>JBBMOI010000005.1:10880000-10975000 GCA_038088405.1 Porites divaricata
TAAAACAACTATCCCCCTCAGGGTCGATAAATAGTGTTGGATATATACCTTGACGCTTCGCGTCTCGGTATATATTCACCCTCCCCTTTAGGAGATGGTTGGATATTAACCTGAATATAATTTTGACCTGTGACAACTACATGCAAAATAAGCTTCTCTAAAGAAATCCTCAGTACAGACAGTACAGATATAAAGTCTACCATAATTTGCAAGTAAGGTATCTAGTGTTTGTTAGTTTACGACTGCTGTCACTATTTATGCATACTTGACATATTTTTGACCCCAGCTGTAGACCGCTGGCCATTCAGTTGAAATGCATCTTGACAAAGAGACTTTCGGGTAATAGAAAACAAACGTTAAGCACATTTCTTCATAAGTGGAAAGCCCTCCCTAAAAAAAGGGAGAAAAGAAAGAAACTATTAAACAGTATAAACAGAATCAATGATTTTCGCTCCGATCAGTTTCCGTTTGAAACAAATAAGGTAGCTTTAATACAGCCTCGTTCCCAGGTTTCTCTCCTACCCGTCCCTACGGAGCGAGAGAGAGAGACCCTGGTTGGGTCTAGTCACGTGGTCCCAGAACAAAATTAATTCCGAGGGAGGAGTCCTTTGTCTCTCAGTTTTTTGGTCTGGTTGGGTTTTCTCCGTTCACGTAATGATCGAAAGAGCAAGACAGATTTGCTAAGCCTCCAACTATAACTGAAATTCGGTAAATTTCTGCCTAAACAGAGCTAGCACCAGATAAACAAGCGAATTACCAGCGGAGAAATAAAAAACTCGTGTTATCGCAGTTAAACCGATGACAACAATTAGATACTAAAATCTACGATCCTGAGTAAGACACAAGCGCGTGTTTATCTGCATTGAAGGGAAAATCCCTGTTCGTTGAACTTGCATTGAAAGAATCAATGTTTAATTTGTCGGTGACAGCGGCTGGTAATCGGCCCGAATCAGTACATGCAAAACCTAAACCATTAGCGGTGACAAAACATAGCAGTTACATTGAGAGCAGAGGATTCATTTTACATTCATGGTCAAACGACGACAAAAATACAACACAGAGCCGTTGGATAAAAATATACTCTTCTAAGATTCTGTTTTCCTCTTTTCATTTGAACAATCGAACTGAGTCCGGGCGGCGTATTCTCTCTTCCTGTTGCTTCTGTTTGATTTTAATATTTTCGAGGTCGGTGAGGACAGCAACGCTTGATACATCTTTTCGGCTCCCCTTCGAACTGCATAATCATATGTCATTAAAGATGTGAATATTGTTCATCGTGGTGTCAGATAGGAATGAACGTTTATTCGTTTGTCTCACGATAGAATCGCTTTGAGATATTGATCGCGACGTTTCGACTGCAATACTGCTAGTCTTCATCAGGCGATGAGGTCGATTGCTTACGTGTAGCTATTTTATGCACGTTGGTTCACTGTGATTGGTGTATTTCGATCCTCATTATTCCGACTAGCAGATGATGTTCCCTCAGGGGTCCGCTTTGTAGTTGAACGGCTGTTGTGTTTTCTGATCGTAGGCATCCATGCTTCGGGAATTTCGATTCCGTTGTCTCTATTGATGTTATTAGAATGAAGTCTTATTTGGATAGCCTCTTTGACCCTACGTGTGTATCGGTGAGGGTCACGATCGATAAACTTGACTTGATTCCATAAAGGAAGATGCCCCGTTTCGTTTGCACAAATTGCCGACCTTTTAAACTTTGTTTTACGATCCACGTATTTCCAGTACAATGGATCAATTTACGAACAAAAGGACGGAGCCGCTATGGGGAGCCCTGTCTCCGCGGTTATAGCCAACATCTTCATGGAAGATTTTGAGGAGCATGCGATAGCAAGTGCGATCTACAAACCTAAGATCTGGAAGCGATATGTAGATGACACTTTTACTATATTAGATCGAGACCAAGTCGACGGCTTTTTACAACATCTTAATAACCAACAGCCCACTATTCGTTTTACCATGGAAACCGAGAAAGATGACAGCATTCCCTTTCTCGATACGTCAGTTATAAGGGACTCAAACGGCCTTCTTACTACCAGTGTATACAGAAAGCCCACACACACTGATCAATACTTAGCCTATGACTCACACCATCCTCAGTCAGTGAAGCGTGGTATTGTTAAGTGTCTATATGACCGAGCCAAACACCTCATAACAAAACCATCAGTTATCGCTGAAGAAAAGAAACATTTATCATCGGTACTTGTTTCCAACGGTTATCCCTCTTCGTTCATACGAAAACTTGTTAAAACCACAACACCAACAGCCAACAACGGACCCACGGAGGAATTTAAATCTACCGCGGTTTTACCCTATATTAAAGGTGTATCAGAGGTTCTTCGCCGCTGCCTACAACAACAAGGCGTTCGCACCGTCTTTAAATCTGACACAACTCTTCGGTCTTACTTAGTACGACCGAAAGACGCCCTAGAACCAGGTAAACAAGAAGGTGTTGTATACAGAATTCCATGTGAATGCGGCAAAGTATATATAGGCGAAACAGGGAGAGCAATGCAAGACAGGATAAAAGAACATGACAGAGATATACGGCTTGCTCATACACAAACCTCCGCAGTTTCGGAGCACGCAAACGAAACGGGGCATCTTCCTTTATGGAATCAAGTCAAGTTTATCGATCGTGACCCTCTCCGATACACACGTAGGGTCAAAGAGGCTATCCAAATAAGACTTCATTCTAATAACATCAATAGAGACAACGGAATCGAAATTCCCGAAGCATGGATGCCTACGATCAGAAAACACAACAGCCGTTCAACTACAAAGCGGACCCCTGAGGGAACATCATCTGCTAGTCGGAATAATGAGGATCGAAATACACCAATCACAGTGAACCAACGTGCATAAAATAGCTACACGTAAGCAATCGACCTCATCGCCTGATGAAGACTAGCAGTATTGCAGTCGAAACGTCGCGATCAATATCTCAAAGCGATTCTATCGTGAGACAAACGAATAAACGTTCATTCCTATGCATAATCATAGTTTTGAAAATACATACGTTTGCTTTCTAAAGGTGGCCTCCATAACATAGAAATGGCAATTCAAGTCTACTGCGTTTCGGTATGAATACAACAGCCTAAAATATTTTTGACTGCACAAGTGAAGAATCCGTGATTTCCTTTGCAACATCCGATGAACATCCAGATATTCTGCAGGAAGTTACGCTTTCGCTATCAAAGGATTCGGCGTTCGAGGTTTTGTCTTGACTAGTCCGGGAACTATAAAAAACAAGACCCTTTAGACAAGGTCGGATACACAGTTTCCACTGACCTCGACGTCTACGCTTTGTAGAGACAACTCTCACACTTATCCGCCCCTCCCCCAAGTCGTTTGTTTGTAATCTCCCAGATTCTGGGAGACACGTGACCAGACCCAACCAGGGTCTCTCGAAGGGTAGGACAGAGAACCTGGGAACGAGGTTGGCTTCAATATAGTAAAAACGAGAATTATACGCCTAGTCCTACCTCTGTTAAGACCTGTAAATAATTCATAAGCTAAAAACGCACATAGGAGTAACAAACATTTTGCGATTACCAGCAATAGTATTCCGGATTGATAACTATACTCCATGTTACAGGTTAAATAAGGAAGTAGAAAAAAATTACACGATTTTGACAAAGCTGCAAGGTTAACTGAAAAATTATTGCAACTTAATAGTTCCCCCTAGTTAAAAAAACTATCAACGAAAGTCGCATAGAGAACGTCAACTGTACTCTCAGTAGTAATTATAAAGTTGTTGTTGTTGTTTTTTACAGGGTGCGCATTTTCTCCTGGGATTGTGAGTAACTTTGCTTACTAGGCAGTCTTCTAGTTCAAACATCCATATAATGATCGGTGAAAATCCATTTTTTTTGGTTGTTTGTTTGTTTGTTTAGTTGCGTGTGTGTTTTTTTATTATTATTAACCTACAAAGGTCGCGAAGGACCGATTGTTAGTATCATAAATGCAGACGTTAATCAAGGCATCACCCTGCAAGAGAAAAAAATAAATATATAAGCGGGAAAGTGTCAAGAGAGGAAAATGCAAGCAAGTGTAAAGTACTAAATTACCCATTCTGAGACTGGTTCAGTGTTTTGTCAAATGGCATTACGGGACTGTTTTGGGGGACTAACGTAGACCCAGTTTCCTGCTCAACCTTGTATTCACTAAAAGGGACCTTATAAGGGGGATGTCTGCAGCGGCGCGCGCGCGGACGCTCAAAATGCGTCTTGGCCTTCTTCCGGTAGCCGTCGAAAGAAAATTCCCGCCATAGCTGTGTTGTCTGAGACGTCAAAAAAACTGTGTTTGCCGTTTCGTCCAAGACGTGAGTAAACATTAAGATTTTTTTACAATTTTCGAATATTCTCGACTTATTATAAAGCCAATTTATACAACAGAATAAATTAAAGTTAATGTAATAACCATAAACCCGCCTTTACCAGTAATGGAACCAGCTCACTTCCTTTCAGGGGTTACTTCCTGCATGTGACCCCTGTCACACTAATTGTTTCGCTCAGCCAATAAGATGCCAGCTATCACATGTACAGTTGATGCCTATATTTTCGCGCCTAGCTCAGCAAAATAGCACTTCATATTCCTCTCTTCGTGGAACAAAATCCCATCCCACCTAACCTTATCACTGCTTGATTCTCTCTGCTGGTTTTCTTAAGGATTTATATATGAGGTCCTTTCTCTTGCTTAAAATTCAAGAGGCTTCCTATACTTTTTGCGGTCATAAGAACTACTGATCTTTGTTGTTCACACTTTGAATCAATTGGCAGTTGTCAACAAGATATGGCAGAAAAGACGTAAGGTTTCTACTGAGGGGAATCATTCTACCAGGCATCCCAACATGCTTGTGCACTTAGTTACTTTGGGCCTTATTTTAATTATTAAGTTGATAAAAGTTTAATTGCTATTCACTTACAACTTCTATTAATATATTTTCGTCTAACCTCTCTCCCTCGAGGTTCATGTTAAGTGTCTGGCTCTACTTTCGGGAGGGTTCAGGTTTCCCTCAAACGTAATTGAGGGTTTTTCCTGACGGGCAGCAGGCACGCAATTCTAACGTAAATTAGTGATGATATCTATATTGAGAGTTTTTGGCAATTAATAAACATGGGTTCGGGATGAAGTGCTCCCATACAGGTCACACTTTGCCCCATAGACTCTTGTTACTCCTTAAACCAGGGAATTAGACATCTAGAGAGGTCTTTCCACCTCTCCAGTACCCAAGGGGGATTATCACCCCCTAGAGAGGATTATCACCTCTCCCCTTGAAGATTTTGGACTGTTACACCAATATGTAGAGAAAAGTGACCTGCTGTTCATATTTGGAGTACTTCATCCCTTACCCCTTTTCCCCACAATAATTCTGGTCTAGTTACTTGCTTTTATCTAAGGGGTTATGGGTTAAGAGCATTAAAGCTAATACATTTTTTTCGTTTGTATTACAGTCAAACCAGGTCAAGCGTTCCCGTCGCTGACGATCGAACTAATGAATTCATTAACGGAAAAATGATTTCGTTTGTTGATTTAATAATCCATTCATAAAATGAAAAATCCAATATTCATATTAAGCCTCGATTCCATAATCGAATGTTGATTCGATTACTGTTTTTTGAAAAACTACACTTTCCACAAGTCGACCTCAGAATTTTGTTTTTCTTCTTTTTATCTAAGAGTCGAGTGCGGGCGAGAACTGAAGTTCAAACTCAAACAAACTGTTACATGTACGCCATTTTACTGCCAGTAATCAGTGCAACAGACCTGACCTCTTAGAAAACAGAATGGTCAAACTGTGGTCGGTGCACGTGCGGTGATTGGTGAATTTCGATTCTCGGCCTTTGTAACAGTTTCTTTGCATTGCGGTGTGTCTATTCTAGCTGTTATTTTGATTAAAAGCAATGAAAAACGCAATCGTAAATGGTAGGAAAAGGGAAGCAAATACGATTGAACACAACAGGCAAGAATAAAGAACAGGTAGATTTTGTTCATAAACCAAGAAATAACATTTAGTTATTGAATCGAGGCCCAATTTGAGTGTTGGATTATTCATTTTAATTTATGAATGGATTATTGAATCAACAAACGAAATCATTCTTTCATTAACGAGTCATTAGTTTGTAAGCAACGGGAACGCTTGACCTGGTTTGACTGTAAATATTATTCTGATTTTCGAGGAATAAATTCGCGATAAAACATGTTTCTTTCTTCTGCACGGATCTATGGACACGTGTTCCGTAAAGATTTATTGCTCTCTGTAAGTTCTCTTCATTTCTTTTCCTAACTCGGTTAAGCAGGATTAGTGCAGAGGAACTTAACTGGAATTAATTGTCTAGATCTTGCAGTAAACAAAACATGGTTCGTGCAGCAGAAAACCAAGCTTTAACGTTAACTGATCAAACGTGGAGATTCTCGTTCTTGAACCATTCAAGCTGAAGAAAAGAAGCATCCAAGGGGCCAAATCTTGGATAAATAGCGAACAATCTAAATAGCCTACATACTTCCCCTATTCAGAATCACGAAGCATTCTGTTAGAGAACGAGAGACGCTTTTGAGCGAGAAATATAGAGCAAAGGTTGGAGACAAAGACTAGGCACGTACCTGAAAAGTAGGACTGAAACAGATTTGATTGACATTAAAAAAAAATCTCTCGAGGAAATAGAGGAATGAGGAGGGAAAGGACAAAACGCGGAGCCCTACTCCGTAGAGTATCTAAAATGGAGTACGGCCCTACAAAATCTTTTTTGGTCAAATAAATGTTTCATCATCTTTATCAAGATGATGAAACATTTATTGCCTCTTCTTTTTGTAATCGATTGTAAGGTTAAATTTAATCAAGTATCTCTTAAAAACGTTTTTGTTTATAGTTTTATCGTCATTAGCAGACGAGGAGTGCCTCGTTACATACGTGGAGCTTATTATAGTCCATTAAACTTCAATGAATAAATAATTATTCGAAGACTATCTGGCCAGAAAAACCTTTTAGTGTAAAAACCAGTTGTTTGAAAAAAAAAAAAGAAGCAGATTTATTCTTCTGTTAGTTCATGCTTTTGTATTCTCCGAGATTGACAACTGTCCTAACATGTACTGAAACTTGATAAAGTATTTCATTTGACCAACAATTTTTTTTACGGGTACTCCTTTTCAAGTACTCCATGGGGTAGTCAATGAAGTAGGGCCCTGCGTTTTTATAGAAGCTATGGCAGAAAAAGCTGCGGCAACTTTCAAGAAGAAAGTTAATAAACTATCAGTGGAAATGGAAAACAGATCAAGAGATCCTTTGCGGAACATTACAGAGTTGCAGAGAATAAAACACCAAGGCCAAATAAAAACCCGTTCGAAGTGTTGGAGACACTAGAGGCTGTCCAGGATGTCTACGTGGACAGGATTTTCAAGAATTAAAGTTTTTTCGCGTATTCGCAAAACATAGATAACCCAGAAAGCTTCGTTCTACCTTTTTTCTCAAGAAACTGTTACACTGTTATTTTACTGAAGGAGGCCTCGCCCATCCACCCTCACTTCTAACATCTGATAACTCGTTTCTGTCATTACGACATTTTCGCCAAAACTCGCAGTACAATGAAGACGGCTATAAGATTTTCCCGCCAAAATGACGCTGGTTCAAGCGCGCGCATTAATGAAATTTGAAAAAGTCTCGTACTGGTAGTCGTACTAACCTGAGAAAACAGACGACTTTTCGCGACACCACCACTGGTTTCCCCGCCAAATGACGTCTGAGAAACGAGAGCAGAAATACCACACTGATGAGGTGTCACTACCCAGATCTTGGTAGTGCTTCTGATTGGTTGAAGCAAATTTCAGGAGCGGCACGACCAATCAAAAGCACTACCCAGATCTGGGTAGTGATGCGTCATCTGTATGAGGTTTCTGCGTTCGTTTTTCAGACGTCATTTCGCGGGGAAACCGTTGTTGGAGTCGCGAAATGTCGGCTTCTTTCTCAGGCTAGTAGTCGTACTTGTCTTAGAATAAGGTCTTTACTGTAGGATCATTTGCAGAAATGGAAAATGGGAGAATTGTAGCTAAAAGGCGACGCGTAGACGTTAAGAGAAAATGAAGAGCAGTCTAGAAAAAAAAGCATCAGAATTATACAGGTAATGCTGCAAGAAACTAAACACCAGCAATAAAAATTGCGCATTTTTCAGCAGATTTTCACCCTAATTCAGCGACAGACTCAAATTATCATGAAAGGTTTAAAAAACAAAGCTATCTTAGCCTCGTTTTGCACGGTACTTTCCACGTAGGCTTTGCTGTCATTTTGTTTTGTATACTTGCTTTAATTTTTCTAGGTTTTCTATGAAACTCCGAACATGAAGTTGACAAGGACGTATTTGAAAACTAGTTAAAAAGCACAGACACGGGCTGTTCCTAAAATAACTAAAGACGTCTTCAAGCAAAATAATCGTGAAAGCTGCCCGAAAAATACTCTAAAGTAGAATTGTTGTACACACAGGTAGACAACGGAGAACAGCACTCACAATATGCATTTTGCCAAATTCATCAAATGTTTTCTATAAGTTTTCTTTGAACTGGAGAAATCTAATATAATTCGCAATTTTCCCGAAAATGAAGCTACTCTACACACATGCGCACTGTACTCATAGCTTTGTTATATACAGTAGCTTCATCTACATTGTAATTCCTGCTCCTCTGTAACGGTGGATATTTCCACTTTTGCAAATTATTTACGTGCGGACGCGCGAAAATAAAATAGAGGCAATGTATGGAAGGTCGGGGTAAACGTAAAAGTTGAACGGTCCTCGCTCAACTTTTACGTCTACGTGTGTTTTTTCATACATTACCTCTTTTTTTATTCACACGACATTGGAAATCCAACCTAAGGGACCTGAAGCTGAGGATAGGCAAGTCACCATGGAGGGCAATTGATTCTCTTGTTGTGGAGAGAGCATATTGTTCGAGATCACAAAGAACACCAAGACAGTCCCATAGTGCAGTTTGACACAAAATCGACCCACTGCAGCTTTCGCTCAACCGCAACATAGCTAACGCGAACAGTGTTTTTTTCCGTATCTTTCTGGGTTTTTCGTTTTTAGTGCTTTTTCAGGGGGCAGGGTTTCAACTTGAGACGCTATTCAAATACCTTTAAATGGTCATTGTAATAGGAACTCGTGCAGAAAGTAGCGAGGATATACACTAAAGGCGAAGTGAACGTACATACAAAACCTGCACGAGAACCACAGACACCATAAGTTCCTTACCGGAGCGATGTGAACCTCCTTACTCAAAACTTGATATTCCTGTTTAAAAAAATGACCCTTCGTAGTCAATGACATGATAAAACACTGTATTAATAGTAGCACTGGATGCGGACATAATGACAGTGAGTAAGCTAAAATGACACCTCAACCCGAAGGACTACTTTTCTCTTTTACCTTGTAAACCACACCCGGTCTGAAGCGTACATTCCAAATCTAAAACGGGTGTTTTTTTGGCCGCAGGCTGTTTCTGTTCGTTTCGTGGGCTTAGTATTACTTAGACATATTATAACCCTAGTTTCTTGATAAACTCACCTGGAAGTTAAAGTCGTAATTGTCATCTCTTATAATTTCAGGATGTTCGACGCCGCCTCTAACGTGTCGAAGAAAAGCTTTACGTCCTTAAAAATAATAAAAGCATTTATCACCAAGAAGCAAACAATGTATTCAGTGACTCAGCAGTTCATGCCGGGAGTTGAGATCTCAAAGTTATGACTTGTTTTGACTAACTGTATCATTTTTTAGTAGTTAAGGAGGGGATAATTGGATAAAGGGAGTGCGAAACAAAACGAGAAAAATGAAGGTAAAAGCCGGATACCAGTCAGGAGCCATTCCTTGATTCACGCGAGTGCGATTTTTTGCATTGATAGTGGGAGGGACTGGGCCGGAGTCTGGAATGGAAGGATGATGCAACAAGATGTAATGACGATGTGATGTTAATCCAAGCGACCGAGTGCCGAGCAAAAATGTTTTGTTTTCGACACGATTTGGACTAAAATTTTTGTTCTCTTACCCGATTTGGGCTAACATTTGTGGCGAGTATTATTGGCCAAACCAGGGCGGATAAAGGTTGGGCGGTGAAACGAGCGCGTCCGATCAAAAAGGTGGGATGCAGTGGACCGGGACTCTGTTATGAAATGTCGCCTGTTTTCGACTTCGGTCAGGGCTTGCGATGTGGTTTGTCAATAAGACACTGCCACTGTCACTGAATTATGGCGGCTTGAGTTGTTTTCTTGCACTTCGTCCTCGTTCCTTTGTGCTGGTACGCTATCTCCAAGAGGCAAATGTTGCTTTTTTTTTTTTGCGAGAGGCTTAGTTGGAGTAAACAAACATCTCTTTCAAATGGTTTCTCTGGTTACTTCCATGACTCTACCACTGAGTTATATTTTCGTTATATTACGCCAATGTCAATGTTATTCCAAAACAAAAATACTGTCTAAAACACGAAAGAAAATCTCATCCATGGCAAAACTAAAAGACAGCAGATGGCGCATGTACCTTCATCCTTCTTTTTAGTTTTGAAAAAAACATCTCATACGTCTTTCTGTTTCTTCGGAACTTCAAAATCAGTTTCCCTTCAGTGTTTACTGTTTACTTTGTTTTGTTTTAGAGAGAAAAACGGAGAAAAAACCTCACAATTAGCCTAAATAAATTTCGTTTACATGTAGTTGCCGGATTTGCGACGCATTGCGCGAATCGCCGTGGTGTGTTGCTCCCAAGAAGCAATGTTTGAAGTAGTACAACGCCACTATATCAAAATATATCAAGCTATTTTTTTGTTATGTCATGTAAAATTCATCCCCCTTTAACATAAGTAAAAATTACGGTTAAGAAGTGTTAAGCTTTTGCAAACGAAACGGCGAAAGACGATTAGGTCATATTTAGTGGAAGGAGGAGGCATTCAACACTTTCAAATTGAACTTTAATTTTGGCATTACACGACCAATAAGTTTGACTTTTAGACATACAAACATTAACATATGAAACTGTTTATTAATATTGTTATGAAACAAATTTATCTATTTAACATTGTAGCCTGAAATTACAGAAAGAAAATAGGATTTCCGGTTTGCAAAAGGAAAATTTCACCGGCCTTCAAGCGTACCGGAAGCGCGGAAAGAGCGCTCGTGGCAGTCCTACTCCACATCACACATTGAATGAAGAGCGGAGCGCTCTTTTCATCGTCCAACCTTCATCGGCCCTGGGCCAAACGCTGCACGCGCACGCTCGACAGTGGAAAATCTGGACCATTCACAGAGACAGTATAACTACAACTTCAAAACCTTTCCTCCTAAGGCCACAAAAATTACACACAATAATATTTCCAACTTCTAGGCATAACTTGATTGACATAATGACGTAATTGACGTCATTATGACGTCATATTGCTGAATTTATTGGCAGAATCCAAATTGCCCTCAAAGTAGACATAAAGCGAAAAATACTTAAATAGTAAGGTCTCTGATAAAACTAAGGAAGTTGGCGAACACATAAATGGTCTTTAAACATAGCATTGATGTCATGCGACGTCATTAATTACCAAAAAGGAACTGGAAGCATTTGCCATCCTGGATCCGCCATTTTTAATTATTTAGATGTATTCATTCCATTTTACTTAAAACTCGTATAAATCGTGTTATTTTTAACAGAAAACTTAATAATGTGAGTATAAAAGGTGCTTAGGAAGAAAAACAAATCAAAAACAGCAAAATATTAAATTCCGAGAGAAATTAACACTGTTGAATTCATGTTTTTTTTTTTCTCAAACTGGTCACTAAAAGTCTGAATTTCATTAAAAAATGCAATAACTGATAAAATGTTGCTGAATTAAGTGTAATATAATAATTCAATCAGTAAAAATAGAACTAAAAACTATTTTTTTAGAGAATATGCAAATTTTGAAAAGCATGGCTGTCAAAACTCATTTCCCTTGGTAACATCAATGCTGATGACGTACACGTCGAGGTGACTTTAAAATGCTCCAGATAAATTTTAGGAAAATTTGCTAAGTTTGGTGGTCCTAGCTTGGACGGTTTTGAAGTTATTCAACTTTTAGCGGGGGGGGGGGGGGGGGGGTGGCGCTCAAAGTCGCACCCCCGGCGATCTGATTAGGGTTAAGATTGGGGGAAAGAAAAACGGCACGAATAAAACTCTTTCGCTAGAATTGTTGTGGAATGACCTCAAATGCAAGAACTACACAATAAACTGACAAATGAGTTTTTCCTTCAGTCAATTGATATGACGCAATAACAATTAAGACTCGTGGGCTAGGACCACCTGTGGATCAATGACCATGAAATTCTATCCCTACTTTTAGAACTCAGATAGAGTTTTCATTGCTCCCGTTTTGTCTGATCTGATCATTTTTGGCTTCATTTTATCACATACTCACTGTTTTTGGAGATAAAAATGGTATCTTTATTCGTCTTTTATAAAGTAGCAGTTTATATTACCTCTTTTAAAACTTACCGGCTAGATGTGTATGTAACAACGCCGAAAAGACGTTGATTCCCCCTTCAGGTAACTTGCTTTCTTTCAGTCCCTTAAAAAATATATTTATATAACACATATTACATGGCAGGAAATTAAGGAAACCTTCACTCGCTTTCAGTAAACGCTTAAATTACTTTCATCAACAGTTGTATAGATTATAATATATATATCGATATTTTCGATTTTTTCTGACTATAAAAATCAACTAGAAATCACAAAAGTGTCTAATGTTTGTTTGGGCATAAGCAACTTTATGCTTTGATGTGTCCGTACAGATCCTTCTAAATTTGACCTGGATCGTAAACGTTACGATGGATCCAAGCCAATTTAAGAAGAATTTGTACGGAATCATCAGAGCATATCTCCCCATCAATTTCCACTAACTTAAACACAACAGTTTGGCAAGTGAGCATGCTTCATCTCCTTCTTTGAGAATATCCCAACCAATCTCATTATTTCACGAACTGGAATTTTTGTGACCTAACACCTCTTTACCTTATTAGTCTGATACAACTTTCATTTGCGAGTCGTCACGCTACTTGCTCTTTTGATTGCATATAGTAATAATAAATAATAATAGGAAGAAAGTTCTTTTTACAGATGGCCTACGTCACATAATGTGGTTTTCAATAGGGCACTGCATAAGAACTAAAACATGACAAAATATTAAATAAATAAAAATAGATGAACTAAAAAATTTCCACTAAGCGAACTTATTGAGATTTAAAATTTTTAAAGGCCCATGTTCACCCAAACGGCTTTGCGCGCTTGTGTTTTTGTTTTGAAACGATTCTCTTGTCAAATGCAGTGTTTTGATTGGCTTCCACTTTTGAGGAGCGTTGCCTGACCATACTAAAAACGACTGCGAGGGAGATTTGCTTTTTTCAAGCTTGACTGAAGCTTAACAGAGACAGTATCAAAAAGGCAAGCAAGACTTTAATTCTTTTCCAAATGGAGGAAGATATATCGCCGACTTCATTAAATGTCACCGGAGAAAGCAGTTCAAAATTTAAACTGGTAGTGAATGCGTATGCATGCTTTGTCGAAGGTCCGATGAACGCAATGAAGGTCATAAAATTACGAAATGTCTGAGCACCAGGTGAGATTTTCCTGAAGCCCGTTTCGACTGTGAAATGTTTTCATTCCTCAATCTATTATTTTGTGTTAATTCTTAGGAGGCTTAGGTATGTGTTCTCGAAGAATAAGCGAGAAGTTGTGTTTGCAAAGCGTCGAATCAGCACTGCTTACAGTCTTGTCGCTGTATAATAATCGCTGTGTTACAGTTTCTTTAGGTTTGGCTAAGGACTGGTTTGCTAATAATAGTTCTCGCTACTTTAGAGCGATACACCAGACGATCAGTTTACGTTAAGGATATCACTTGCTTCATAGGTTAAATTAAATAAAGCATTGTTCATGTTAGATTGACTCGCTTGTATTGCTTTCAACTGATTTCAACGGGACCTTTGTTTACAATTGAACATCAACATTCGATGTAGAAGGAACTCGGCAAACACGCTGTCTGTAGAATTTGCAGCCAAGAGCTTCTTTCCCATCTCTCTAGAGATTAAAAAAACGGATCCACGGAGACGAATGTACTTCGGCGACCTCAGTCGATGCGGTCTTCAAACCGTACGTTTCGATGACGCCGCCAACGAAAGTACTGCAGTGAAACAAACACTCACAGAAACAAAAAGACTCAATACCAGACCAAAATATTCAGAAAGATGTAAAGAAAAATACCAAAAGCACATGTTTAGACTTTCTTTCAAACCAAATTTTGCGAACTGTGGGAGATTAACAAGGATTGACTCTACACACTGAAGGCAGCGATTTTCAACTACGCGAAATGTTTTTTTCTTGAGTACAGGGCGCGCAATGCATCTAGGGTGAACATGGGCCTTTAAGTAATGAAATTTTAAAAGCATTGCAAGGTAGACATCTCATGTCTTCTGCAAGGGAATTCCAGTCTGTCAATGCACTATTAAAGGATCTGAGTAGACCCCAGTTCGTGTTTGATCTAATAGATCTAAATAGTTTCCTTGGAGCGGGTGTTATGGCTATGATAGTCTAAGCCTCGAGAAATCATAGTGTTTCTTTTGCTGTCATTAACAAAATTTTGTATAAAAAAACAACGTTGCATTATAATCTTCTGGTTGATAGATTCATCCACTTCAGATCTAGAATTGCTTGAGTTGAAGAAGAATGAGTCGCTCGATCCAGAACTCAGAGCTTGGCTGCTTTATTCTGAATAACTTGGATGGAATCCATTAAAACTTTGTTGTTTTTGTCACCCCATACGATACTTGCATGCATATTCCAGAATAGGAATGACCATTGTTGATCATGACAGATAGATCCTTCTTACATAAACTGGAAGAATATGCTTGATTCGTAAAAAGACACCTAGTCTCTGTGCTATTTTACTTTGCAGTAGTCCAATGTGGTCATGCCAAGTAAGATGCTGGTTTATGATTACTTAAAGATATTACCTGAATTTGGTAACGTTCTCCAATTGATCATAGTTGGCTACAAGAGCTATGTCATTAAATTGACTTAGTTTGTTACGTCCCCTATGAGCATAAACTTCGACTTGGTTTGTTCTGGCTCTGATTGATATTCTATTGTAAGGGCTTTCCCTAATTGGGAAGGAAAGGGGCGACGTGCTAACTGCTGACGAATAGAAAAAAAGCTCGGCTCAAATAAGTACCTTTTTTACGAGTGTAAGATGCTATACTCTTAAATCATACGGAAAAAGTTTTACTGAATTGACCCCAAGTTTTTAAAGGCCCAATTGCCAGAATAAACACCTTTATTAAAAGAGTGCTTTTGTCTGTAAAAAAAATGTATATACATATTTTAAGAAAAAGACAACGATAACTCCAACTAACAACGCTCATTTAAGTTTTCCAAATTAGCTGCCTCCTTGTCAACAGAGCCAATGCAATGTTTTAGTTATAAATTTGTAGGACAAGCGAGGTCCTTACTGCATTGAAAAGCAAATACCGGTAAATGGCGGTACCTCTTGGGTGCAATCTGGGCTACAGAAGCCCTTTATTTCCCAGTCTTTCTGCCTCGGAGGAATCACCATTGCCCAGTTTACGTTCGCTCCAACCATCAGTACTCCCGACTCGTATTTTCTTAACTGTTTAGTGTAGTGAAACCGCAACCCAGAACTATCAATCATTCCTTAAAAAAACAAAATTTATCAGACTGAAGGCCTTTGGGAAAAAGTGAACATCTTTAAACGCCATGATTAAATACTTCGACAACCCACCAAGTTTGAGTAAAAAGAATAATTAGTAAAACAGAAAAAGAATTCACAGTTAGCAATGTTTTCGCTGCCCTTGCCATCGTTGGTTTTGAACCAGTTCCTGTAATGACTTAAGTACGTTTTTTGCTTTTTGTTTTGTTTTCCTTTTTTGGGGTTTGTTTGTTTGTTTTTATGCATAAGGGACAGACATAAATTCCAGCCCTAGCCGTTTCAAGTTATTTTAATCGACGCTGTAATATAAAAAAGGTCACCCGCTCCCCGAGTCCCCCGAACTGAGCTCTCCTTACCCCTCCAAATGAGTTCTAAATTACCAAATAATGCTTCAAAAACTTCAGGCCCTGCCATTTGCAACTCGGATGGACGAAAATTTATCATCTAGGGGCCAAACATAATTGCTGCCATTAGTCAAATTGATGATGAGTGAATTAATAGCTTATGAAATAGTAAGCGAATTTAATCAGCAAAATCATAAGAAAGATGACAGATTACATCGCCTGTCAAGGGCAAAACTTACCGCTGCATGGTAATATGATACTCTGAGTATCTTGTCAGTTTGTTAAAACTTAAAACGATGTTATGAAAGCCCTTAGAAAGGTTTTATGTCAAGCTATTTTGGACAAATAGAGCCAGTATATATCGAATTGGCACTCGAAAAGGTTTTCACCAGAGATGTGTTATATGTGCTAAGTTTTCAGTACCTTTCAAATGTTGAGGATTGTCATAGTGGACTTCGAGGAAGACAACCTTTGGACTGTCTGCTTTTCCAATTGCGAATCCAACGTGTTCCGGGTAATAGAATGCCTTTAAAAAATAGAATACTAGTATGGAATCAATATTTTTAACAGCTCTGAAGCCTTTACCCTTTGGCTTTTTGAGGTCTAATCACTATCTGCTTACTGTTTTAATTTATTCTTCTACATTGTATAGTACCCATTTTATGAAACTATTCCTGTTTAACTTAAACTGTGTTATTTAAGATTATTAAAATATCTCGTTTTGTAATTATGGTACTATTAATTTTATCACATATTGAAAGAAATGCTGATGTAAAATGATAAACAAATAAAACAATAAATAGTGTCTTGCAGTGGGATATTTTTTTTTTAAGAAAAGGTATATTCCCAATGGGCTGAATCAGTAGTTCAAAACAGCTGAGCAGAAAATGCTAGTCTCCTGCTACTTTAAAAATAATAGTAAACAAGAGTTTCTCTGTCATTTGAATGCACTACTCTCGTATGAATGGTGACTTGGTAGGCATACTTAAAAGATGACCTGCCAACATTGTTAGTTTCCAACGAAATCTAGCTTCTGTTAGAGATGCACATTTCAAAGAAGCTACGGACCATTTAAATAGTTATTACACCTTTCTCTGACTTCAGTATCGATCAGTTTGCCATCTATCTCTATTTATCAACATCATTATATAGCTACGTACTTTACCACCTATAGCCCAGCCAGCAATGGTTAAGAGTCCAGCACATTCTTTAATTTTAGGAGGCATGTTGGAAGCATAACATCTACCAGTATAGTTCAATAGGTGCTTTGGAAAATCATCACTGCACTCGTACACCAATATGTGATGAACCACACCCTCGTGGCCCGCTTGAATAACAGGTTCAATCTAAGTTTACAAATCAAAGTAAGTCAACGGATTATTTATTTTGCAGTTTGTAGTAGACTATCAATTACTTTACCTTACTTTTTATACACAATAAATCACAGTAGGGTCCTAGCTTGTGATTTGTAATAATCCTTTACTATCATCATCATCATCATCATCATCATTATTATTATTATTATACTACACCTTCATTTCGTGTAGAATCTCACCTTTACAATATGATGGGTTTCATTGAGTTTAGGGATTTCAAAAACTTTACAAATGTAGCTAGTTCCATCTTTAGGAATGACAGTCTAAAAGACAAAAATAATAATAACTATAACTCTCAGACAAATGCATATCTTTTATACTCAGATAAACCATTTTTGCGCGCTGGGATCGCTCGTGCGATATGACAAAGGCGACGAAAACAGAATAGATTTCTACTGACAACTTCTGGGCATTTTTATTAGCTTGTGCTCACATTTTTTCTTGCATATATTCTTATGGTAAAGGGGTTAACAGTAAAGGAATTAAGCATCTCTAGATGCGAAAACTTCTAGTTTTTATTATTCTTTAGATCACGCCAGACTTTTGTGCGCCCGAAAAGAGTTGCGTCCGGCCGGAAAATTTCCTAGAACCTGCAACTCTATCTCAGAGAAACTGTGTCGAGCCACCTTTAGTTAATATTTAAACTCGTTAAACAGACTATTCGATTCTTATCTCCAATTTTTTCACGCTTTCTTTATGAAAAGTTTACCGCGCTATTCTGAATAAGACTAAGACGACACAAAGTATTACCATATTGTGCCTTATATCAAAGGTCTTAGTATCAGGTGGTAGAGTTGGTTCTTTGTTGGCGTTGTTTAGCAGATACACACTCCTTTGCCCACGGTTTCAAGACTGTGTTTTAGAATGGAATTTTCTGAGGCTGGATCTTCTGGGTGGTAAGCGTAGATCACTTTCATTGTTCCTGCCTGGAAATTGAAAGCGTTGTCAAAGTCTCAGCCACCATTCTAATCACTTACTAAATAGCAGTGTCATTGTCACTTTATCAGGTTTGGTGGCTAATGGGGAGGAGCCACTGATAGTGTACGAAACTTGTTGAGGAAGTAAAAAACTAGGTATAGAGACGCCCACGTTCAAAATTCGCATCGCCCTCTTTCTAATCATCTAAATTCTGAATTTGGGCCATCTTTAGGGCAAATGATTAGAGAGGTTTATTTCAAAAGACACTATGTTGCTGCGTCTTTGGCAACATTTTTCCCAGGGTCTCTCGTCTCCACATTCCCTCAAGGCCTAGGGAGGCCCTGGGAAAAACTTTGCGTCTGTGTGAGAGTGAAGCCGGCAAGTAGCGAAAAAACTTCATTTTTCACCAATTCCTCTTCTTTGAACTGGTTTTCGGATAATTAGCATAAGAATGGCTAAAAACGAGTTTTGCAAGAAAAAGGCATATTTTCCGACTTAACTAACCTGACGTAATTAAAGGCCCATGTTCACCCAAACAGCTTTGCGCGCTTGTGTCTTTGTTTTGAAACGCTTCTATTGTCAAATGCCGTGTTTTAATTGGTTGCGTTGCGTGACGATACTAAAAACGACTGCGAGGGAGACTGGCTTTTTTCACACTTGGCCGAAGCTTAAAGAGACAGTATCAAAGAGGCCTGTAAGACTTTTTTATTATTCTTTTCCAAATGGAGGAAGATATATCGCCGACTTCGTTAAATATCACCGAAGCGGAGCAGTTCAAGATGTAAACTTGTAGTGAACGCGTATGGATGCTTTGTTGAGTCCGATGAACACAATGAAGGTCATAAAATTACGAAACGTCTGAGCGTCAGGTGAGATTTTCTTGAAGCCTGATTCGACTGTGAAATGTTTTGATTCCTCAATCTATTATTTTGTGTTAATTCTTAGGAAGCTTAGGTATGAGCGAGAAGTTGTGTTGGCAAAGCGTCGAATCAGCACAGCGTACAGTCTTGTCGCTGTAATCGCTGTGTTACACTTTCTTTAGGTTTTTGCTAAGGATTGGTTTGCTAATAATAGTTCTCGCTGCTTTAGAGCTTTAATTGTGATACGCCAGACGATAAGTTTACTGTTAGATTGACTCGCTTGTTTTGCTTTCAACTGATTTCAATGGGACTTTGGTTTACAATTGAACATTCGATCTAGAAGGAACACGGCAAACACGCTGTCTGTAGAATTTGCAGCTAAGAACTTCTTTCCCATCTTTCCAGAGATTAAAAAGACGGATTCACGGAGACGAATGTACTTCGGCGACCCCCGTCGACGCGGTCTTCCAAACGTACGTTTCTATGGCGCCGCCATCGAAAGTACTGCAGAGAAACAAACACTCACACAGACCAAAACATCCAGAAAGATGTAAAGAAAAATACCAAAAGAACCAGTTTAGACTTCCTTTTAACCCAGATTTAACGAACTGTGGAAAATTAACAAAGATTGACTCTACAAACTGAAGGCAGTGATTTTCAACTAAGCGAAATGTTTTTTTCTGGAGTACGAGGCGCGCAATGCATCTAGGGTGAATATGGGCCTTTAAAGGTTGTGCCTAAATCATACCGTCTAAAAGGACAGCCGAGAAGTACTAGGAAGGAGTTTCCGATTCGGGCCGACTTCGGAAATTCTCGAAAACATCCAATATGGCGGCTCAAGCGTGGTGAAAACTGACAGCCAAAGGAGCCGTTTTATCCCCAGAGAAGCGTGATTTAGGCTATTGTTGACGAGGTTTGCGTTTATTGTGACTTTTGAAGAGTTCTTGGTCTTGTATAGTAAGCAATCCATTTATAAATGTCTTATCAGTTAGTCTTGCCCCGCTGGCCGGTGTTACCGAAGAAAATAATACCGTCCAGCGGGACATCCTAAGTTATAGCAACATTTGTCAGGAGGTTTATCATATCTGGGTTTTTTATTGTTAAACGGTGTTGTAGAACTGGATTTCTGTAGGTTTCTACAAGCTTAGGATACTCTATAGGAATATTTTCATTCATAAAAGTGGCCCTGTCCTTTTGGCCGGGGTTTTGCTAAAAGCAGGCCCGCGGCCCAGAGGCCCACGGCCCACGGCCCGCGACGGCTCAGCGGCCTGGCGGCCCGAAGGCCCAGCGGCCCGCGGCCTGTCCGCGGCCCACCGCCCGCGACGGCCCCGCGGCCCGGAGACCCGATCCGCATTTTCCACAGTTTTTTGTCCAGCGGTAAATCCACGCGCATGCACAGATCTGCATCGGGTTTGGGCTTGCAAAATGGACGACGGTGAGTTTGAATTCGGTTACCATTTTAATAATCATTTCAATATTTCAATCCTTTACGATCCTTTCTTTCCTTGCATGTTGCTAAGTGAAAAACTTTGTCATTCTCTGTTTATTCGTCTCTTTACAGAACCCGATAGAGAGGAAGATCATTCTCAAGCGATGTAAGTTATTTTCAAACCACAGTTTGAGATTGAAAATTCTTAAGCTAAATAATGAGATATGTGAACTGCGATTCGCAGTTCACATATGTTATTACTTATGATATTTTCACTTTCAAAGTATGGTTTGAAAATAACTTACATCGTTCGATAATGAAAGTCCTCTATTGTGCTATCGGTTTCTGTAAAGAGACGAATGAACAGAGAATGAAAACGTTCTAATCTGAACAACAAACAGAAACAAGGATTCAAATGATTAAAATGGTAAACAAATTCAAACTCACCGTCGTCCATTTTGCAAGCCCAAACCTGATGCAGATCTGTGCAAGCGCGTGGATTTACCGCTGGACAAAAAACTGTGGAAAATCCGGGCCGGGCCTCCGGGCCGCGGGGCCGTCGCGGGCCGTGGGCCGCGGGCCGCTGGGCTTTCGAGCCGCCAGGCCGCTGAGCCGTCGCGGGCCGTGGACCGTGGGCCGCTGGGCCGCGGGCCTGCTTTTAGCAAAACCCTTTTGGCCGGTATTACCGAAGAAAATAGTACCGTCCAGCCGGTCATCCTGAGTTTTAGCAACATTTGTTAGAAGGTACCGGTATATCATATCTGGGTTTTTTATTGTTAAACAGTGATTCTTTAGGTTTCTAAAAGGCCAGGGTAACCAAACAGGAAGCTTTTTTTTTTTTCATAAAAAAAAATGCCTAAGTTGTCCTTTTGGCTTGTATTATCTAAGGAAATAGTACCGCCTAGCAGGACATCCTTAACTATGTCATCAGTTGGTTGGATCTATTTATCGTTTATTTACCAGTTTAAGTCTTCACTCTCAACAGAGTATTGCAAACTGCTTTAAATAATAAAAATTACAACAATAACATAAAATTACTAATCAATATGGAAGATTACATGTAGGGATTGCCTAAATAAACATGGGGAAGTAGATGCTATAATTTCTGGTGGAAGATTGTTCCACTGTGCAATTGTCCTAGGGTAAAAAGAGTATTATTACATGGCATGCAGGTTGTTATTGTTACATTGTAATACATATCTTGCTCTCTGAAGGCTTTCTTCTAACAGCTGGGGACAGCTGAACAAGGATAGTTTTATTCATTCCTTGTTGTTGTAATCATTTAAGAATGTTCGCCCAAGGAGGCACTCTATAGGGAGTGCATCGTTGACTGACATGTGACATTTGATATGATTGCAAAAGACCGCATGTTAACCTTTTAAGAAATGACTTTGATGTTTACGAGTGTAATTTTTGATCCAATGTGCCTTTTGATGTTCTGTATTTTGATGCCGAAAAGTTTACAAAGCTTGGACAGATGTGAGTGAATTTTGATCGTATTTTGTTTTCGTTTTGTCATTTGCTATTGATTTTCCTTTAAAATTAGAAAATGATCGTAACTGTTCATGTCGTAATTTTACAGCTTCAGATTAAATTTTCCAATCCTGAATCTACCGAGAGCTTTCAGTGTTTCTGGTCCTTTATGGTTACCGTAATATTGGATTTCTCATCGGCCCAGGGAGTACTCAAAACTGACAGCCAAAGGAGCCATTTTATTGCCAGGGAAGCATGGTTTTACATTATACTTTGTGATGTTTTAGATTCTCATGTTCTTTGAAAAATTTTGGGTTTTGTTTCTTGACTGGTCAGTATAACTCAGAGAAAAGAGAGGTTGGTACGGTTGGCTGTACTCTCTGGCTGGCACTATCAAAACAAATCATCATACCCTGTAGTTGAAATAGGTTGTGACAGCAGTATAATTATATCATTTTTTTAAATTCTTTTTAAATTTTATTTTGAAAGGTTGTTTAAAATTATTAAAAAAGGTTCATTACAATGTCCCTTATCTATTTACTGTTTGATCTTTTTTGTGACAACAACAACATCTATTCTCAACACCCCCCCCCCCCCCCCCCCCCCCCACCCCTCCTTTCTCTCCAGACTGAAATTGTGGTTCAATTTTATCCTTGGTCTAAATGTTATTGTCTTTTGTTTTCAACTCATTATCATACATTACCATACCTGAAAACCTATCTACCTTGGCAGCATGGAAAATTGCCTGTCAAGGAAAGCAGAGATGCCAACCTCAGTTGTAGATTCTGGAGACTCTATATTTTTCACTTCCCCCTCCCCGGCCTGTCAACAGCCCCACTACCCCCACTACCCCACCCTGCCCCACCCTGCCCCCAAATTGACCCAGCCGCCTAAGGCAATTGTGTGAAGTCTTATATGAGGTACATGCTATCAAAATTCGCTTTCATTCTTTCCCAGAAACTAAAAATGACTGAAAAAGATCAAATTTTGAACAAAAAAAAGGACAAAAAGTCCATTTTATACGGGAGATTCGGTGACCTGGAGAGTGGGAGATCAGTGCGGCCATATCCGGGAGAGTTGGTATATATGAGAAAGATATAAAGAAGAGTGAATGTATCCTCTGGGATATGGATTCTGGGATTATTTTTCTCCAGAAATTAGGTCTCTGCAAGGCTGCTAAGGGTGTGTAAGGGATTTAGGTTGTGCCCTCTCCGAAATTCAGAGAAAGACCCATTATTTTGATGTATAAATTGAGGCTCTTCAAATTAAGGTGCCTTTCTTTTTTTTCTTTTCTTTACATTATGTGAATTTAAAAAAATAACAATAAAAGGGGTTGGTAGGCCTACACAACTTTTACCTCATGCCAAAATGCTGCTAGCTTATTCCAATAAAGTTTTTGTTCTCTGCTGGGTAGATTATGCTCTGGAAGGTTATACATTTCCACCAAGCAAATGTGATTTTAGCTGCATGTTTCACACTGAGAGGTGATGCCACACGTATTGATTTACTGTAGTTATTGTTTCTGGTTGGCAGGATTTGCCCTCTGATGCAAGTGCATTTTCTTTGACCTCTTTTGAAGCGTAAAGCTTTTTTATTATTACGGCTGAATAAGGGTTCCAGTGTCCTCCAAGCGCCTTCTGGATCTGAATAACTAAGCGATTTTCTTTAGTCCATGAGTGTAATGTTTTTCTGCAATGCTGTACTTGTTAGTTTTCTTTGCAGAATGTTAAAATATCACGGATAGTGATTTACAGATCCAAAATTGTAATAATGAAGTGCAGCTTAACTGAAGCTACATCAACTTACTATGGAGAATTGAATTGACTCAGTAGTGTCGGTCTTTTGACTGGAGCACATAGTTCCTCCTTTGGTAATAGCTTTTGAATAATCTGAACAGTCTTTAAACTGTTTGTTATTTTGTTTGGTTTCAAAAGGTTGAAATTGCATCCCACGATTTTCATTTGTTTCTCCAAATATTATATTTTTTTGCTGGGCTGTTCTCAAGAGGGGTGGCTAGCCACTCAATCCACCCCTCCTGGATCCAAACACTTACACATATACTGCCAATTATTATTGTTGACAAGTGGATAAAATAAAGCTTCAAAGTATCTTCAAACACATTGTGCTCCTTAATAATTTAGTAACACAAGAAATCTAAAGAGGACTTTAATTTTTATTTCAGGTAATTTTCCATTTGTTTTAACGTCATTAGCATACATTACCATACCCAAAAAACAAGAGAGAAACAAAAATTACCTGATTTTTACCTCATTTTTTTTATGAAAAAAAAATCCTTCCTGTTTGGTTACCCCGTCCTTTTAGAAACCTACAGAATAACTGTTTAACATAAAAACCCAGATATGATGTACCTTCTAACAAATGTTGCTAAAACTCAGGATGTCCGGCTGGACGGCACTATTTTCTTCGGTAATACCGGCCAAAAGGACAGGGCCACTTTTTTTAATAAAAATATTCCTATAGAGTATCCTAAGCTTGTAGAAACCTACAGAAATCCAGTTCTACAACACCGTTTAACAATAAAAAACCCAGATATGATATACCTCCTGACAAATGTTGCTATAACTTAGGATGTCCCGTTGGACGGTATCATTTTCTTCGGTAATACCGGCCAGCGGGACAAGACTATCTGATAAGACATTTATAAATGGATTGCTTACTATACAAGACCAAGAACGCTTCAAAAGTCACAATAAACGCAAACCTCGTTAACAATAGCCTAAATCACGCTTCTCTGGGGATAAAACGGCTCCTTTGGCTGTCAGTTTTCACCACGCTTGAGCCGCCATATTGGATGTTTTCGAGAATTTCCGAAGTCGGCCCGAATCGGAAACTCGTTCCTAGTACTTCTCGGCTGTCCTTTTGGACGGTATGATTTAGGCACAACCGCCTTTAAATAGCTTTTTGGTTTTTCACGCATGCGCAAAAGCCAAAATTTGGACCTCTTTTGCGAATCTATTTCGATCTTTCTCTCTGGCTCTCTTTTTTTCCTTCTTTTCCTTCTTAATTGGTGGTTTTGTTGCCCACTTTATCGTCTTTCTTTTGCATGGAATTGTGACTGGCTAACGTTTTAGGAAAGGGACAAATTTAATTTTCAAAGAGTAGTGTGTAAGAAGCGAAATTGGCAGTGGTTTTTTCCCCAAAATTTTACCTTTTTTGTGGGTGTAACTCTGTCAGGATTGGTCAGAATATTCAAAACGACGTATCGCTAGAAAGATATATCTTTGCTGACGTTGTTGCTTACCAATTTATGAACTTAAACTGGAAGCTAAATGGGTCCAGGAAGGAATGTATGAACATCGTTCCATATGGGTCGTTTACGACCCTAGCCATCCGAAAAGGGTTCAATGTCTTAAATAATAAACATGTGATAAACCAAATATGCTGCCCTGTAAAGATTTAGGGCAACGCGCATGTCAGCTTTTAAATCTCCTTATTGTAATTTGGTTTATACAATTAAATTTGAACATTTAAGCAATAGAAAACGTTTTCCGTGTTTGCATAGCCTGATATAAACACGAGAGGGGTTGGGAGAATTCAAGACAGGTATGCAAACCCGAGACGAAGTCGAGGGTTTGCATAACCGTCGAGAATTCTCCCAACCCCTCGAGTGTTTATATCAGGATATGCAAACGCAGGAAAAACGTTTTCTATTGCTTTTATAAAATAACTTTCCCCAGAAAAAAAGCAAAACTCCTTTGTTTAACACATTGATTAAAAGAGAAATTCTTACCAGTAGCAAAGTCTTGTACACGAAGCTTGTACGCGTAATCAGTCTTTGTTTTGCAAAAAAGATGCTTTCCAAAATACGGGTTTTTCTCGCTTAGAATGTCAGCTTAAGCGAAAAAAAATTGACACACCTTCTTTGTAACGATTTTCCAAGTTTCAGCCGACGAAGGAATGGATAAATAGAGTAAACTTGTCGAGTTTTGAACTCGAAAACTTTTTCAAATTCGTGCTTGCGTGATTAGCGCGCGAAAAACAAAACATCTTGACGTCAAAACCATGTTTACATACTCTCATGCAAACACTCCTCTCGGTCAATCAGAGCGCGCGTACTATCTTGGTTATTTTAAAATAATTTTTAACTGACGTTGACAAATGTCTAGTATGTACCTACCTCAATTTTATTGTCTTGAGGATCGCATGTGTCCAGTTTTCTTTTAAATTTCATTATGGTTTTTCCATTGTCTTCCTCGAGAGATATCAACTCGCAATCCTGCTGCGAATCGATTTTTGGCATCACGTGACCATCTGCATGTCGATCCTGTACTGTGCAACAAAAGCGTTTTCAGATTCTTGTAGGTTTGTAGCTTGTACGAGCGCATAGGTCATTCCGATACCTGCCAACTCACTTGCCGCCTTCATGCGCGAGCCACACACCCTTGACCAACGGATTGAAACCATCGATCACACGCATACAAGACATTTTCTCACGCTTGACTGTCAACTCCGAACACATTTTTCGTTAACCATGAAAGTGGAAAATTGATTCAATTTCCAGCCGTAATAGTCCAGTGAACGCTGCTAAGTTTCGCGTATGAGTCCTAAATCAACAGGCTAAAAGGTCAACAGTGTTTTTAAGGCACCTTTTACGCATCAAGAGAGAAGGAACGGGTCGGTTAGAAGCAAATTAAATATACCAGTTCTAGACGAAATCTCTTGACTGTTTACACGTAAGAGTTTTGTAATCCAGGGGTGTAATGCACTTGAAAATATTTATCACAAGTGTCTGCTAAATGAGATTTTTACCAGCTCAATGTGGGTAGTATGGCCCCAGTTAACTTTTGTGGCTTCTAATTTTTGCGATTTTCCCTACGTGATCTCAACGGAATCAGAATGAAAACCATTTTAGAAATCTATTATTGTGTTCGACGGTTCAATTCATGAGGAAAAATATGTATGCATGTAGCAGTAGTAAACATTACATGCGCAAAAGTCAAATCGTAGAGCCTTGCATTTAAAAAGGCCACAGAAAAAAAAAACTAGTAGAGAAATAATACAGGATCTCCTTTCAAATGACCTTCGAAATAAAAACGAACAGGTCTGGACTTTGAAAAAAATGAAAAAGAAAGGACTCCGAAGATAAATACCAAGATGCCGGACTTATAGGAGGGTCTGGATGGGGTTAACTGACAACTGACAAATGGCCAAAATTTCAACTGACAACCCTGACAAGTAGCCTAAAATCTAACTGACTAATGGCATTTACCTTTGGTTTTGCTAACAACTGACAAAGGACCTGATTGTCCCTTATTTTCAATCTACAAAACCCGTTTTTAAGGCCTCAAGTAGCATTGTTCCACTCTTTTCGCTAGACAATGTGATCAAATGTGCGTTTTTAGAGGTAATCTTAGCAGCAAGATGATTTACTGTAAAACCCATGTGTGTCATGTACCATCTGTTGCAAATGACCTATAGCTATGATCTCAAATTTACGCTCCTCTGAGAACGCGTAGAAAAGCAATTGCAAGGTTTACCAAGATGATTCAGATACAGTCTTTCTTGGTCTTCTTACGATCTACGTCCTAATATCATACCTGCCAACTTTTTCTGAGTCAAATGCGCGAGATTTTCGAATTCACCTTGTCGTGACCAAGATTTCCGGAAACATCCGGCGAGTTCCGAAGATTTACGATGAATTTCCGAAGACTTCCAAACGTTACCGAAAATTAAATGTCCGCAGATGTTACCGAAGACGTGTGAGCACTTCCGAAGCTTCTTAAAAATCGACAATTTTAGCGTGCTTTGATTTCGTTAGAACCAAAAAAAGGGCACAAAGTCATCATCTGTTAAAGAACAGCTTGTCTGGATTTGTGAGTCAGGTGTGAGAAATTGTCCTTGGTGCGTTAGATCAAAGTCTTTAGTCCACAGGCGTGAGACTCGCGCATTATGCGTATACAATATTCTGAAGAAATGGAGAGGCACTTGAAATGCTTACAATAGCAAAACTAATCAAAAATAATTAAGGTTCCTTTGCATCAGTTTTCGAATTTAATGTTTAATTTACATTATATGCGCCTTTTAAGCTAAATTTCGCATCAAAAATATGCAAATAAGTTTCATAGTTAATCATTAATAACCATTTACCGTAAAATTCCGAAAATAAGCCCGGGGGCTTATAATTTTCAAAGACCCTTTTTGAGCGGCTTATTTTCGGAGGAGCCTATATTCGGAGGGGCTTATGTTCGGAGGGAAGTTTGCGTTTCAAAATCGATTGGGCTAGGTTGTAGTGGGAAGGAAATTCACCATTTTTGCTTTGTTTTACTTTATTTTAGAGGGCAAATTCTAAGTACAAGCCCCCCAGGGGGTTTATATTCGGAGGGGTGATTTAACGGAGTTTTTTTTGCGTTACGATTTTGAGGGGCTTATTTTCGGAATTTTACAGTAACTGACAACTGACAAATGGCCAAAATTTTAACTGGCAACTGACATTTGTAACCCACCATCCCGACCCTCTCGTAGAAAAGTACAAAATGAAGATGAAGTTACTGTCACCGTTTAATTCCTTATTTATGAACAGAATTTCGTCACAGAAACGAAGGTTTATTTTTGTCCACAACAATGCATAAAAAAAGGTACCACATTGGACCAATTTAAAACCACCAGATAGAATCAGAGCTGTCACAGTTGATTTACTGATGACACAATGGCAGCTTGTAGATCTTTGTAATTTTATTGGCCTATAATTATACAAGTGTAAAAAAGATAGGAATGAACATCTACAAAATTTAAACAATTACCATTTAAATCAGCGTCATCAGTTACAAAAATGTTAAAATTTGTTATTCAGTTGGAGCAATTAAAGATTTTTTGAACCCGCAACAATTTTCTGGACCCACGACCCGTGACAATTAGACACTCTTAACCAAACAAACATAGCAAATCGCAGTTTCAATCCTTTCGCAAACAATAGCGTGATAGTTTTAAATAAAGGAGTCAAAAGTTTAAATTGCTTCCTTCCTAAGACGAACAGTAGAGCTTTGTTTTTATTTTTTCTGTCAACTCACCAAGATAGTGAAAAAGGTTTCTTTCTCAAGTGCTGACAGTAGCGGGCCGGTTCCTCGAGGTCAGGTGTCGTTTTTTTGTAGTACTTTTTTTTCCTGTTTTGATACTTGGAATGAAGAATTCGCGCAAACGTTTGCTTTCATTTTCTGTTGTCATAAATTAACTTCATGCAATTCCTGGGAAAATTCATCTTGTTAGGAAATGATGAGTTCACGAGACGGCCTCTTCTACTCGAATACTGAACTACAATCATGGACAAAAGTCCTTGGGACAGTCAGAGCATAACTTCAATTCTATGCGTTTCACAAGTAATGGCGTAAAAAGCAGTGCTGTCGTTTTACAAATCCATGTCCCCTCCCCCCTTCCCACCCAATACAATGTTGAAAGCAAAAGATCTCTCTCTCTCTCTCTCTCTCTCTCTCTCTCTCTCTCTCTCTCTCTCTCTCTCTCTCTCTCTCTCTCTCTCTCTCTCTCTCTCTCTCTCTCTCTCTCGCTCCGTAGGGCGGGTAGGAGAGAACCCTGGGAACGAGGCTGTGTTGAAAGATCAAAGGAATTGTGCCTTGACGGTTCTGTCCGTGGGGTGGGGGGAGGGGCTAGGGACGTGGAGTGTTAGTAGCGCGAGGATACAATTTCGCGTGTGTTAAAAAGCGTTCGAGCTGAGCAACTGTCCCAACACTTTTGTCCATGATTAATATTTGTTAACATTCTAACGCGATCGGAAAACGTTGTAAGAATACTTTGAAGCCCTTTTTTACCTTCAAAAGACAACAACCCTGGGAGTCTGTCTTATTTTCAAACGTTCTTGCTCTAAAAGTGGCCAAACATCGAACTCAAACATTATACACTTATAATGATAATGCTGATTATTATTCATTCAAAATATTCACTGTTTGTGACTGGCCAAAGCCCCCGGCTAATTCTTCATAACCAATTATCTGTTAAAAAAACCTGTGTCTATATCCTGAAACAGTTCCGAAAACTAGGCCAAAGCTTAGAAGAAAGTCTACGACATGTACGAGGAGGTAAGGTTGTTAAGAAATTAAGAAATATTGTGAAGCAATAATAAAACAATCACTGACTTTGGCTTTCGTATGATAGTGTCCCGGGGGAGTTACTTGGGTAATTTTTGCTGGGTATGTGCCGCTGGCCTCTCAGAGCCCCTAGCCCATTACAGTCTATTCTCTGGCCAATTGTAGACCCCATATTAGTCACTCTTGGGCAAATATGTAATTTTTGCGACCCCAGCTTAGTCACTTCTATTTATGTATCTACCTTATCAATCCTTTAAATAGGTCCGAGTCAAAAAATGAATTGACTCATTTGTTAATAAATTGAATGAAGAACACTTTACTTTTCACCTACTGTACAAATATCCTGGTACGTTTGCTAACCGTAAATATGAACAACTCTCTACCCCAAAAATCCGAGAATAACTCTTTTGAAAATGCCACCCCATTATAGTCAGTCCAGTCGTGAAAATGCGACCCCATCCAGCGGCACATCCCCATTAGCCTAATATAAGGAAGTGCCCCCCCCCCCCCCCGGGATAGTGTGTTCGGCCGAGATAGATAACATCCTCCTCGATCTGCATTAAATTCGTCACATCATACTGAGCCTCATTCAATAATTGCTAAAATAGTCCAAGATAGCGAGCCAATCAAATTGCTTAAAATACAAAGAACACTGAGTGTATGTATATTAAATATTCATCTACCAAGCATTTTTCAAAGCTTTTTGCGTACGCCGATCAAGTACATTTATGATGCTCGATATACCCTAAAATGGAGCTTTATAAACCGCGCCAAGAACGAATATCAAAAACATGGTCAATTCTATTCCTAGCTGAGCGGCGGTGACCGAAAGTCATGCTCGCTTTATTTCGCTGCAACAGTCTTCATGATTATAATCGCAATTATAGGTTATTATGAATAAATTACTGGTAGTTATTAATAAAACGTTATATTCGCTGGCTAAACTAAGTATTTATTTGAAATTAGCAGATCAAAGAGTGACTTGTCTTCCAATTAATAAAATGGAAATAACGCGCCATAAAGTCACTAGACAACTAACTCTTTTGCTTTCTTTCGACTTAAATTAGGGATGCCAGCATTGTTTTGTTTCATGGTTTAAGCTTTAATCACTCCGTTACAGTGAAGGTTTGTGATCACAGCAGAACCAAACTCAAATGTTATATTTGGAGCTTAAGTGAATAAAGTTACAAGCTATTTTTTAGTGGGTTAGTGAGTTTTTAGTACATCGCTTCCGCTTGATATGAGTACAAAGGGGAAGAATAAATTATTATTAATCTAAGGGGTAGAGTTGATTATACTGAACACTGTTTTATGGTTGGTTATATTGAGCTTGTATGCCAGTGATAGAGAGCGCTCTTTTTTTGCTGAACAATCCCTGCAAAGTGATTAGATTGGCGAACAATTTCAGTTGCTAGGACTGATAAGCATTCAAATGATTACTGTTGTGTAAAATATATATCTCTGTAAACTCAATGTCTGTCTACCTATAAGTAGCCGAATCATTCTACATGACTTGGACTTAGACAGTTTTACTTGCCTTGAAGTACGTCTGTCCGTCCTTTACCCATCCTATTACAATATCTGCTCCTTGCATTTTGCCTTGGCCGCTGGAGATGCCAAATCCGACCCATCCCGTCGCCTTCACCTCAACAGTAAAGGAAATTTCCTTTTTAGCAGTGCTCACATTCCAGTACAGCTTGACATTTTGGTTTTCGTCAAGAGCAGCGAAAAACGAATGTTCTGCAGCAAGATTGGCCGAGGAAGACTGCACTGCGAATGAACAGAGAAGGAAAACCCACTGCGTGATTAATAACATTGTTAGTTGCATGCCTTGTCGTATTTGAGCTAAAAATGATCTGAACCGTAACAGTTACCTTCATTAATATTGGGGTTTTTGTCATGCATTATAAGAATTCCGCTTTCGATTCTGCTTTTGAAATAAAACAAACCACAAAAACATTGTCACAATATTTCAAAACTGAGAAAAAAGAAAAAATTAAGTGCAAAAACATTTCATTGCCCCAGATCAGAGAACAGGTCTGAATATAAAATGAATTCACATGTACAATCTCAAACCGAAAATTCGCCTAATCAAATTCAAGTGTGCTACATGATATTCCCGTTGAGCAGGCTGATGACGTCAATAAGCCATTCCTCGAGTTGTTGTGAGCTAAGCAATCCTACCAAGACGCCTCCTGACTGCATCCATAACTCAGCAGTACACGATGAAGCATTTATCATGTGTTTTGTAAGGAAATTTAAGAGAAAACTTTTGAATTTGTAAACCTAGTAGGGGAAAGAGGTCTGAGTGTTGCTGTTATTATCTCCGCAAGCTGTGCGGGCTATAGTCTGCTACACAGCAGTTTTTGTGTCGTCACGCAATGAACATGTTCCTCCCCCTTTTTGAGTACCCTTTTTGGAGGGTACTCAAAAAGCCTAGAGTTACTATCGGCGGCGCCTCCAGCAACTCTCACGCCTCTTCGGTGCTCTCCAAACTTCCTGCGTGCTCAATATCTCGACATACACACGCTGACGCATGAAGCTTGTATTGTACTTTGAGAAACGAGACCAAAACGAAACGGAACCTACTGAAGTCTGTGTAGTCGGCGAAACGAAACGCAAACGAAAAACGTAATAGCCTGTGAACAGGCTTTCTGTTTGGGGCCGGGAAGGGGTGAAAAAATTGCGTATGTCGAGATATTGAGCACGCGGGAAGTTTGGAAAGCACGAAAGAGCCGTAAGAGTTGTTGGAGGCGCCGCCGAGAGCAACTCTAGCCTTTTGAGTGACCTCCAAACCTCCCAAGTGGGAGGAACATGTTCATTGCGTGACGACACTAAAAACTATCTTGCGATTTTTTCACCCTTACCCCAGACAGAGAGCCTGTTCACAGGCTAAAAACGTAACGGGTGTATGAACCTAAGACCTAAGACCGGGAAAACTAAGACCCTGAAGAACTAATTATATAAGACCGGGAAAACTAAGATCCCAGAAAACTAAGACCCGGAAAACTATTCCGGCCACTGGAAAACCGTAAAATTCCGAAAATAAGCCCCTCCAAATATAAGCCCTCCAAACCGGTAACTCAAAAACTCTCCGTTAAATCGCCCCCCCAAATATAAGCCTCCCAGGGGCTTGTACTTGGAAAATTGCTCTCAAATACAAAGTAAAACAAAGCCAAAACGGTAAATTTACTTCCAGCTATAAGACTCCGTAGATAAGCCCCTCCGAATAAAAGCCCCTCCAAAAATAGGCCCCTCAATTATAAGCCCCGGGATTATTTTCGGAATTTTACGGTATTCCCCAACAACTCTGGGTACCGCGGTTTGCGGTCCGCAGTTCACTGAAGCGAAACAACCACAAATATTAGTAACTGCTGCGGAGCGAGCGATCAGGAACATAATCAGGATTTAAGAGAATTATATAAGGTGGGACGAATTCATCACTTTTTACCAGAATGCACTGCCCCACAAACAACTCAGATAAAAACACAAGGAAGTTCGGTGGGTGAGAGCGTGCATCGTTCGCTGCTCAGACTCAGAGTTTTCTTTGAGGCAAATTTTTGTTAGCACGGTAAGAGGTCTTACCAAATTTAAGACACGCATAGTTAACTTCACTGAATTCAAGAGCCTTTGACACGTCCAGGCGTTAAACTTGACGAGAAGATGAGTATTATGCTCTTCGACTGCGCAAAACGGGGGGGGGGGATATACAAATCCCAGCTTGCTAGAAGGTGATGTGAAAGTAAGAAAATGTCATGCTATGCTACTCTTAAGAACCTGTATGAGCCGAAAATGGATGTCATTTTGACGTCCATTAGCTCCAAAATAACAGCGGAAATCGCCATAACAAAAAAGATATGTTTTTCGTTCTGCTTGGCAGATGAGGACATGTATCGGCGTTTTGTACATAAAGGATAATTATGTTCTTTCATTCATTCATTGCCATGGAATGCGTTAACATTTTCTTTTTTACTCTTCCATGGAAAAAAGCATTAAATAAAAGACGTTTCCCCAAGAAGGTTACGTAATCAGCCCCTAAAAAGGGGGGGTGGTAAGGTTAATACTATTGGCGCGCTGAGCTGAGTGCTACTCTATACCTTATCCTCTTTTTGCTTCTTTTTTTTTTTCTAACTGCTATTTTTTCTAACTGCTATTTAATAAAGTGCAATAAAAAGCAAGAAAAGTATCGTGTTTCCAGAGAGAAGATAGTACACTGTATATTAAATAAATGGACAAAAAATCTGAATTTCAATCATTTCCTACAATTTACTGTGGAAAAACCAACAGGGGTCTTTTTTGCATGAGCATGCGCGACCGCTGACTTGACAAAGAGCACGCGACCAGCGACAGCGACCGTGGTGCATAGTCATAGGAACCAAATTGTTCACTTTGAAAGCTTGCTTGACATTGAAATGGTAGCAGGAACTTAAGGAAGACCTTCGTTGTATAAGATAAGTAAAGATCTGGTGATTTAAAGTGGAGACTGATGCGCTGAACGAGGTGAGAGAGCAAGTTTCTCAAGGATGTCTGACACGAACATGGCTGCTTGTTATTGTTTGGCGCTCGACTAGTGTCTTGATTCCCGTTCAAGAACCACAAAGTTTGGCATAGAATGAATTGCTGATGTGTAGCTATTGAGCAGAATGTTCTTTATTTAGTGTTTGTCTATAAATCGGATGTAAATTAGTTTCTAGATACCTTAGAGGATTTCTGTCAATAATTTGTTGATAGCTGATTTAGCCATATTTCGGGAGTGAATTAATAACGATCAGCGGGCGACTACCACGCCGTTATCAGTTGGAATAGAAGATTGGTCCCTTAAGTATTTTAGCGATACAAAGTTTGTTTATCGGAAAATTGTAGAACTTCTTGTTTTTGCGTGGACTAACATTGTAACACATTATTAACAGGAATATTCATTTAGCCAGAACTTAAGTGCTGTAAAAATTTTTAACTTTTGGTCGGCATCACATATTTACTGTACTTCTTGGGAAACCTAACCGTTTGTTTCATCGAAATCGGTCACAAGATTCGACTTTAATTTCAGTCCTATTGAATACAGTTTTGACTGTGTCTCATTGATATTCATTTTTTTTATTTTTCGAGACATACAGAGTGACTACCACCAACATCTCACCAGGTGACTAATCTACGTCTCATGTGCTGTTAATTTTGTAGCTTTTAAATGCTGGGAAAATTTTAGAACATATATTAATTCACTGCTGAACTCAACACCGGCTTTTGCGCACTTCGAGCCCGCTCGCTGAAATTTGCTGTTTTTTGGGGGGGGGGAGGGGGGGAATATTTCTGTTCCTTTCTCATTTCAAAACGAAGCAAATTGAAAGTGTTTACTTGCATCAACAAACGTTTCGGCACTTTCTTTAGACTTTGATGAGGTTAGCGCAATCCTACGGGCACTACATATACGCGCAATGTTGTCCAGGTCAAGTGGGGAGGTGAAATTTGATGGTAGCTCGTGTATGTTAAAGCCGGTCTACTTCGCTTTTCTTAAGACCATGGTACAGTTTTTTTGCAAACTACACATTTTGTTAAATCACGAGCACATTCGCCAAGACCAACGAGAAAAATAAACGCGACGATGGCTTTGAGACGCGCCATTTTGATGAAGGCAGAAACTGTGGTGAGCCTCCATGCACATCGCTTGTTCAGCGGTCGCGCATGCTCATGCAGAAAAGACCCCTGTTGGAAAAACCAGAGTTGATAACCATTTGATCATTTTCTAAACAACATTCCCACGAGTTCTTTCTATAGACTGATGGGCTCCTGTTACTTTCCAACATGTAAATAGGGAATTCAATATAATTTTCGATTCTTTCAAGTCTCAGACATGCAGATGGTCGCTGCCTAACTAAGTATCAACAGAATGTGCCGCAGCAATGCCATCTATCAAAAAGGAGTCAATCACAAAATTAGATCGTTTTCTCGACTTTTTAAAGCCATAAATTCATCCAAAGTTAGTCTTTTCACATACCCAAATGACAGATTATACTTCAACTAGTGAAATCCCTGCCCTTGGCTTTCATATACCTAAAGCCTGAGTACATCTTTCGGGCGGAGCCTCCCAGTATACTATAGGCTATCGTAGGGAGTACCTCCCCCCACCTCCTGCGTCACGACTATCATGATATGAACGCTCTCGTAAGAAATAAAACACAAACAGCGGTGATAAACATTGAGAACTTTCGCATTTTATATAAACTTGATATCTCGTATGCTAGTCAAAATACATTTTCAAAAGTGATGTGACGGATCATAAGAAAAGTTAATGGAGCGGGGCAAGGGGTTGCGAGCGAAGTACATTTATCGTGCAAGGCAAAACCTTATGAAAAGAATACATAAGCATGCCAAGTAGTCCTAAAGAATATTCCTAAAATTCATGCAATGGAAAAATTAATGCAGCTCGAAAAATCTCCTCTCCCCATAATGGCTCGTCCCTTCTTCTTCAACAGGAAATGTCACGCAAATACATTTTTTCTTTCGCTAATGAGGCGGTGCACTATACGTGTCTGATTTTCTTGTTTGGTAGAATTTTTTGTTATAATACTTTTTGTTGCACTACATGGACATAGACCTTCATTGCAATCAAATACAAACATATCACCCGGCCTTTGTTACAATGACAAAAAAGTCGGGTGATACAGTCCATGTCACGCAATGGTCGGAGGTAGCCTGTGAACAGCTGCCCCCTCCCATTAGAAAAAATCGGCGAAGGGGCAATTCTTTTATGTGGGGAGGGGGCGGCTTTACAGTTTTATGGCAGCCCAGGTAAAGTCGCTTTTCGGCGAGCCTAGTTTTAACTCAGGTAAGCATAGGCAGACCAAGCTCAGTATGAGCAACCCTGCCCCGTCTACAAACTAAACCTCACGGGGGTTACCACACCGTCACTTTTCATCGATTGAGACAATGACTCTCATCGACTATTTTTGTTTCGAACCCCTGCTCCCATCGATTCGACAAGAGATCAAATCCCGAGATCAACGTTACTTGCTCTATTCATTTACGAAGAGTTGTCAGAGTCGTAGGAAACTAGTATAATAAATAAGTTGAAGGTAAATGATTTAAAGCATAGCCTTTTTAAAACTTTCTTTTGTAATGGTATTCTTGCCGTGGAACGCATCATGTTTACTAAGAGTGAACAGTAACTTTCAATACAATGTACATTCTTTTATCTGTAAAATCAGTTCTTTGACAAGTGTTTTTGGTGAGCAAAATACTGCATTGACTCTAGTTTAGATCTCTCCCACAACTGGTACATTCATGTATGCGTTACACTAAACAGCTTTGTCTGCTCACATTTCACAGAATAAAAGAAAAAAACTCAGATATCACTAGGAGAGCAATGACGTCACCAAAAGGAGATCAACCAAAGAGTCAAACCTGGTAACTTAAAGTTAACGTATGTCACCTTGGAGCTTAATTTTTAAACCCCTAGTCTAAACCTATACATGGCTCGCCTTATCAAAGCCTGCGAGGCCGTTTCTCCTCGCTCTTCGCCACTGGGGACGTTGCGGGGGAACGTCTATGTCTTTGCGACAGAAATTCGATACTGATGACGTAAATCAATGTTTACATAATAAATCCGGTAGTCATGGGGCTCCAAATGCAAATTTGTTTAATTTTACGTTTCTCCTTGTTGATTTTTTTGAAATGTTGTGTTCATCTACAAACGAGGTCCAGCAAAACTCAAATGCTTCTTCTAGACAAGACTATATATACTACAAATATTGACTATTTTGTTAGACATTTGGCCTTTGTGGCCTTTTGTTCTTTGTCTGTTATTCGTGAACAATAGCTAATAATAATAATAACAATAATAATAATAATAATAACGCGAATATTTATACAGGATAACCTATCAGTTCTATTAAAAAGAAATGTTATGGGTCCTGTAACTGAATAGCAGACAACTAAAAATCAAAATCTGTACAAATTATTGACTTCTATAAAATAACCAAGATAGTACGCGCTCTCTGATTGGCCGAGAGGAGTGTTTGCATGAGAGTATGTAAACTTGGTTGTGCGTAAGATGTTTTGCTTTTTGCGCGACAATCAGGCAAGCACGGATTTGAAATAGTTTTCAAGTTCAAAACTCGACAAGATTACTTTATTTACCCATTCCTTCGTCGGCTGAAACTTGGAAAATCGTTACAAGGAAGGTGTGTCGATATTTTTTCGCTTAAGCTGACATTTTAAGCGAGAAAAGTCAGTGTTTTGGAAAGCATGTTTTTGCAAAACAAGACTTCAGAGGTAAAGTGTTGTAAACTAGGGCCCCTTGAAAGGCAAAACTTCTCCGTCCAAATTATAATTTGGCTTTGGGAAGTTTTAGTGAACACCCATTGTTTCTAGTGTTAATGTTGTGTTCAATTTTCGAAAATATCTTTTAAAAAGGGTACAGACGTTATCTTGAAGACAATCAAACACAAGCTGGCAAGACTGTCTCATTATTAAACTCTCCACTTTCTGGACTTGATAATTTCCACCAATGACTTTCTGACTTCGACGTTCAATGCTTTCAATTCGACTTTTACGGGAACGTGACCAACAGAGACCCAAAGTTCCACAATACGTAAAACAGATTGAATCATTGCTTTGTAGATTTTCTCAGCACTGCATGTGTGACCCTTCTGGGCCACCGTATTAATACCACGTCATCCTATAAATACTTGGGTGTAAACTTGGATTCATCCTTAAATCTTGAATCACATTTTGACAAAATGTATAAAAGAGCAGCTGGAAGATTTAATTTACTCAGGAGAAATTCTCCTGAGTAAATTAAATCTTCCAGCTGCTCTTTTATACATTTTGTCAAAATGTGATTCAAGATTTAAGGATGAATCCAAGTTTACACCCAAGTATTTATAGGATGACGTGGTATTAATACGGTGGCCCAGAAGGGTCACACATGCAAATTTAAAATGTTGCTGTAAACTAAAAATTTTACCTGCAAATTAAAAATGTTACTGCAAATTAAAAATAGGACATGCAAATTAAAAATTGTACATGAATGGACCGACGGCTGTAAGGCCAGGTCACACGGCTCGGACCAGGTCCTCATCACTCATACTGGGCGCGCAGGACTTTTCATTTTTAATTTGCATTGATATGTTTCCTATTTTCAATTTGCAGCACAATTTTTAGTTTGCATGTACTATATTTAATTTGCAGGTAATATTTTTAGTTGCATGTACAATTTGTAATTTGCATGTACTATTTTTTATTTGCAGCAACATTTTTAATTTGCATGTGTGACCCTTCTGGGCCACCGTATATTAATCAGTGTTCCATTTACTGAGTGAAAGCTAGTTGTCTTCCATTCAATGCATTAAGCCTTTTTGCAGTACCAAAGAAACCAAGAAGATAGCTTGTGACAATCTTCACTGAGATGCCTTTGAACGGATTCCAGATCTTTAGCAGCCGCTAAAACAAATAACTACTCCTTCGACCAATCATCGCTTCTGACCGGATTCCGGACTGATTTTACAGCATCAGTATGGAATTTCTGTCGCTGAGTCGTAGACTTTTCTCTTCGCAAAGCGTCCTTAGCGGTGAGAAGCGAGGGGAAACGACTGTTTACACAGGCTAGCCTTAACAAAGCCAGAGCTGTTTCAGTCGACTCCGCAACATCTGGAAGTCTTAGCAGTATAGCCTCAAAACTAAGAACAAGCTTTACAACAGCAATGTTAAGGCTGAGTTTTTGTATGGTTCTGAGTGCTGGAGAGTAGCAAAGGGAGGTATGAGTAAAGTTGACGTATTTCATAACAGCCTCCTCCGTAAGATCTGTAATATTATTGGCTAACAAGTTCACTAATGAGGAACTGTATAAGAAGACAGACAGTATAAATACGTATGTCTCTCGAAATTAAGAACCGCATGCTACGATAGTTTGGTCATGTCCTAAGGATGTCCAGTGACAGGATATCTGAAGTTGTCTTGAGATGGACCCCAACTGGAAAGATGAAAAGAGGCCAGCAAAAAACCACCTGGCGGAGAACAGTGATGAAGGAACTGGAGGAGTTTGGTTTAACATGGGGTGCAGCAGAGATCTCAAGACAGGGTAGACTGGCAAAATTTGATTGCGGCCTTATGTCCCAGCCGGGATGAAGAGCTTGAGCACGCGAGTGAGGAGGGAGGGAGTGAGTGAGTGAGTTTCTAATCTTACCATAACACCACGTATATTTACTTACGTGACAAAAATAGAACAAAGCTACTTGTATCTCGCAACTAAAACTACTATTTCCACAATCGTACCAATTGAGAACCAGTTTAAAAAGTATTATCACAGGGAACCCGAACGCTGTATTAGGTAATAAAATGATCAGTCCTTATTTACCTGTGTTTCCTGAGTCTTTACGAGTCGTTTTGGAAGGGATTGGATCCAGTTAGAGACGGTTAACATTGCCGGTAAGAAATGTTTTCTTGTCTGACGCGTCGTAAACAGGACGCAATAGTTACGTCTCAAGTTAACTTTAACTCTCCTTGGTAGACGACCTATCGAGCGAGTGACACGCGAATGGAGTCGCCGGAGCAAGGTGCGGGGAAAGAGAGAGCTCTTTGTTTCCTCCGCCCCTCACAGCTTCGCCGCTCACTCGCCCGTTCGCTCGAGCGTGCCCAGAGGCGAGCTATAAAGTATATATATCCTGGATCGAACATTTATTGGTGACCAAGCATATAGGAATAGGCTAATTGGCACGAGTTTTTAGACAAGATTTTCTTTTTCAAAGTTGCAACTGGAACAGTTAGAGTTAATCCCTCTGTTCTCCCGCAAGTCTTAGTTACTCGCACTACCAGATCTAACAGCAACCGTAATGTCACTCACTTTATTTCAAGGAAAAGTAATACTGTCTCTTTTCAGAGATCCTTTTTTAATAGAACCACCAGAATCTGGAACACGCTAGCAAATGATCTTCCGTTTTCATTCAACCTTCAGATCAGCCAATTCAAATCCATCATGTACAAGTATTACGTGGATGCCTTAGAATGTAACTACGACCCAGAGAACCCACGATCCTGGAAAACCATCTGTCCGTCATGTAACGTTTCACGTAACGTACGTGTCTGTCCGTCTCCGTTGTTGGTTTTAATTGTTTTACTGTTTCTTACATATCTTTTAAGCTCTGGGACCACTGTAATTGCCACACCGCTGTTGTGGCACCCCTGCCTATTAAGCATTTATTCATTATTCATTATTCATTTTTCAGTAATAGGCAAAGCTAATAGAATAAAATAAATAAATGAATTAAGACGGGGAATAAGTCTGAATTGCGTAGACATAATTACGACCTTACTTTATTTCTAGGTACTTCAAGCTTCTTGAGCAAAAAGAAAATGCCTGAGAAAAACATTCGTGCAAGCTGATTACGAGCGCAAATTTACTTTTAACAAATTTATGTGAAAATCACTGAGGCCCCAGTTGTTCAAAAGCTGGATTAAGCCCTATCCACCGAATACGTATTTGGGAAACCAATTGCCTTATCCATTGGATAGAGATTTATCCTTTGGATAGTGCTATCCACCTTTTGAACAGCTGGAACTAGTGTGTTAACTACACTAACAAGTAATGAAATTGAGTAATTTAGAGCTTTTAACAATGGTCCGGAGGGGCGTAGCTAGTCTTGTTTTGTGCGGTAGGCAGAGATATTATATTCTTCCTCGAGAATGGTGGACCATCAGCTGTCGATAGCTGTACAGAGATAGTGTAAAAACAAAAGCGCTTGGCCTTAGAATTTGCACAAACAATGGTGAGTGCTATTGCTCTCTGTCATATATGAATGTGAAAACTAAGAGATAGGATAACATCTCTTTCAGGTACGCAAGCGCACGCGCACACTAGCGTTCTGGCCCCTGTTGCTCGAAAGATGGTTAATTTAACCATATGTTAGTTAGTAACGGTTGGTTAAATTTGCTAACCGCCGGTTAACTGACCTTTAATTAGTTTTAAAAGTCCCGTTGCTCGAAGGTCTGTTAAGCTGACGCCAATCCCTGGTTAGCTAACCAATGGTTAAATAAAATGTCCCAGACTTTAACCATCTCCTAACAGGTTTGATAAGTTTCCCCGCGAAAGGTTTTAGGAATCTTTGACACTACGACGGCGAAAGTAACGAGAACGTCAAAAAAGCAATAGGTTTTGATTGGCAAAACAACAACTTTGCACGTGCATCACCCTTTTTTGTACATTTCTTTGCCGTCACTGTAGGACTACGACGTGAAAATGACTAATTTCATTTTGTATGGAGGACGTTAACAAGCGACGTGAACTTTTTTTTTTTGCACTTTCTAAACTTAAGTGCGATCTCCAAGAAATCAACTCCAAATTATCCTGCATTTGACATTTTCAGCGAATTGAAATAAACGAGGCGAAGTTTGAAAAAGCGCGAATTCATTTTAACGGTGACGTTTTTGCTGCCGTCGCGGTCATCTATGCTAAAACTCCCTTTTTGACTATTTTCTGTGCACTTTTAGAAGCAAAATGGTTGCCGAAAATGCTTTGCTTGAGCCTGAAGTTGTTGAAGTCCCTGCTGTCAATAAAATCGCCTGCAGAAAACGAAAACCAAATTATTCAGCGCAAGAAATTGCGATAATAACTCAAACGTTTGAAGAAAATCAAGCAGTACAGTACTTAAATCAAATTTTACTAACACAACCACTAACCAATGCAAAATGAAGCGATAAAGCAAATCAACTCCAAGTTACGTTGTTTCTCTGATTTTACAACACACGTTATTTTAACCGATGCATGGTTAACAAGTTAACACTCGTAACGTGTGACGTAAAATTAAACTTTACGTATTTACTACTTTCACATAGACCATAAGTTTTGCATAACCATTTTTTTCAATTTCTCCTGATTATTACAGTCGTCCCGAGAGAAATCGAAGACAATGGTTATGCATAACTTTGGGGGATAAACGGCTGCCGAAAATTCTTGGCATTGTGGTCTATGGTGAATGGTTAGAAGAAATTTAACCAATGGTTGACACTAACTGGCGTTCGAGCAACGGAAACTAACCCTCCGTTAATTTTTAACCATTGGTTAAGGGGCTTAACCAGTTAACCATCTTTCGAGAAACCGGGCCAGGGGCCCGTTTCGCGAAAGTCCCGATAGTTAACGGGCCCGTAAAGCTGCTGTTGTTTGCATACAAGATGGAAATTTCAATAGTTTTGCATCTAACATGATAAAACTATCAGTTAATGAAACAAAATGGAGTATTTTGCTAGCGAGGACCCGCGCTCTTAATCTTTTTATTTCGATTTGAATATTTGATTTCGGGCCCGTAAAGTTATCGGGACTTTCGAGAAACGGGCCCCAGGCCTCTACGCCCTATATACCGATCTTTCGGAAGAGAAGTCGTAAAAACATGAAGCAACTAATTCACTAATCTGATTCTATAAAGCAGGAGCATTTTTAGATGGTTCTTAACCAGACTATGACAGTAAGTAGGGATATGGCTGTAACAAGCAGACCAAGTTGAGCAGGAACTACGGCTTTGTTGCCAACGGATACAGTCACTTTGCACCTGGGTTCTGGTTTGTAAGGTGTCCTGATCACAGGCTTGGTTCTGACAAAACCCTTCCAAAAGTTGACCTGAAATTATAAGCTAATTTCTCAGTCATCTTTTCGCATACTGGATCTCAAAGAAAGATATAAAATAATGATACTAACATGGAGGAAACGAAGCATGGTCATGTTTGGCCATTTTTTTCCACACAGGAGGTTAAGTTTAATTATGGCCCAATTTCCTTAAGGTAATTCCCTTGTTTTGCACTGCGCACCCGCTACTGCGCATAACACTGCCACATCCAAGATGGCGGCGGTTCTTCCCACTAGCGCGAAAAGAACAAAAAAGGCCCGCTTTTGCAGAGCTAAAGCTTTTATTCGCCCTAATAATGCCGCAGATCGGCTGACAGCTTCCTGGTTTGCTATCGAAAAACAAGAAAATGAAAGAAATGTGCGTGATCCCGAAGTCTGCAGTGGTTTTCACTTCGCGGCCGTCGAGTTGGGGAATTATTAAAATGTCCTGGCTGAGGCTTTGGATTATGGGGGCTGTGAAGCCTGTGGGACAGCTCTACGGCTCTCCAACTGCATTAACGAGCCAGTATCTGGCCTAGGATCGCTACTGTACATATGTTGTTCAAACTCCGACAGTGGAGAGACGATACGAATATTTCTGGAACAAATGAGACCCACCGTAGCACCAGAACCACGCGAGGTAGACCAATCTTTGATGTAAACGCGAAGCTTGCTGCTGAATTCACATTTTGCTGTTTATAGACACCAAACAAGCGAACATATGAAGAATAGCAATCAATAGTCTTTTCTTCAAGTTTCTTTGTCAAGCATTATTATACAAAAGCAAAAAAATCGAACCCTAGCTCACTGGAATTAAACAGAACGCCAGCGCTACAAAATAGCCCAAAATTAAGATTCATAACTCCAAAATCTCCTCAAATCTTGACTTTCCTCCTTCCTTGGTATTTAATGTACTCTTTTCAAGTTTGAATTTCTGTGTTGGCGATATCAAACACATAAAAACAACCGAAAACAAGCTTGATCTCGAGTGCATACTTCGAACACGATGGACGTTATTTTGTATCTCGCCCCAGTCCCCGCCGAGCAAATTATCCTTCCAGACCACCTTTCACAGCAGTTTGTGAGGAAACGAGCACGGTGACCCTAAATGTTTTTCCCAGGTATTTGCTAAGAACAGTCTAATAAAAAACATATTTGAAGAAGAAAAAAAGTTTGATAGTAGAACATGATTTTGGGGGGGAAAGTAGTCTCGTATTTGCTGTATTTGGGTCAAGGCGAGGACTTCAAGCTAACCACGGAACTGTCCGAAAAAGTGGAATGCCCCACAACCAGGCATTCAAAAACGAATTAAATGAAGCAATAGTGCTTATTTGAATAAAAGAAGCTTTATTTACAAGTTAAAATTTTGTGTGTTTCAAGTAACAAAGACTTTATTCTGTAAGAAGGGGATTCGAATTTTTAACACGCAACCAGTAAAAATACCCTAGTTTAAGAGCCTGCTGACGCGTAAACAAGCACGGTGACCCCATCTTTTTATTGCATTTTTTTAATGTTCATATCATGAATGTTCATTATGCCAAGTTTCAAAAAAAGTTTGATAGTAGAACAATTTAAAGGGAATTACCTTAAGTTGCATCCAAAGGCCAAAACATACAAACTTGAGGTATGGTTACCATAGTAGAGTAATTTTAAATAAAACTTAACCATTATTTCATGATCAGAGTTAACCCTTTTAAGACCGGGCTTGTTATTTCTTCCTGCGACCGGGGGGGGACTTCGCAGGCCCTCCCTCTATAACTTCAAAACCGCTCATGATATAGTCACCAAAATTACACACAGAATAATATACTCATCATTTCCAACATCGAGGGGGAAGGGGGGAGTGAGCTGAAAAGCTACCCCTGTCTGGATAGGGTTAATGTTTTTTAAGGTTTTATAAAAATACCAAAAAACCGTGTCTGTCATAGTTTCTTTAATCTCTTGAGATTTCCGTTCTTTTCATGAACTATGATGTGGCTTCTGACAATTCAAGACAGGACCGGAAAAATTGGTCTTTACTGATCTGCTAACAAGAGCGATTGAATACGTTGATGTCAGTTTGAAAAGACAAGAATTGACTCTTCGCGACTTCGTTTTTACTGCCGTTCTATATCTCTAGTAACTGTAATAGTTTTGTAACCTCCGCATGATGTAGCTGAAAATTAGGTGGGTGAGCGAATATTAGAGACCTTAAGATACCCCGAAATCGGTGTACGGGTAACGGGTAGCGCCATGTTTTTTTCATTTTGTGGTGACGTCATCGACCTTACCCGGTAGAACCAGCCGTTTTTCCGGGGTAGACACCAGTTTACCCGTAGAAGATTTACGAGTAGCTGCAAGTCCTACATGATGGAGAAACGAGTAAGTTTTCAAGACTTTTTAAGTACAAATGTAAATTGTATGACTTCTTGGCAATGTTATTGCAAGTCTGTTCAAATATTTTTGCCAAATTTGAATTTTAGCTGTAAAGAAAGCGCTTCAAAATGTATTGATTTTGGACCTCAAATGCGCAGGTTGAACTCTGGAACGATATCGCGGTATTTGGGGGGATTTCTGAGAATTGCTCGAACGTTTGAGTTTCGCAAAAGAAATAGCATTGAAAAATTTAGCATGGGAGTCACTGTTGAAGTTGACAATCAAAGGAATTGTTTGGGGATGTGCCTCGATCAAATGGCGGGGTTTGCGATAACAAGCTTTCGGTCGAGGGACTTCCCGCCAAGTTTCTTAAAATCTTTCTATGATATTTCAATAAGCTTATGTATGAATGAATTATTTGTTGCAGCTTGTTGTTAAGATATCAAGTGTAGAATTTGAGGGAGATTTTGTATGCATTAAGCGACACGCATGTACAAAGTTAATTTTGCGTGCTTGTTCTTTTAACTAAGGGAAGAAGAAGAATTTCGATGTCCTCATCCTCAGTGTCGAACGAATGAAGAAGATGCATATCATTGGCGTGCTTTCTAAAGAAAGAACATTCGTAAAGAAGAATTTTGGATACATTTGATAGACTTTATTAAACAATTCAGTCAACTTATTTCAGAGGAAAAAGAGCCAACCTCGCCGCCGCAGCCGCCATCTTTGTAAACAATCCTCACCAATCCCCGGGCGTTAATTCTTCGGGGATCTTAATCGAAATAGTCACGCACATGAACATTTTACGTGTACGGGTACACTACCCGTACCCGTACACCGATATCAGGGTATCTTAAGGTCTCTATTATCTCTTCGATTTACGTACATGGTTAAACAGGCCAGGATAAGGGAATTTGGCTCGCTCTTAGGAGATGCACAGAAGAGATGAAAATTAAGCGGTCAAAAGACAAATCATAGTCTTTAGAACGATCTTTCCCTTTCATTTGAAAAAAAAAATACTGGGATTTAGGGAGATTAATAATTGTTTGATAAGCACCTGAGGGTTGCCGCGGCTTCCACAAACGATGTTGACTTGTTCACTATCTTTGTAGGCCTTAGCCAATCCTTCGTTGACGGTGTCCGTCCAAAAACGAGGTTCTCGCGTTTCATTAATATTTCTGTAACAGGAGAGTAAACAATGATACATCGTACACAAATAAGTGCTTATTGTTATTATTATTATTTTTATTATTTTCATTCTAATTAGCTGTTTATATTATTTTATTTTTTAAGAAAGAATTGCTGTTGTTAGTAGTCTGTTCAAGTTGAAGTGCTAACACTAACCATGCAATTGCACGGACGAAGTGTGGAGTTTCAGTACTGTTCCCTTTTGTAATAATCATCGCAATTTGTAACAAAACGTGTTGCACTTTGTAAAAAAAAAAAAGCTATCGAAATACAGTGTATGTAATAACTCTCCATCAAACTTTGTAATAAAATAAGCTGTTGCAATTTGTAATAATTCCATCGCACTTTGCGATAAACTTTAGTTATCACATGGGATTCGCTGTTCGTCAAGACATGAAACTGTGACATGTCGCGCGGCTTGTTTGTATCCAGTTACAAATTGCGACAGTACCGTCTTTACTTTAAAATTAAAAATTGAGGGAGACTACTCTGCTAGCTCATGTAGATCCAAGTACTGCAAGAGGGTGTTTAAAATTTATCTTTAAAGTCTCACTGGTGGGTGCACGAAAAAAACGCTGTCGCGATAGTCACTCACACATGCATGTTTACAAATAACTGTACACCATACTGAAAGTTGCCGTTCCTTTCACAAGTTCGGTGAATCTATTCTCAATCAGTAATAACACTTATTTTCATTTGAACGGGCTCTAAAGATGGCCTCACTTTGTACATGTAAGATAGTGTTTTGGAACTTGGAAATGAAGCTGCAACAGCAGCCCTTCATGAGCTCCTAGCTGCATCACCTCTTTATTTTACTCCTCACACCGCATAAATGAAAGGACTGTTTGAATATCTCTTAGCTTATTTAGTTATAAACAGCTAATGGATTTAGGGTTTTTTGTGATTTACAGAGTAGTTCAAGGTCAACTGAAGATAACAGTTGCCAGCCGAAGCCGACTAGGTCGAGGCGATAACTCCTATCGAGTCCCTCGCGGTTGGTGAGGTCATAATTATTATCATTGACCAAGCTAGAGTGTCCTTGACATGATTCACTTTTGGTCAAACAGAGAAGAGACAGTCATGGTTTTAATGCATAATATCATGGTTAACACGTTACCCCTTATTTTGGCGGAAAGCTATTAGAACACTGGAGCATAGATGGTCATTTTATTGTTCAGACTGTGACCGCAAAGCACGGATATTACTGTTGTAAGTAATAAAAGCCAATTAAGGTGAGAAGAAACTACAGAACAACTTTGTTCCCAATGGATGCTGCTATCACTTTGTAGCTGGATCCCAGTTTGAAAGGTGAACTGCTCACGAGTTTGCAACTGACAAAATTCCTTAAAAGGTTGAGTTGAAATTACAACTAAGGAATATATTCCCCTTTTTCTTTTTTCATACTTGGAACGACAACGTAGTAGGAGTTTTAACCAGAAAAGGCTGTCCAAATTCGGGTCCATTTTGGGCCCAAGTCGTGCCTATCGCGTCCAATACGGCAGAAAATAATTTGAAGTTCTTTTCTAGCAAAAGAATCGCAAAAAATTGGTGGACTTTTAAAATGTTTTGGTGACATGTAAATCAACTAATCAAAAGAAACTACTCTCATTAAAGATAAAAACCAGTCTATAATCAGCCAATTTTCTCCCGCTTGCCTTTGCTGTGATTTGCAAATAAGGGATCACACTACTCTAGTTATTTCTGTTAATTCACGACTGTTGTCAACTCAGTATTAAATGCTTACTTGACATATTTTGCAGCCCAGCTGAAGACCGCTGGAAATTCGCTTGAGGTGCATTTTGCCAAGTCGACTTTTGGGTAATACATAACCAACGTTATACACATTTCTTCAAAAGTGGATTGCCCTCCCTAGATTAAAAAAAAAAGAAAAAACGAAGAACTAAAAAGAACTGAAACGTAAGCAGTCAATCACGAATTTTTGGCCTGATCAGTTTCCGTTTGAGACAAGTATAACGGGGACTTCAACATAAATGCGAGAAGTGTACGCTACGACAAAACAAAGGTTACATTAACAATTCAAGAGCTGCAACACATAGAATTAAACTTACGATGGTGGCAAGAGACCGATCATTGGTATCATAAAAACAGACATTAATCAAAGCGTCGCCCTGCAAGATAAAAGATGAATTACAGAGCAAGAGTGTTAATACGTCGAGCACCTAAGATACGAGCAGTAAAGTGTTTCAGAGAAAACAAGACAATTTAAAGACTTGAAAAAGTTTCCTAAGTATTTACATGAGCTTGTAAAACTGGCCATTAATTGTGTAAGAAAGATAGATCAAGAAGATAAAAAATCGCCAGAATCATCTACATATAAGAATAAAAACAACTGAGGCCCAACTATAGAAAGCCATTCAGAGACTCGGCCAAAAGACAGCAAAATTCTGTGCTGTGATTATGCTAGTTTTATTTTCCACTTGTTAGGTCTTCATTCGAGATATGCAAAAAGAGCCTATAACTATACTGCTGCTTACAGCATATTTAGGGACTACTGCAACGAAAAGTCATCTCGCCATTTAAACCCTTTGAGTTTAGCTCTGGCCTTCTTTAAGTAACGTAACCTTTAATTAGCTCACGTCCTAATGGGCAAGAGTGTCCAGCAGCGGTTTCTGCTATATTTCTTGCTTATCACCATTGTAAACGCCGTTGTGGACGTTGAGGTGCGTTCGATTGATCTTATTGTGGAATAGGAATACGTCCTGGGTTAATGATTCCGGAGTAATCTTTATTGACCCCCCAAAATTGCATTTTCCGTTTTCCGAATAATGAAGTGCTAGTTTTGTTTTGTTTTTATTTTTGTTCTTTTTTTTGGTTTTAATTTTTTTTGGCTTTTTGTTATCTTTTTTGAGTGAAGCGCTGTCTCAGGATCTGTTAAAAATATCGCGTGGAAAACACAACATTGCTGACATGGAAGCACTTTTCTTACAAAAAAACTAGGGTAAAACTACTGGGGGAAATTCTTGTGTGGAAAATTTTTTCCATGTACATTGTAGTGTGGAAACAACGAACGAGGGATACTGCTTGCGTTACAGGTTGTGTCGACAAGGAAATTCAATGGGTTTCTCTTTTTTCCTTGTTTCAGGAAATACCCGAAGGGCTAGCTTCCTTTCGCCCCAGTAGTAACGTTTGTGTGAAGTGCCTCGTTTTCTCTTTAAAATACCGATTATTGTCACCCCCATATTTTTGTTATTGTAAAAACTGGCAAAAAGGTACGATAATTGGTTTAAAAGATATTTAGAGAGGTGTGGGCAAGAGGGTAACGTTGCGTGGCATAGAGAGGATCAGAGCTGGACTATTAACATGACAGGTGAATATTTCCCCGTCTTTAATTTTGCCTTTTGCTCATTAGGGTTTGATTATCATATCCGAATCAAGCAATAAATTATCGACTTCGAATATTGTAAGGGATAAGCTATAAGCTCAGTCAATAATACAGTGAAAACTCGATATAACCGACAATTAGAAACATCTATACAACGAACTCTTCGGAATAACGAACGAAATTGTTTAGCCCAGTAATAGTAAAATATATGGAAAAAAAACCTCGATATAACAAAACCTCGTTATAACGTTATAACGAACAAATTTTGCCAGTCTCTTGACACATCTTTATATCGAGGTTCACCTGTAGCTATCTCTGAAATTTCGAGCCCGTAAAGATACAGTCGCGGGACATAAGTATTCGTCACTTTCAATATGGCGGCGTTTGTTTACATTTTACGGGCGCTAGTTTTAACACCGTTTTCAGCAAATCTAACTTTAAAATCACCTTAATATTTAGTAAGATAACCCTTCATCTTAATTACGTTGTCTAGGCGATCAGGTATCGACTGGTAAAGGTTTCTTATATAATCCAATTCGATGTTCCGACACACGCTCTGGATTTCACGCAGAAGATCATTTTTGGTAGCGATATCTACCGCGGACTTTTGTAGTTCTCTCTTCATGTAGAGCCAGATATTTTCTATTATATTTAAATCTGGTGATTGTGCTGGCCATTCCATTGAGGTTACTTCGTTTTGATCTTTATAATTTTCTACAGTGTGGGCTCTGTGAGAACAGGCGCATTGTCATCCATGAACAAGTATTCTTTTCCTTCAAAATACCAGACAACTACTGGCCATAAGTTCTTGTCTAGGATGTCAATGTACTTGGCAGAGTTGATGTTGCCTTCAACTGCAGTCAGAGATCCAACACCATCATAACAAATACATCCCCAGATCATCAAACTTATCTTCCGTTCAGAGCGAGAACAAACAAGATGTGGGTTGTACTTTTCGTCGTCTTTTCGCCAAATGTAAACACGGTTGTTTGTACCGAGCACCATCTGACTTTCATCTGAAAATATAACTTTTTTCCAATAGTTGTCTACCGTCCGACTTCTTCGCTGTTTACACCACTTCACTCGCTTTTTTCGATTCACTTCCCGAACCGCCATTTTCTTTTTCGCTAACCTTCTTTTATATCCTTCCGAATGCCACTCCCTTTGCACGGTTTTCTGGCTTAAAGTCTTTGTTTTGCACTCGTTTAGCTTTGCACTAATGTCCTGCAAGGTAAGTCGTCTGTTACTTTTAACCAAACGCTTTAAAGCATTTCTGTCTCTCTTTGTGAAGCTCCTTTTCCTGCCACTTCGCGTCAAAGTCTCCACTGTGCCAGTCCTTCGGTACTTGCTTAGAATGCTCGTCATAGTCGTTCTTGGAATGTTCAACATTCTTGACAGTTCCGCTTTGTTTTACACGGATTCCGACAGAGTAATAATTAATTCTTTCGTCTCTGTGGACAGTTCAGCTCCTTTTCGACTCATGAGAGCTGAAAATAAATTCTCAGAAGCAAAACAAAAAAAAGATGACTATTTTTTAGCGCCCTAACCTTGAACTTAATGTTGAATGACTGAATAAGCGAGGTGTCAAAATACAAACAGCTCTTATTTTTTTTCCTTTCGGGAACTTTGCTTTTTTTTTCGTGCTCTTGGTCGCATGTTTGTCTGTTTCTATTTTTGCTAATTTTTCCCGCCTTTATTGACCAAACGCGCGCCCTGCATCCAGTTTTCCTGTTGACAGTGTGCACATTCCAGGTGTGTGAATATTAATATTGTCTCCCTCTTTAAAGGCGGGGGTTCAACTTGGGAAATTATTTAAATTAATTCTTCAGAACCAAGAGCACATTAAATATCTATCTTAAAACTTCAGTAAAGGGGCAAGAATAAACTACAATTGATTCAACAAAGCCAAGCAAAAAATACAGACACTATAAATTCATTAATTACCGGAGCAATATGGACCTCCTTATTCAAAACTTGATATTCCTGTTAAAAAGTAAATGACAGTACGCTGTTAATGACAAAATAAAACACTATAAATATTAGATGTGGGCATAAGCTAAAATTTCATCCGTAAACTACTATGACGGATCAACCTAAGTGTCTTTCTCTTTCAAAGGAAAAAGACACCGAGACACTACATTCCAAACCTAGAAAATGAGTATTCCTCCCTTCCTCCTCCCCCCCCCCCCCCCCTCCCCCGTCCCAACCTCTCCTCTTTTTATTCGTTTCGTTTCACTTTAACTTTTTTTTTTGTTTGTAAAACTCACCTGAAAGTTAAAGTCATAGTGGTCATCTCTTATAATTTCTGGAAGTTCCACGCCATCTCTAACGTGTCGAAGTAATGCTTTACGCCCTTCAAATCATAAGAGCGTTTATTAGCCAAGCTTAAGATTTACGTCACCAGGAGGCAAACAATGTACATACAGCCGTTTACGCCTGTAACTGTTCGTGCTATGACCTCTTTCGACGACTTAGAACTCCAAAACAATTTCCCAACTGTATACACCAATACTTTTTGTTATTAGGCAAAGAGCATCAAGGAAAGACAAGTCGACTGATTTATGACACCAAGTCCGAACTGACATAAAAAAGAATTGCTTTAATTAAATTCTATACTTCTTCTAACTGGGCGGACAGTTTTTAACCCGGCTAGCTATAGATTCAATAGGATTGAGAAGGAAAGTTCAGTTTAAGTTCAAGTTCATTCATTCACACTTATTCAGTTGCAATACAACAACAATAAGAAAAAAAAGAAGTAAAAACAGAGCTAACCTTACATTGAATTAAACATAACAAAGGAAAAAAGTGTGTAGCAGCCAAAGGAGCCAAGCTTTCGAGTTGGCTACTACCACAGAGCGGTTACAAGCCGGGTGGAGGTTATACAGTACTTATAAAAAACTATTTATTAAATTAAATAATTCAATAAATAGAGCTAAATAGCAGATTAGAGTTGTTCAAGATGCCTGACTGTCAAGTAGAAAGAGTTTATATTCCTTGTTCAAGGAGAGATACTTAATTTTCATATATGTGTTGCTTCCCAGGTCTGTGATGCCACTACACTAAACCTTGCTAGGCCATAATTAGTTCTGGAAAACGGTCTGCACAAGTTCGATTAGTGGCATACCTAGTATTATAATTATGGACAGCCGCAGCCGGTTGAACTAAGTCATAGAGGGCAGGAGGTGTATCCTTGTTTTGATATTGAATTTTATGCACAAGAGCGCCAATTTTTAATTTTAAAATATTCTCTAAGTTTAAGATTTCTAATAGTGTAAAGTACGGTGTGGGACGTACTTTCTCTTCTGTTTGCAAAGAAGATGTAGCGAATACAGTTATTTTGACTTATTTTGATTTCATTTTATTAACTTATTTTGGTATACAATACAATACAATAAACTTTATTTGACTTCGAATTTACGACAGCAAATACATGCTAATATCTTCGAAGAAAAATACGTACAAGATAATAGTATATATATAATAGTAAGTATTACAATAAGTTAGCATAAAATAATAACAATAGTGGTAATTCACAAAATTAAATAAGCTAAACAATTTCAATTTACAGAAGTAAAATACTAATGATGATGATATTAAATAGAGTCAATTTCTGAACCTATATTTAAGATTATAACAACACTAGGTGTTACAAAAGGAGCAGCAGTAAGATGAGAAAGTTAAATTTCTTATAGCTAATGTAAATTCTTTCAGATTTAACTTATGTAGATCATTTGATATAGAATTCCATAACTTAGGGCCAAAGTATCTTATGGAATGAAGACCATATTTTGTGGTATTAACAGATGGTATATTAAGGGCCCTTTCACCACGTAAGTTATATTTAGATTTGCGCTCATTAAAAATACTAGAAATATACGTAGGTGACGAATTATGAATAGCTTTGTAAATTAAGATAAGTAAGTCACAGTATCTAGAATTCTGGAGACTACTATGATCAATCTGTTCAAGTAATTTGTCATAGTTAGATTCATAATCATTAAATACAAAGCGTAAGCACCTCAGGTTTAGCTTTTCTAATTTATCTGAGTTTCTCTTACCGCAATGGTGCCATACTAAGGAGCAATATTTTAGATGTGGTAAAAAATATGCTTTGTATAATATTATTTTAGCTTTCTCTGGAATTAAACGTTTGTGACGCTTCTTACGAGTATAGTACAGTTGTTTGAGTGTACTCATAGGCACGTATATATTAAATAAAATTCCAATGTTTTTTTGTCATTTGTTGTTAATGTGCTGGAGCTGAGCATCCCATTTTAGATGTTCATCAATAAAGACAGCCAAATATTTAATCTTGGACTTTTGCTCTATATTATAAGCTGTTATTCTGATATTTGTTTTCTTCTTAGGTGAAGTAATTATCATGTAATTAGTTTTCTTGAAGTTAATGGACAGCATATCTGCTGCGCAGAATTTTAAGACCTTTCCAAGCAACTGATTGCAATTGTTCTGGGTCTTTTGAAGAATAAAACATATTTGTATCATCTGCAAAAATCCTAAAAGTTAATTTCTTCAAAGACATGGGCAAATCGTTAATATACAATAGAAAAAGCAGTAGACCTAATGTGGAGGTACACCACATGTGATGCTTTTCAAGCCATTACCAACTTTGACAAATTGCTTACGATTAGTTATATAGCTTGAAAACTATGCATGGGGGAGTCCTCGGATCCCATACTTATATAATTTTTCTAAGAGAATATGGTGGTTAATTGTATCAACGGCCTTGGAAAAGTCTAAAAAGATACCACATGTTATTTTTTGATCGTCAACTGCTGACTTTAATTTCTCCACACTTTCTAGAATGGCATATTCAGTGGAATATCCCTTGAAAACCAAACTGGAAGTTAAAAAGTAGACATTCTTTTTCCAGATAGGACGCAAGTTGGTCATATACTAGTCTTTCCAGTACTTTACTAAAGGAAGAAATAACTGCTATTGGCCTGTAATTTCCTAACTCAGATACACCACCACTTTTAAATATTGGGTTTACTTTTGATATCTTGAAGATTTCAGGAAACTCACCTGATAATATTGAGATATATATTTCAGTAAAGGGTGCAGAGCGCCGTTCAGTTGCTTGTTAGGAACAGTAAGGGATGCTTTGTTTTCTTTTAGCCGAGCAAATAATGTAAATACTTGTGTTTGGGTTACTGGAGCAAGGTAAACACAGTTTGAATTGGCGTTGATTCTGTATATTGCAAAGGGTCTGTAAGATCAGTTTTGATTTGCTTTGCTAAAGTTGGCCTAATGTTTACAAAGAAGTTATTGTCAATGAATAATTCGGCAATGTCCTTTTCTTGTGTAAAAGTCCTGTTATTGTGAGTCATTCTCGTGGGGAAAGTTTGACCTTTGGTTTTCCTTTTAACAAGAGTACCAATAAGTTTCCAAGTTTGCTTAAGGTTATCTTTGTACTTTGAAAATTGCCTGTTATAGTATTCTGTCTTACTTTTATTCTTAAGATGTGAAAGAATAGCTGCATAATGTTTATATTACCCGATTTTTTGTAAGTCCTTACTTAAGAAACGTGTACGGTACGTTTTCTGTTTCCTTTTTACCGATTTTAGGATACCCCTAGTGAGCCATGGCTTATTAAGTTGCCTTTGCTTGCTTTGGCTAGCCAGCTTGAGAGGCGCATGCTTGTCTACAATTTTATTCAGGGTATTGATTGCCTCCCGTACCTTTTCATTTAGATTCTTTTCTGGGTTGACGATTTCATGCCAATCAATCATCAGTTTTATATCGTATAAGTATAGATCTTTATTAACTTTAGCGTAGTCTCGAAAATGTTTTTTGTTACTATTATTCCGTGTAGGCTGGGTTCTGACTAAGCAAAAAATTGGAAGATGATCTGTTATATTAACTGTCAGGATTCCTGCTGTAAAATTTTGTAAACAATTTGCATATATATGGTCCATGAAAAGGTCTTGAAAAAAATAAGCAGAAGCTTCAGCCAAGTGGCAAAACGGATCGACTGAACAGAGTTTGTTGTGGTATGAGACTTCTATGATTAGCTAAATTGCTTTAGAATAAGGGTTTAGGCCCTGATACTTCTCAGCAAGGATTTCGAGCCTGCTGTTTTGGAATAAAAAGCATGGGTTTTCGGGTCGCTTGGTGATAGTTTAGGGTAAGTTATTGTTACTTTCAGAGGTGACCAACCACAAGTATCCCAAACTCACAATTTAGTGTGATTTGTTGTAACAAATTTGAAGAGTATGTACTATGGAGATTGTTACTAGCGATTTCTATTTTCTAGCGCTATTCTTACCGGCTAGATGTGTATGTAACATCGCCGAAAAGACGTTGATTCCTCCTTTAGGTAGCATGGTTTTATTCAGTCCCTAAAAGAATTATTATTAAGACCGATTTACGACATGAACCTTGGGAAATGAGGAAATCCTTCAGTGCGGACCCTTAAACAGGGACACTTTGAAGACGATTATCCAATCACAACGTATTCTGAAAACAAAAGATTCTTTTGCAAACGGACCATTAAATAACGTTAATTATAATTTTGAGGGCTGTTTCCTGAGGTGTCAGATAAGTTCAAATTGTTTTAAAGTTTCGACGGTTGCATAGCTGAATACTTGAATTTTAATGGTCCGTGGATCAATCGTCAGTTTTCAGAAAACTTCGTGACTGGATAATCTTAACTTCATTTAAGTGTCCTCGTTTGAGTGTCAGCAATTTAACTGCTTTCGCTAACAGTTGTAGTATATTTCTAAATAAGTAAACCAACTAGGAAACACCCAAGTGTTTAAGGTTTGCGCTCAAAATACAAAATACAGGATGCTCTTCAAATATAGCAAGAAAATCATGCCCCTTTTTAGTGGGCTCTAATATTTTGGTTGCACAGATGAACAGCGAGTCGCTGCTCATTCACCATCTGGTTCTCCCGACGTTAATCTGTATTGATACTAATAAATATCTTCTTTCAATGTCGCCCCCTGTTAACTTCTGGTTATAGCGAAAAAAAACTGTATTTAATTCAGTGAATGTTGGCAAGTATAACAAAGTAAATTAAATTGTTTAGTGTTAGCTTCACCTTTTAAGAGTAATTTAAAAATTACTCAACGGGTAAAAGATTTACTTAACTTTTAATCCCAAGTCTAGTTTAACAGGGGTGGATCCAGGGTAGTTCAAGTGATTTCCAGGAATCACTCAAATGTTTCCAAACCTGCGTTTGTTACTCCTCAGGTTCTTTATTGTAAATCAACAAATCAATTATCCTTGTTTTATTGTTTGTTATGAAATTAAAAAAAATAGAAAAAGGGTCCCATCTCGTTATTTCGTCAATCACACAGCACACCCGGCCCTTTTCGAGCGAATTCGACGAGTGTCCGTTTGCCCGGTTTGTCCTTTGTCGATACTTCCGAGAACAATGCGAAAAAACTCGTAGGCACGACCGGAGAAAGTTTTTCCCCTTGGGTGGGACTGTATGGTATATGGATCGTGTCACAAATCACTCAAAACCAAGTTCGATTGGTCAGAAACACTCAAATTGTTTTGCGAACTTCTCAAAGTCGGTTGTGATTGGCTATTCAGGCTGCAAACTACCGTGGAAACTACTGACAATCGTATATAAAGGGAAGTCTCCCCCTGAAAGTCCTTTCGTTTGTTGTTGTTGATTTGCCGATTAGAGTTCATCGTTAACTTGCTACAGAGGAAGACAAGATTTTGATTTATAAACCAGGACTGTTCTCATATTCGGACCAGGACAAGGTCAAGTTCATAGAGAATGTGTGGAAACCAGGTGAGCTATTTGACTTCCCAGTGTCAGTGGAATGTTCTAATTTTAACCTCCATTTTGTGTGGCGCTGGCTGAAAAGATTTCCCTGTCTATAAAAGGGGGTGGTAGGCCTACACGACTTTTACCTCATGCCAAAATACTGCTTATTCCAATAAAGATTTTTTTCTTCTGCTGGGTAGGTTATGCGCTGGAAGGTTCTACATTTTCACTGAGCTAAATGTGATTTTAACCGCATGTTTCACACTGAGAGGTCATGACACACGTATTGATTTACTGTAGTTATTGTTTCTGGTCGGCAGGATTTTCCCTTTGATGCAAGCGCATTTTCTTTGACCTCGTTTGAAGCGTAAAGCCTTTTTATTACGGCTGAATAAGGGTTCCAACGTTCTCCAAAGCGCCTTCTGGATCTGAATAACTAAGCGATTTTCTTTAGTCCGTGAATGTAATGTTTTTCTGCAATGTTGTATCACACTGGGCCCAGCTTGTTAGTTTTCTTTGCAGAATGTTAAATTATCACGGACAGGGATTTACAGATCCAAAATTGTAAGAATGAAGTGCAGCTTAACTGAAGCTACATCAACTTACTATGGAGAATTGAACTGACTCAGTAAACTCCAGCTTAGTACATGTTTTTCTAAAGATAGTGTTGGTCTTTTGACTGGAGTGCGTAGTCCCTCCTTTGGTAATAGCTTTTGAATAAGCTTAACAGTCTTTAAACTGTTTTGTTATTGCCACTTTGTGATGTTATTCTGCTTTGTCTGTGTAACTACTGTTTAAGACACAGAAATGAATTTTTGTACAGAATTATGCCTTTCTGAGGAGGTGCTGTTTGTGTCTGGATGGCTTGAGGTGCTCTCAGAATGAAAGCACTAAATTTCAAATTTTCTTGGGGGAGCATGCCCCCAAATCCCCCTAGTTAAGTTGGTGCAAATCACTCATGTAAAATCCTGGATCCACCCCTGTTTAAATACAAGTTTCCAGAGGTCAACACCAAAAGGCTGTTATAGCTGTAACGGACGACGTTCTCAGCTTTTAGATTAAATGAAACTGTCAGATGAAATCACACAAATATAATAAATTTAAAGCAATAATTGCGATATGAAAACAAACACTGCCAGCTCTAAATTGCGTTGAAGAGCAAATAAAGGTAGATGACAGTACCTTTTGGGTGCAATCTGAGGTACAAAAGCTGTTTATTTTCCAGTCTTTCTGCCTCGGCGGAATTAGCATCGCGCGGTTAACGTCCGCTCCAACCAGCAGTACTCCCGACTCGTATTTTCGTAGCTGTTTGGTGTAGTGAAACCGCAAGCCAGAACTGTCAATCAGTCCTAAAGAAAAGCAATAATTACCAGACCAAACTTCTTCTTCTCGGGAACGTAAACATTTACAACAGTAAAATATTCGAAAGTCATGGTTAATAGAATTCATTTCTCATCAGGGAAATATATACTTAGAAGCAAAAGAAGCGATCACCACCACCCCCCCCCCCCCCCCCCACCCCCAAAACTTAGTGTTCAATTACCAAAAGGGGCCAGGAAAGAATCACAATTAAGCAATGTTTTTGCTGTCAGTGTCACCGCCCGTTTTAAACGGTTTTCTAGTAAATATTGAGTCCATAAAAACAGATAATTATATTAATCCACAAGGGACAAACGCTAGCCTTGGTGGCCCTAAAGTTGTATGGACTTATATGTTCAGTATTAACCAGTGACACTGTAAAAATGTTCAACCTCCCACTCACTCTCCCCCAATGAGCTTAAGTTATCAAATAATTTAATGCTTTAAAAAACGCAAACTTAGGCCTTGTCTTTTGCAACTTGTGTGAATGAAATTTACATCACTGAGGCCGGTTTCTCGAAAGTCCAGGTAACTTTTCGGGCCAGGAATGTTGTTTGTGTTTGCCGTGTTTACATTCAAGATCGAAGCTTCAAAAATTTGCAAATGATAATAAAACTATCACTTAACAAAGCTGAACTGAATGGTTTGTGAGCAAGGAACGGTGCTACCATTCAAAGGTTCTGATTTTAAAATTTGCTTTCGGGCCCAAAAAAGTTACCGGGCTTTTAGAGAAACCGGTCCCAGCTGGGCCCTGCACAGCATTTGCTTGCTCGTCACTGCTGCTTTAATACTGTTGCAAATCAAATGAGCGAATTTAATCAGCGGAATCTCAATTATAAAAAGACAACATCCCGTAAGTGTCAAGGGCAAAATCTTACCGCTGGTAATACTTTAAGTAACTGCGACTTAAAATGAAAGCGCTTTGACAAAGAAGCTTTCAGTTAGACAATTTGTCGACAAATAGACTCGTGCACAACGTCAACGTACTGGATTACAGGAAAAGGTTTTCAGGTAAGGTTTTTGTCGAATATTACTTCATTTCATTTTTATTTTATTTTTATTTGATTTGATTTATATTTTTTATTCATTTTAACAATATTGTAAATCTTAACGCATAGCTCAATTTTAAAATTTTTAACAGTGCATTATATTATCAATTTATTTTTAATTATAATAATAATTTATTTTTAAAAATTAGTTGTTGTTGTAAAGCGCCACTGGAGAGCAATGGAATGGTGCTATAAAAGAAAATGTTATTATTATTATTATTATTATTATTATTATTATTATTATTAAATTTACTAAGATTCCAGTCGTACCTTCCAAATTCTGAGGATTGTCATAGTGGACTTCGAGGACGACAACCTTTGGACTGTCTTCTTTTCCAATTGCGAATCCAACGTGTTCCGGGTAATAAAATCCCTTTTAAAATAAACGAAATCTAGTAAGGAAACAGTTTTCTTCAACCTCTTACTTTTGCTCTATTTATTTCTAACGTTATTTATTTAATTGCTGCTGCATTATTTTTGTTATACCCTCCACCATTCCAAGAGTGAACGACAGCAGTCGAGCATTAGCGAAACACGCTTTTGCTGATTTTTTACCCGGCTGACTGCGGTTTCCAAGTTCCCCGCGATTCTCCCCACCACATCGACTGATCAACGAGGTGTATCTAACAGAACAAAAAGCATTTAGCTTTAATACAAAATAACAAACATTCCTTTGCCCAAAATCAAGAGTATCCCGGGTCTTTCATTGTCACATCGGCCATGTGATCAATGTCCATGCACCAGCTTATAAAACAAACATAGTTGCAAACGATATAATCCAATGGACTGATTCGATAGTTCACAGCAACTTAAAAGAAGCGACAAGCCGATCCTACTACTACAAGATACTAAACAAGAGTATCCCTGTCATTTGCACATCTCTTGTATGCATGCATGATGACTTGTAGGCACTCTATTAGGTGATGCCAACACTGCTTAGTTCTCCCACGATATCGTCCGTAGGCTGCTTTAGATTTGACTTGCTCTGTGAATAAAATTTCCTATAGTGGAGTAGGTCCTTGAGGCCGGCTCAGTTGGTGCTTATTATAAGCAGCTTGAATTTTTCTAGGCAAGCTAAATGGAATTAAACGTTCATCACATTCGTCTCGAGGTGGAGTAGTTCTGGTGGCCACTAGGCACTGCGCAACTTGTAGAGAACTGTACTGGCTGTAGCCAGCCGGTTAAACTATCAAGCAGAGCGGGAAGGACTGTTGTATGCTTCGGCTTTATTCTCGCCCTTGATGTGCATAAGCTTACCCTGAATGGAGTAGTAGGTTTAATACAAGTCGCAGAGAAATCGGTGTACTTCATTAAGACGCAACGCCATACGTAACTTTTTTGTAAAGAGATCTGAAGCGGAAAACCCAAGAGACTTTTGCAATGTGTATCGGCCTTTTCTACACTCACAAAAAACATCAACATCCAAATGATATAATATTAAAGGAACAAGACGTGGTGATCAAGAATTAACAAGAAAGAGATCGCAAATATCTTAATGATTATTTTGTTTTCACAGGTAATTATGCAGAAGATTTTGCCACCCATCCAAGTATAATTACCATTCACAAGAACTGATACTAAACAGTCTGAAAAGGGTTCATGTTTCAGCTTCCAACTTACAGACAAATACAAGTTGAGCAGTTACTATCGAAAATGAATACAAGACAGTCATTTGGACACGATTTCCTGCCATAAAGTACGGTTTATTTTAAAAGGACTCCGCCAAAGCAATATCGGCCCCTATTGCAAATATTATAAATGCATCAATTTGACTCGATGCAAATATCTCAGCCGTTGGAAGATGGGACAAACAACTCCAATTTTTAAAAAAGATGATGAGCTTGTCAAACAGAATTACAGACTAGTAATGGAATTACCCTGTCTAAATAATGTATTTGAAAAGCTACTGTCATCTCAGCTTGAAGGATTTTACAATGGGCTCCTATCAAACTTCCTATCCGCCTACAGAAAATTCCATAGTTGTGACAAAAAGGAACTTGTTGGCATTGTTTCATTGGACTTATCGAAAGCGTTTGATACAATACCACACACTCTTCTTCTGGCCAAATTAGAAGCATGTGGCCTGAGTAGCAGCGCTTGTGCGTTGCTCAAGGACTATCTCTCTAGAAGATTGCAGAAGGTTAAAATCGGAGATTTAACATCTGAATGGGCAGCGGTTTCGAGAGGCGTACCTCAGGGCAGTGTACTTGGGCCCCTGATTTTTAATATTTTTATAAATGACTCTATAATTTTATCATATGACGGAGGTAAAGCTTCATGCGTGTGCCGATGATGAACAATTATATGACTCAGACACTGATCCTAAATTACTTGACAGGAGGCTCATGCTTCAGCTCAGTATTGCAAACGAATGGTCATGTATTTTCCTCTCCGGTACAAAAATCAATTAAACTGTTTGGAATAACTGTGGATGACAGACTCTGTTTATGAAAACGTCTCTAACATACATGTATACAAAAAGATAAATAATCAATTGATAATAATAATAATAATTATGATAATAGTAAAGTCTTTATTTATGAAAAGATAAAAATACATACCTTTTGTTACAAGTAGGTGTTAGAGATTTAAAAAGGTAAAAAAAAACTAGTATATTAAGTAGCTAATTCATATTTAAAAAGTAAACGATTAATAAAAGATTTTTTAAAATGCATAGTGTTTTTCTTAGTTTTAAAACAAGTTTCTTTCCCAAGATTGTAACTGGACGGTTTAACACGAGGCATAATAGATAAAAGTAAATATCCTTTATTAGCATGAGAAACTTTTCTGAAAATTTTACGGTCCTGTCTCTCTAAGAAATAATAAACACTTACAGGCTCAGACGTATATTTCCTTTTAAAACAGCGGTCAAAGAAACATTGTACAGGTGTAAGATCTGACTCAGGCGCGGCGTAGATAGATAATGCGTAATTAATATTAGGTAGAACTATTGTATTAAAGAGAAGGTCTATTTATGACTGATTGTACCCCTCTTTGCGCAGATTAGAGTAGTAGATTTCCTAAGCTTATACCTGCCACCATATTACTATGCCTCTACAAAGCATTTATGATACCACACTTCCTGTATTGTTCTACCGTATGGGCCATTTTTGTGAGTCTCGAAATAGGGATAAGCTAGAAATGTTGAACAAAAGCATTCCTAAGATCATCTTTTAAGATGACCTTAGGAATGCTTACAAAGTCTCATCGTACGGTGACCTATTGCAACGGATTGGAGTCTGTTCCTTCAGTAACCAGCGGATACAGAACATCCTTATCTTCAAATGCCTTGATCTTGAACAGTATCCGCAGTATCTCAAAGAATTGCGTTCTCTGAGATCTGTTGATTATTCGATGAGAGGTACTGATCATGATATCCTTAGTTTTCCTAAATCTGTTACTACTACTTATGACTTAAATTCTTTTAGTTATACTGCTGCTAAGTTCCGGAACGCTTTGCCTGACAAACTAAGAACCCTTTCGTCTTTGCATGACTTTATTTTAGCAATTCGGCTTTATAGATTAATTAATTAATTGTATTAAGAGTTAAATACTTTCCCTAGTTAGTATATACCATGGTTTATTTCATTTTATTTGTTTCTAGGAGATGCTAACCTATTTTTGGCTACTCTAAAAATTTCGAGATGAAATATAGTTTCATGTATATATGCATGTAATACAGCAGTTGAAGCAGTCATCTAGCAAAGAGATGCCCATTTCAAGCAGCTGTGGACCTGTGCCCTTTAAACAGTTGGTCTTCCCATAATGTTCATGTTTATGTCGACTATTACTGCATCTTTCCTATTCAACACCAAGTTTAAAATATGCCATCTCTCTTTACGGTTTTTATTTAACGACATCATTATAGAGACTTACCTTACCACCTATAGCCCAACCGGCAATTATGGGCGTGAGTCCAGCACAACCTCTAATTTCAGGAGGCATATTTGAAGCATAGCATCTAAAAGCAGTATTGTTCAATGAATCCTTTGGAAAATCATCACTGCACTGATACAGTAACATGTGGTGAACGACACCCTCGTGGCCTGCTTGGATAACAGGTTCAACCTACATTTTCAAAAGTAAGTCAAAGATAATTATCAGTTTATAGATTATCAGTTTGCATTTTAATGTAGGTCAAATATCAATAACAACAAAAGTGCGTGCAAGCCAGCCGAGCCACAGCCTGGATACAAGTTGGTTCTACTCCGCAGTGCAGATCTCACCTTTACTACATGATGGGTTTCATTGAGTTTAGGGATTTCCAAAACTGCGCACATGTAGCTAGTTCCATCTTTGGGAATGACAGTCTAAAATAGAAAAAGAAATGTCATCATGGTTAAATTTGACATATATTGTACATTCAAAACTTTTTTTTCAGCAAAATTAACTTTTTTTACACAGTAAAGAAACAGACTGTTTTGTGTGCCCCCAAAGAATCCGTTGCTGGTCACTTCCTTTGCTCAGTCTCGTATAAGCCGTAACAACGCCTGTCATGGAGCCATTGCCATTGAATAGGTTATCAGAAATCTGGCAGTATAAATTTCAGAAAATTTCTTACCCAGCTCTGCTCATGATTTCCTGCTTTCTTGGCCTGGCCTAATAATTACGTCGGTGTGTTTGTGCTATGCACTGAATTGGCATGGTCAACACGAGAAACTAATCTTCATATGTTTTAAGAAACAATTTACCAACGATTTCTCCATTGGTTTTTCGAATCTTCACTCCTTAAAATTCAGTGATTATTAGCGCAGACGTATGGGTGTTGAAATTTCATTAAACCACACCGATCGGCCATCTAAAAGGTATATAAGATTCATCGACGGCACATTATAACTCTCGGCGATACCCCTTTTTTCGTTCAAATTGAGCTAGAGAATACTTAAGATCTAAATTTGCAATGATACACTGAAAGCAATTAAGATGGACTAAATAGACTGAAAATAGTGAAATAACCTAGTAATTAAATAAGTAAGGAATTAAACATGCGAAAGGGCGCTAAAAGAGCACTTACACTGTTAATATATATAAACTGCGTGTAACTTCCATTCTTATTTAATTCAAAACATTTACACTTGGCTTAAAGGAATATACCGCTAATAAATCTAAAAAAGCTATTAAAGTAATACCATATTGTGCGTTATATCAAAGGTTTTAGTATCAGGAGGTAGAGTTGGTTCTTTGTTGGCGTTGTTTAGCAGATAAACACTCCTTTGCCCTCGGTTTCTAGGATTATGCTGTGAAATGAAATTTTCTGAGGCTGGATCTTCTGGGTGGTAAGCGTAGATCACTTTCGTTGTCCCTGTCTGAAAATTGAAAGAGTTGTCAAGGTCTCAACCACCATGTTAATCTCTTCAACAGTGCAGTGTCTGACAGTCACTGTGAGTGATAACGATGAAAAACTTTTTGAGAGGATGGAAAACTAAGTCGTCCACATCGCAAATTTTCTTCGCCTGCTTTTTCACCATCTAAATGCCTAAATTGGACAATTTATTGCTACGTCTTCGGCGACCTCGTTCCCAGTCTCCCTTTTCCACCTCATTTCTCTCAGACACCCTGATAAAGTAAAATTGAAAGTGTCAGGTCTCAGGATTGTGTGTCAGGATTGTCAGGAGTGTCAGGATTGTCTAAGCTGAGAACCACTGTGGTGTGATGGTGAAAACTAAGTCGCACACCATAACAACTTGTGTCACCGCTTTTCTGCCATCTGAATGCCTAATTTGTCTTTGAGCTATCCCTTGGGACAAACGGTTGCAAAAGTTTGTTTCAAGAGACGTTATGTTGCTTAACGTCCTCGACGAACTCGTTCTCAATAGGGACTTTAAGATCCAACGACGCGGACGGCGACGATAACGTCTAAAAAGCAATAGGTTCTATAACCAAAACAACAAGTTTGCACGTGCATCACGCTCATTTGTACATTTCTTTACCCGTTTTTGCACGACTAAGACGTGAGAATGCCTAATTTTGCGTTTTATGGAGTACGTAAACAAGCAACGAGGAAACGCTGTTACTCTTTCTGAACTTGGATATGTTCCCTAGGAATTCAACTCCAGGAGGGTTCGCCTATATCTGATAAAGTAAGTGGGTAGGAATAATTGTGAGAAAGACTGAAAGAACGCAAATTCACTTTTTAAACGACATTCTCTCAGTCGTCGTGTCGTTGAATCTTAAATTAAGTCCCTAATCTCTCTCTTTCACCTCCACTCGTGCCCAAGAGACACCCTGAGAACAAAGCTGCATCTCTGGGCAGAGTGAAACCAGCAAAAAGTTAGTCTTATCATCTGAGTCGATATAACAAATTTGCCACCTTCAAAAGATTCAGTCTAACCTCAGCTTTTAAATCTCTTCGTCTTTAGTTGCTACAACTAAATGTGAACAATTTTTAGGCTTTCAAGCCTTTACTCACCTCGATTTTATTGTCTTGAGGATCGCACGTGTCCAGTTTTCTTTTAAATTTCATGGTGGTTTTCCCATTGTCTTCCTTGAGAGATATCAATTCGTAATCCTGCTGCGAATCGATTTTTGGCATCAAGCGACCATCTGCATGTCGATCCTGGCAGTATACAACAAAAACATCAGCTTCGTGTGGAATTTATGAGTGCATACTTCATTCATATACTCCTAGCCTGCGAAGTTATATGTATGCTAGAGAAAAAGAGGTGCGCGAAAGAGCGACACGCAAGGGGAGGGCCTCATTTTCATGTCCTCTCCTAGCGGCTAGGGCTGAATTTTTATGAGTCTGAGTCGGGCCCAAAAGACGGCCTGCGAGCAATCTATTATTTTTCTTTTTAGTCACAGTAGATCGAGAGCATGCGTTCAAGACTTTACTTTTTCACTACTGCGTGTGGGTCTCACTGAAAGTAAAGGCCTACTCGAAAGTCGTAGCCTGCGCGCAGACGAAATTAAACCCTGGTTAACTCCTAATCAGAGTATTTTTATCGTCTGCACGCAGGCTAGAAAGTCGGGGCTCTTCAAAAATTATCACAAACAAGAACGAAAAAATATATATCTTTTGTAGTTGTGTTTTAGTGAAAGTCAACTATCAGCCATAAAACCATTCACAATAATAACGGAACAATTTATCAAGAACGTGTGTAAATCTTTGAACTTTGGGTACCGTATATGCGAAACTGTCTCTTAACTAAGCAACGTGAAAAGTCATTGTGTTTCTATCTTGAACTTATCTGAATCCTTCCTTAAAATGTTGTAAGCTGTATTTGTCAAAAGAGTCAAATGATATTAAATTTGCCTCCATCGCGATTTAATGCACCTTTAACTGACTTTTGCCTTATAGAAGCAACAATTATATTCAGATTTTGTAGCTTTGTTCATGTGGATAGAACATGCATAAACGGAATGACCTTTAAATTCATGTACGTCTCTGAAACGACTGTGAATTACTAAACGTTTTTTATCCTCCCGAAAATAACGGCTCCCCTAAAGTAGCTGTCCTAAAAGTAGGCTACCCTAAAAGTACCCTATTGCCTGCTAAATTCCAAAGTAATGGGGGCGGTTAATTTCGGAATTTTACAGTATTTTGCTTTTACTAATAATTTCTGTTCATGGTGGAATGTCACGGATTGTAATTAATAACAATTTTTTGATCGAGCATAATCCTTCCATATGTTCTTTGTAGAGTGCCGATCTGTTGTCTTGGACATTATCGTCATCTCTAGCATCATCACCCACTCACCACCTTTATGATGGACTTCCTTATCACGCATAATTCTGGCTCAGCTCCTAATTTTGATACCACGTATGATGGAGTCTTACTCCCCTTTTTGATTTTGACTTCACGCATATTGTAAGTGTTTTGCTCCCAATTTTAATTTTGCCACAAGAAGAATTAGAAACGCAAAGCAAAAAGAAAACAAAAGTAAAGTGATAAGTGACGACAGAAACTAAATGTCAAGTAAAACCCAAAACCAGTGGAACAAATCATAATTCAAGTGATATTCAAGTGCACTTAGAACGCAAATAACAATAAAGCAAAACCGCTCTCTCCTCCGCAGAGGCCTCTCTGTGTTGTAACGAAATTAAAACTTCTGATGAAAATGAAACGCCGATTTAGTGAGTGAAGACAGGAAATGGAAGCCTGCGCAGGCCAGGGTGAATAGGGGGCATGAGGGGTACACGAAGTGGAAGAGGAAAGGGCAGAACACGAGAGAAAATTAGGGGGTAGGGAAAAATAAGGCGACTTGATGCTTAACATTTCGCAATCGAAAAATGGCCAAGAGGTAGAAAGCCAGGAGAAAAGGAGCGCCTACCCAGGAATGCAAGGTACGGGAGGAGGCCTAGGGAGTAAGCATCCCCTGTTCGCCCTCGCCAACTAAGAAGCAGACTCCATACTTCCGAGGATTTTTTCGTGAATGACAAAACAAACAACAGCAACAACAACACAAAAAGAATCAAAGAGAAAAACAGGAAATACCAAATTGAGGTTTACCGCGAAGTCTTATTCGATACCGAAATCGAAGACCAACTCCCACTCGAATTCGATGTGCAACTCCATAAAAGATGCAATTCAAGTGCACATACAGACAAAAGCGGAAAAGAAATTGAAAATAGCGATGAAAAAAAATGCAAAGGAGAATGAAAAAATGAAAACAGAAGTGGCTGGGCCAACTTGGATTCTGGCGTAAGGGGTTACTCTGTAATTGCTAAATAGAGGTTAGTTATGGAGAGTGGTCTTTTTCCTCTCGCACTGTAGTTAATTAGCGCGCAATTTCAATCAGTTAAGCATTCAAAATATAAAATATCTCTCTCTCCCCTCCACCTGCCTTTAGCCTCATATCCGAACCATTCACAGTCCTGATTAGAGACGCTAGCTGAAAGAGGGCGTTACATCATTCTACATGTTTTGCCGGATACTCATCTACTTGCCTTGAAGTACGTTTGTCCGTCCTTCACCCATCCTATTACAATATCTGCTCCTTCCATTTTCCCCTGACCACTGGAGATGCCAAATCCTACCCATCCCGTCGTCTTCGCCTCAACAGTGAAGAAAATTTCCTTTCTAGCAGTGCTTATGTTCCAATAAAGCTTAACATTTTGGCTTTCATCAAGTGGAGAGAAGAACGAATGTTCTGCAGCCAGGTTAGCCAAAGAACACTGTTGGGATGCGAAACAAATAAAAAGAAAAACGCAGAGGGCGACTGACGACATTGTTCTTGCCTTTTCACAAGAGCGAAAAATGAGCCTTCGCAAACCTTATAAATATTAGGCTTTTGTCATGCAACATAGGAATTTTTCTTTTGTTGCTGAAATTCAAGCAAACCAGAGCCGGAAGCATGATGACTACTAAAAGTGCGTCTATCATCGGGGTAGAAGCGGAATCATTTGAATCTTGATGTTCATGGTTCCTGCCGTTTTTGCCTCGATGCATGTTCAGTGGTGGGGGACAAGGGGGCGGGAGCCCCGGAGAACTGGGGGCAGGAGGGGTACGGGAGACGGGAGAAGAAAGGGCGGGAGGCGGGATCTCTACGATGGCAGGAAGCGGGAGAGAAATTCAAAAAGGCAAGCTTTTGTTATTTGTTACTGCTTACTTCCAGTTAAAGAAACGAACCCAACAACGTTTCTTGACTTCCATTTAACGTTTTCCTAGGCTTAAAGCAAAATTTTATACACGAGAAAAGTCAAAAAACGAAAATTCGTGCTCGGGATAAAAAAATCAAAGGCTCCTAAGAGCGAGCTCATGGATGAATTGAATTAGTGTAGAAAAGACAGCTCAATAATCAAAGAAAAACATATAAATCTTTTTGAACGGTTCATTGTGTACGGACTTGCCAAAATACAGCGTGGCTCGAAGTATCCAATTGCATGTGCGCATGAATATTCAAGAAACTTGTTATCTACTTACAAAGCAAAGATCACTTTTAAAAGCAATTATTGACGCCTTTTAGTTGTAAAATAATTTGCTTTCTCATGTGACTGTCAAACACTTTCCGAACGACAGTGCACTTTCTTGTAAAATAGCCAAGTTTTGTATGAGCACGAGTTTTCATTAAACCGTGCTTTTAAACGATTATTTTAATGAACCTCAAAGGTTTCCTTAAAGTGCAATGCTTTTAAATAAATGTTTCCATATGATAAGTACGTAACGGTTAGTGTATGTAGTACGAGCTATATTAAATACAGAATACAGGCGTTTATGGCTAAATTGAACTGCTTTAGAACGCGCTTTTGATAAATACGACCTAAAAACTATTTTAATAAAAAGGAGTAAGCTCAAAGCAGTACGTGCTCTGACCTAGCCAAGTAATTTCAGAACGCAATCGAAGTATCCGATTGCCTTTCTCCATCTGAATGTTCTAGAGACTTGCTTATACCAGCGCAGCATTTCTTGTAGACAAAACATTAATAGCACTGCTAAATGGAATCACCCAACAAACAAAAGCCCACTTTAAGGCAAAGATCACCTAAGAATTCAAGCAAAATAGCGTAACTCTTGTTGGTTCTAAAACCTGTTGGGCTGACCTGTGCTTCTAGTTGACACAACATTAATTCATTCCCTGTTTGCATACGAAGACATATGGTCGAATGGATTCGTCCAAATAACTGAATAAACTACAATAGATACTCCTCAATGTCGCTTTAACAATACGAGGAACGTTTTTTTGCAGTGATTAAAAGGCTGTTTGGCTTATTCGCTTTTCACTGAACGAAATCCCATCGTCAGGCTGCAATAGCTCTTTCACACTCCTGTCGATCGTATCTTCTCCATATCAAGTGTAATATCGGGAACAAATGTGCACAGTTCGTCCAAATATACAACAATGATCCACGCTCAATTATTTCGATGTCCTTTTAACAATTCTAAGTCCATTTCTTGCGGATGATATTATCAGTGTTCTTAATAGAATATTTCCATTTAAACAGAACCCATCTCTATAATTGATGTGTCGGGAAAAAAAATTCGCCTTACTAGTACCCTCTAGAATATCCCAAACATATGCGTAAAAGGCACTTGAAACAAAAGTAATACTAAGTAGGGGAGGTAAGAGTAAAGTGTTTAATCTGACTTTAATGAATAAATTAATGAAAATCGAGCGAGTGAGTGAGTGAGTGAGTTAGTGAATGAGTGAGTGAGTGCCATTCGAGTGCCTCCAGAAGCCCATGGCATGACTACGTCATCCATGAGCTAAAAAACGGCATTACTTCCTGTAAAATTGGAAACCTTTCCAAGTCACTTATATCATAGGACATAAATGAGATAGCATGACATATGTACACGTGTGCCGACTGTGTCAGTGTCTCGTCTGTCTTGCTAGCTGTCGAAATTCTGCGTAAGAACGACAAAGCGAGTCAGGTCAAATGTCGTCAAAGACCATTTTGATCGGTCTTAGTATTTTCCGGTTTGGTGGGGAAAAATCCGTCTATGGAAGACCTTCCTAGGAGCGTGCTCCTTACGACTGTAGTTCACAAAACACTGTAATGAAGATTTTGCCGCGTGGTGTAAACTTGTGTCGAAGGAATGCCGCTTCAATGATCGTGCTGGAAACTGCGGAGTGGTTCGATTTACAACACAATTTTTTATTTTGGACAAGGTTAAAGCGCTCCCTATTGTTGGTTTTCACATGACGTCACTAAAATTGAAACTAAAAAACTATCGATCCTACCGAGATTTTACTTTCACGATGCATTAGAGCAGCTGAAAACTAATTTTCATACAAATTTTCGCTTCAAAAGGGTTCTTGGTTTTGTGATAGAGTACGCTTGAATTTCTAAGTTTTTGCGCGACGCGATATTTACATGACGGCCAAGAGAGCTGTCATGTAGGTTAAAAAAGTGACTTATTTCAGGAAATTTTGCTATTTAAACAGTTCATGTATTAGAAAAAGTATTACTTTAATGTTTATGAGTTTCTCGAAGAATAAATTCACGCTTTTGTAGCAAAACTCGGTAACAGATGTTTCTGTTGGTTTCCGTCCGCCATGTTGGAGCTCATCCAGGTGAGCACCAGCATGGCGTCTCCATACAAATCTCTATAAATCTGGGTAAAACATTTCTTCGGATATCTCGTATACGAAATATTCCTCTGACCTGAATCTTGGCGAGGGTCTTTGTATATGTACCTCCTTTCATTTCCCAGATTCTGGACTTTATCTATAGGACGGTTTTGATTTTTATTTTGATATATTTTGAATGGCGTGACACTGAAAACCAGCAATTAGAATCTCAATAGGGAGTCAAACAGCGTGATTTACATGATAACGGGAGAAACACAATAAAGGGCGGGAGTCGAGAGACAAAGGACAAAAACGTACCGGAGGCGGGAGAACGGGGTACGGGAAGCGGGAGATTGTGACCCCCCCTGTCTCCCCCCACTGTTCATGATTCGTACAAGAATTTTCTTCCAGATTCATTATTCACGAAGACTATTGATCACTTATTGACTTAATGATTTCCTCAGTGGCAAGTTACTCTCGTTTTGTATAGTCTTTCTTCCGCGTTCAAACTTCTACTTCATCCAGATTTGGTATCATCATTTGTTTGGTCTAGGTATGGAGGTTGTTTTTGTTACTGAAAGTTAAGAACCAGGTTAGTGGAGAAACAAACAGACTGTCAGGCCCGATTCCACGAATTATATAGGGGGGTCCGGGAGCATGCTCCCCCGGGTAAATTTTGGAAAATTGGACTCTTGAAAACGCCATATCCTGCATTCCCTGGATCGAACGCAACTAATTTATACGTGTATTTTGTTGAGCTTTTCTCTGAGTCTCATTATTCATGATTCCCGAGCCGAAGTGCAGAGACTCATGATTCCAAAACAAGAGACTGGTTTTGATATCCGACAAAAATGTTTGAAGCTGGTTCTATAAAATCCCTTGTTTTTGTAATAATAATAATATTATAACAATTCAAAAATTCTATATTCATTTGTCATGATTACTAGCCAGGTAAAACACAGACCGTGTGGCACAAAATTTCTGCTGGAGCTTATTTTCGCGGATTGGCGACTTTTTGTGTTTTCGTGAAAAATTTTTGCGGTAATTTCATGTTATTTGCGGGAACTTATTTTTGCATTAGACTATGAAGAACTGAAGAAGTTAAACAATCCTAAAATTGCGTTAGTTCATTATCGATTTCAAAGCCCCGATAAATCCTAAATGTGAAAAATATTAAAAGTTTTAATCCTAAAATCGCGGCAAGTTCCTTGTCGATTTGAAAGTTGTTATCTGTAATGTTCAACGGAGCTCTTCAAGCACGACAGCATAGACCTCAGGAGGGCGAATGAGACTTTAGCGCGAATATACTTTCTTGGTTGATAAAAGTTCAACCAGTGTACTATGATACTTCATGCATTCATCTGCCATTCCGTCGGTGGTAGTAAATACCAGTGTCGAGAGTGGAAGCGGAATCATATATATCACGAATCATACACGTAGTTACAAAACATGTAAGAATCATGAAGCTTTACTTTAAAAACTTGGGAATCATGAATCTTAGTTTGCACGTCGGCTCGGGAATCGTGAATAACGAGACTCTGAGAAAAGCTCAACAAAATACATGTATGAATTAATCATTGCGTTCGATCTAGGGAATGAAGGATATGGCGTTTCTGAGAGTCCAATTTTCAATTTTTTTTTCCCGGGGGAGCATGCCCCCGGATTCCCTACTGATATAATTCATGCATTCAGGGCTGACAGTCAGCTTGTATCTCCAGTAGCCTGGTGCTTAATGTTTAGTTACAAAGAAACTAAATATCTATAAAAATGTACAATTGATCAGTTAAAAATATTGCTGGTTTTCAGTGTCACGCAGTTCAAAATAGATTAAAATAAAAATCAAAACCATTCGACAGATAAAGTCCAGAATCTTGGAAATGAAAGGAGGTAAATATACAAAGACCCTCGCCAAGATTTGGGTCGAAGGAGTAATTCGTATACGAGATATCCGAAGAAATGTTTTACCCAAATTTATAGAGCTTTGTATGGAGACGCCATGCTGGAGCTCATCCGGATGAGCTCCAACATGGCGGACGGAAACCAACAGAAACATCTGTTATCGAGTTTTGCTACAAAAGCGCGAATTTATTCTTCGAGAAACTCATAAACATATAAGTAATACTTTTTCTAATACATGAACTGTTTAGATAGCAAAATTACCTCAAATAAGTCATTTTTTTAACCTACATGACTGCTAGCTTGGCCGTCATGTAAATGCCGCGTCACGCAAAAGCTTAGAGATTCAAGCGTACTCTATCACAAAACCAAGAATCCTTTTGAATCGAAAATTTGTATGAAAATTAGTTTTCAGCTGCTCTAATGCATCGTGAACGTAAAATCTCGGTAGGATCGATAGTTTTTTGGTTTGAATTTTAGTGACGTCATGTGAAAACCAACAATAGAAGGACAAATAGATTGTGCAGTGATGAAAATTCGTGTTTGTTTTCCAATGCTTAGGAGTTCATCTTCTCTGATTGGCCAAACTTCTGCTTCATCCAGACTCGTTGTATCATCGCTCGTTTTGTCTCACACGAAGTTATGACCCATCGAAGAGCGCCCCCTGTTAATAAAAAAATCATATCTCAGCAGATATTTTCAGCAGTATAGAATGGTCTAGAATGTGATGCCAGACTTTCCACCCTTTTCTCAGCAGACTTTCCACCCTTTCGCAATTTTAGCATTGAAAACCATCACACTACACAATCTATCTGTCCTTCTATGTTTGCCTTCATCGTTAGTCATTCAGGTTTTTTTTAACTTATTGATTGTTCATTTTTATAGTTAGTTATACCCGGGATCATATCACACTGTTAATAAAAAAAACATATCTCAGCAGATATTTGCAGCAGCATAGAATGGTCTAGAATGTGATGTCAGTGCTTAGTTAGCCGATTTTTCACCGTTCGTAATTTTAGCGTTGAAAAACATCGCACTGCACGATGTCTTTATCCTTTTGTGTTTGCCTTCACCATCCGCCCTCCTTCAGATTTCTGGTACGTTAATTCGAGGAAAGTTTACCCGTGATCCATAATGCATCAGTTTTATAGTTCATATAGTTTATGATTCATGAGAGCGTACCTTGTTTACATAAAAAAATCATATCTCAGCAGATATTTATAGCAGCATTTAGAAAGCTTTTGAAAGGGCAGAAAATATCAAGTTCCCGGCCAAAAAAATATTTCAATTCATGATAGCAAAGGCCCATAGTATTTCACGAAAATTACAAGCATTTTGTATTTGATTTATGCCGGCATTTTGAATGAATTTTTGCGAACTAATGTTCGGTTTAACAAAAAAAATTAAGAGAAGTCTTTTTTAGATGTCTGAGGAAATTGGTTCGCTCATTTAACGAAGATGTGGGACACACATAATTTTACTACATCCTCTCTTGCTACAAATTTATTTGCCAACTCCATCAGGTTATTTGCTTACATACCTTAATTCATCTACACTCTAGCGTGGCTGTCATGGCTTGTTCGAATTCATTACGGAGCAACATAACGCGACAAAAACTGTCATTTCCGGGACTTTTTTCTATTAAATTTCAAGCTCTGACTTCAAGAACACCAATTTAAAGATAGATCTCAGTAAAACCGGCAGGCTTTTTAGGGTAGAAAGCGGAAAAGCTAAAATGAGACGCATTTCATCGCACTGGCTGGCACTGAGCATTCATGTTTAATTCAGTAGGGGATATTAATCCAAATGGCACCCAAAGCAATTGTAGACGTATCAACTGTCGAAATTCGTCGCCAAAAGCATTGCTCGATAGATAAAAGCACCGTGAATTTTCGCGCATCCCAAGCTCTTTTTTCACCATTAAAAAAACGTAATAGATTGTCGTCCACGACGTAGCCAGGTAAAATGGATGAAACAGTCCATATTTGGTAGCGATCGGTACTACTACAAATTTTCAAGCAAATTTTTTTTATATATCGATCTCGTCATCGTTAATTAAATAGAATGTCGAAAAATAGATCACACCATTTATTATGAGAAATGAACGCAAAATGAAAGAAGAATTACTTCTTTAATTCCACATTACAAGAATTTCAGTTAACGCGAGAAAAAAGAGCGCGCTCAGAAAGAAATGAAATTGAGGAGTCGGAACTGAAATATGATTTTTAAAACATCACTGTGATTAGCTCATGATTGGTGTAGGCCGTGACTGGGTCCTATCATAAATCATCGAGCTTTATCATGTTAATTTATATTCCTAGGGAAAACACATGACTTAAAATGTCACAATTTTTAAAGTGATATGTAACAAGCTTGTGAAGCAGTACATGGTTTTTTTTAATGGAGAAAGTAAATAAGCGAAAATGATTTTTTGTGCTTTCCGCAAGAAATCACCTACGTTTGACATTTTCAGCGAACTGGTATAACAGCCACAAGGTTTGAAAACCGCGAATTTAATTTAAAAGTGACGTTTCTTCTGCTGCTGTTGACGCGCGTCTATTTCGCTGAGCCCCATTGCACTTGGGTACATTCGAGAAGGATCAAGTTACAGATGACAGATGACATCAAGCCGATGGGTTTTTTCCCTATTCTTAATATAGCACATCGTTTCATTTTGACACGACATATTGACAGATATTTTAGTGGAGAATTCGCCAAAATACTTGTTTTGTACGTTTTCTAGAGAAAGAATGAAGAGGCAAGAACAGGAATCAAAATATTTTCTCGGGCTTTTACTATTTATTATCTACAGCTATCTCAGTGAACCGAGTGAAGGTAAGACAGACACAGTCTTCTTATTGTGGCCGGCTATAAAAAAACAGTTTTATCATGCAATTCAGTGTTTTAAACTAATCACGTTATTAGCAATCTTAAGTTAAAGCCGACTCCTAAAGACTAGAAATTAGAAAACTATGTTTTACCATGTAAAATTAATTACTTATAACAACCCTTTTTGAAATATGAAAAGGACTATGAAACTGATTTTCTCTGAAGTTGATTCTTCACGCGAGGATAGAGGATCGGCGTCTAAGCTTTTGTCAAACTCTGGCAAAGCTTTATCATAGTTTTTATAACCCGTCCAGGTTCAATCAACAATGTTTTCTTGTTCAACCCTGGCCTTTTTTAATATATTTTTGTAAAACTTTTCAGCCTGGTAGGTTCATTATATCCTGGAGGGCTTGTATGAGGGAGGTTCATATAGGCGGAATAAAAGACTTCTTGAAACGAGTAGTCTGCTACACAGCCGTTTTTAGTGTCGTCACGCAACGCTCCTCTCCTCCTCCATCCTCGGAGACCCAGGGGCAGTCAGTCGGGTAGGGAGAAAAGGCGCGACGAAAGTTTTCAAGTACGGACGAAAGAGCCCCTGGGTACCGACTCTCACCGAACTATTTCCAAAAATTCAAGCGGATACTGGCTCCTGATTGGGCACAAAAAATGCTTTGTACTATTGTGCCCAATCGGCGAACAGTTTCTCTTGAGTTCTTTTCGTGAGTTCGTACACGACGGCTATTCTCTTGCCACACTTTCCCGGTTCGAGCAAGGGAAACTTTTATTTTCTTCTTTCCTAACCAGAAACGAAGGAACTACCGATGAGTCGAAAAAAACGTTTGGAATGCTATCTGCAGGAGCAATTTAATTTGCACCGAGAATATTCTGTTTTTGACTCATCACAATGTATCGTAAATAATGGGAAATTAAAGATGCGGCGGCGACGAGAAAGTCAAATAAGCAATAGCTTGACAAGGCAAAACAGCAACTTTGCACGTGCATCACACTTTTTTGTACATTTCTTTGCCGTCAACTCCACGACTACCCGTGAAAATGCCTAATTTCATGTTTTGTGAAGGACGTAAACAAGCAATGACAAAATTCATTCTCTTCATGAACTTGGATATGGTTGATAGAAATTCAGCTCCAGAAGAGTTCGCTTGCATTTGACAACGTAAGCGAATTGGAATAATCACGATAGAAACTGAAAAAATGTGAATTCTCTTTTCCATGCGATGTTTTCGTGGTTGTCAGCCGTCGTGGTATCTTTTAAAAATTCCCTAACATTTACGCAAGACGTGACCGATGCAAGCGTGAGTACTTGTCGTAAGCTCAAGCTCGTATTTTCGGAAAAGCGTCATTAGTTTTCGGACAGACAGTATTTTGAAATCGGATGGGGATTTTATATCAAACTGATAGTTTCTTGGCTGCGTGCAGTTCTTTGGTCACTGTTTGGTGCATGAGCCAGACAAGCCGTGATCGAAACAATAGCCGTCGTGTACGAACTCACGAAAAGAACTCAAGACAAACTGTTCGCCGATTGGGCACAATAATACAAAGCATTTTTTGTGCCCAATCAGGAGCCGGCATCCGCTTGAATTTCTGGAAATAGCTTGGTGAGAGTCGGTACCCAGGGGCTCTTTCGTCCGTACTGGAAAACTTTCGTCGCACCCTTTCTCCCTACACGACTGACTGCCCCTGGGTCTCCGAGGATGCTCCTCCTCTAGCTCTGTGGGCAGGAGCGTTGCGTAACGAAACTAAAACCGGTTGTGTAGCAGACTATGAAACGCGCTGACGAGCAGCAATTATTGAATTCGCCTTTCGTATCATCTGAAGAATTAGAGAGATCGAGGAGGGTGTTCTGCCAAATAACACCCAAAAAATTCCTAGTTTTAAAAGAAGCTTTAAAAACATGCTCATATGTTAAGTTGGTCTTCGATAGCGCGTCGGCAAGTTTAGGAGATAAAGGGTCAGTGAAGGGTGATTAAGTTCTGGAAATATTATCCAAATAGCACGTCTGTAAGTTTTCTTCTTGTTGTTTTTGATATGTTTTTAGCCACTAGTTCGCCTATTTCTTCCTCTTGAAACAAGTAGTGAAATGTTCATTAATTTTGTATTTAGTACCAAAACAACTCAACCTCGTCCCCAAGTCTTCTCGATTAACTGTTCAATGATCTGGCAATTTTGCTGCACGATTGACGTCATCAGTTGACGTAAAGCAAAGTTCTTTTTGAGTTGGTCGACAGTAGCTGGTTATGATGAATTCTGCATGGGATTTAGTGAAGGAGAAGTATTTTGAATGAATAATAACAACTCGTAGTATAGTCAACTTTCGCCTTGCGGACCGCGGACACCCCGCTATTGCGGACGATCGATCGCTATTTCGGACAAAATCCAGATCCCCGGCAAAAGCTAGAGGGGTTTGACTGGAAATGACTCCCGCTATTACGGAATTACGGACACCAGTTCCTGGTACCAAAGTGACAATTTGATTGTTTTGACTCTCGATAAAGCGGACACGCTGTACTTCAAACCCCAGGCCGCCACCTCTGTTAATCCTTTACCCACCATTTCAATTGCCAGCAGTCCTCTGTGGTTGTCCCTCTTTAAAAAGCACGGCACGGTCTAAATGTGGTATCAGACACTGTTTCCGATGAGAAATTGTTAATATTACAGATTCAGTTCCACCTCTGTCACATTTTATTGTTCAACGCGAAAATTAAAGAACAGTATTGATTGATTGTGCTGTTATTAGCATAAGTAGCACATTAGACCTTACGAACGTAGTTCCCACCCCGCTATTAGGGACATAAAACCGCGTTCCCGAGGGTTTCCGCTACAGCGGAAGTTGACTGTACACTTCATTTCACTCCTGGCCGCCATTACACAAGTCCTGCCACATTCCCTTCCGCAAACGTCTTCTTATTTTGCCCTCACCGAATACCTCCGAACTTTGTTTGATTCAATGTTTAAAACAAAAATGTTAACTTGTGCTGCTGAGGAGAAGGACCATTGGGAAAAAATATCAGGGGTGAGCAAGTACAAATTAACGAAACATTCATGCCAGGATGGGTGAGTCGAACTGAAACAATCAAAGGGGAATGTTAACGACAATTATTACACATTCAAAATATTTCTCCGTTTCTGATTGGCTAAAAGCACACTCATAATTCACCATAACCAGCTACTGTTGACCATATTTAGAAGAACTTTGCGATTAGTCAACCGATGACGTCAAAAGTGCAGCACAGTTGCAGGTTAATGCACCGTTAACCGAGAAGACCTGGGGACGAGGTTGAGTTCTTTTGGTTCAGTGAAACTAAAATGGCGGAACAGTCTACGGAACATTTTACTTGTTTCACGACGAACTATTGTCTAAAAATATAGCAAGAAGACAACTCGATGGACAACATCTGCTATTTGGAGTATATTTGCAGACCTCAACATCCCTTTATCTTCTAACGTCGAACGCAATAATTTATGCGGTTCAAAAACTCGACCCCCCCCCCCCCCCCTTCCCCTAATGACTTTTTCTAATGAGTCCTCCCCTAAGTCTAGTCTGTCGAAGTTAACTGTAGACAAACAGTAGCAAAGATAACCACATTGCTATTTAATTTGACTTTTTTTAGCATCATTTCCGTGTGGCATCGATGGAGATGTGATAAACGTTCAATTAAACCACAGCGAAGACATTTGTCTCTACGTTAACGCCACCAATAATCGATTCAGCTGTCATTTTGCAAATGGAAAAAATGATTGCAGTGGAAACTATAGGCAAGACAGATTATGCACGGAAGCAATTACTCATACAAGCTACAAAAGTGGAAAATTGCGTTTCCCACTGAATTTGAGGAAAACGAACTGCTCAAGAATTTATTTTATGCGGCTGCATTACAACTATAAAATTCAGCCGCTGATTTGTTCTCTCTCCTGTTCATTATTCCAAGGCATGTGATAGATTTAATTACATTGGCTAGTAGTAGGTAATTAGGCAGCTTCCGAGTTCAAGAAACCACACTTTCAAAATTAGTTTCATTTGCATGAGAGTGAAAAATCATTTCCATATTAGAACATATTAAAGGCTGAGCAGTTAAGGCCCGGGGGGGTGGGGGAACTCGGAAATGGAATATTGCAACAACGTTGGCGTAGAAAAATGCTAAGATGAAAAAGGGGGAAAAAAAGGAAAAAGTTAAAAAAGAATAAATTAGGCTTACTAATAAACCACTATAGCAATACGGTGGACACTAACGAACCTCTATATAACACAGTCCTCGATAAAACGAACAATATTCTCTGCCTCAATTAAAACGTATATAGAAAAGAAGCTCGATTTAACAGAGCCCCGTCTTAGCGAACGTATTTTGTCGTATTGGGCCTCAGGCCTTAAAACTTGTTTATCTCTCTCTTTTTTTGTTTATTGGTTTTTCTTGTCCGGTTATTATTCCATGATCTCCTTCCTTCAGATTCAATTATTTCTAACATTTTACTTTGGCGTCTTTGCAACTGCATGAGAAATCTGCGTTAACTGAGTGGAAGTAATTTGTCAGTTGGATAATGATCAATAAAAGAATTTAAATGTATATACATGTATTATCTTCTTAATTCATGTAATTGCAGCTTATTCCAGAACAGTCTCGCCTACTTTGCCATCATCAGCCCTTCCAACAACGATAACAGATTCTCCTACAACTTTGTATTCTACAAGTAAGTATTTAGTTAAGGTGGCTCTAAACATTATTTGGTCAATAATCTTATAATTTATATCTGGCAATTTTGTTAGAATTAGATCAAATGACCGATCTTTCCCTACTGGCCCTTCACTACGATGATTTATTTTAACTTTTAGTCTATTTTTAAATTTGTCTTTGTCTTCTCAGTGTGCTAGTTGACAGTAGTCATGGATCGGCTTAATACTTATTGCACTACTGAAATCGTCGTTGTTGTTCAATGTTTTGGTTGTTTTTGTTTATTTATTTTTCTTCTCCGATGACTATTCTACATCAATTACGGCGTTTACTTGAAAATAATTATGTGATCTTCGGCTTCAGATTCAATCATTTCTAACATTGTTTCTTTCTTGTCCTTGCAACTGAGAAATGTGCTGTCATTTTCTTAGGTTTGCCAGTTAACTCTTGGACGTATAAGGGGTGGGGGGGATTGGTTGCCACCCCCCATAAGGTTTTTTGGATTTTTTTCCTAGACGATAAAACATCAGCACCTGAAGTATTCTGTAGCTGTTCGTTTATCTCTCGCGCATTTTCAGACAAGTTTAGTGACGGTCACTTATTATGGTTACGAGATATGACGACATAAGTAGCAGGTGGTCAAGCCATTTTTGAGTAAAAATGCATGTTTTTTCAACTTTTTCAGGAATAAAAGTAAACTTGTGGATAAAATGATGCAATTGACAGTAATTATTTATGCGTTATTTTACATGTTAAGCGCAAAAAATTATTAATTCTCACTGTTTTACCTAATTTCTAATTTTTGTTAAAATCCAAGGTGGCGACAATGTTTGGTAACGTCACAGACCTCCAGCACCGCCACCACCCATAAAATAGACCTCACCTTGTAGAGAAGATCAAAGGCTTTTTCCACTGAAGGCAAAATCGTTTCGAAATATTGCAACATATCAAAACTCGTGTGCGTTAAATTGACTACGTTATTAGAATATTAATGCATATGTTGCGGTTCAATCTAATCCTTGGTTTAAGTTTTATTTTCTTTTATTTCAGACTCATTATCATGTCATTATCATGCATTACCATACCCAAAAACAAAAGAAAATAAAATTTAAGACAAGTTTAAAATTGAACCACTACACATACATGTAAAACTATCTTTGTAATTCATGTAATTGCAGCTAAGTCTACAACACTCTGGCCTACGTCGCCATCATCACGCCCCCCAACAACGGTACCAGATTCTCACACAACTTCTTCAGAAACAAGTAAGTACAGTCGAACCCAGCCTTACGGCAACCTCGGTAACACGGTCACCTCGTGACGGCACCTTTTTTGGCCGCCCGGCAAAAGCGACCATACATTTTGTTGTAAAAAAACTCTCGTTAATACGGTCATTTCGTTATAACGGCCAATATACGGGGTATTTACGGGGTATTTACGAGGTTCCTCTGTATTCAGTTAAGGTGACGTGACTCTGTTTTTTAGCTACAACACCTGTATTGTATTCTCTTAGACCTAAAGTCCTTTTCTGGTGACTTTGAAATTTAATCAAGTCCACTTTAAAATGTTAACATTATTTGGTTAATAATCTTAGACTATCTGGCAACTTTGTTATGACCGATTTTAATAATAATAATAATAATAATAACAATAAAAGTCTTTATTCAAGATTTTAAACAAACGTTAAAACTTACAATGTTCATTTCGAAAATCGAACCATTCAAGCATCAATTACAATCTATTTAGAATAAAAAAAAGACATCTATTTACAAAGCACTTCTTAAACCTCTCTGTGATAACACGTGGTATCTGGTAAGGATGCGATCTACCGCGTAGAGCGCGGTTCTTAAGTGGGGGGAGAAGATCCTGCAGGGGATTTGAGGAAGTACCCATAATACTTTTCCAGAGCCTCAGATCCCTGTCTTTAATAACCTGTTGAATCGATAATTCATATTGAATATACCCAAATCGAAAGGCCCTCCTCAATAACCTATCAATTTGAATAAGGTATTTAGTATAAGCATCAACACCCCAACCTCTAATACAGTAAGTAAAAAGTGACATAATGAGGCAATTGAAGAGGTAATCAAGATCAGATACACTATATAACCATTTCTTTTACACACTCTAAGGATATGCATACGTTTTACAGCTCTTTCCAGTCAAATCATTAAAATGTTTATTCCAGTTGGTAGGACTATCCTGGAAAGTCACTCCTAAAAGCTTCAAATATGACACACGTTCAGTAGTAGGGATTGGCTCAGGAGGGGGTAAAGTCGTTCTTCCTCTTATGACTAGTTCCTTGGTCTTACTTGAATTAAGTTTCATCAAATTCTCCTCAGCCCAGACTTTAATGTTCTCTACCTCTTCAGAGGCACTATCGTTAACATTAAGCCCAACGGGTATACTACATGTAATGTCATCAGCGTATTTAGTCATTAAGGTATCCTGAGAGGTGGGGCTTACGTCATTAACCATAATGGAAAAAAGTACAGGCTCCAGAACAGTGCCTTGGGGCACACCTCGATTGACAGGCAAAAATTTGGTCTTGACTTTATCTACACATACCCTTTGCTGGCGATCTTTCAAATAGTCAATAACCCAATTAACAATATAGGGGTTAATGTTCTGCACTTTCTTAAGTTTATCAGTAACCACTCTGTGGGAAACCGAATCAAAGGCTTTCGAGAAGTCAAAAGACAGAACTCTAACAAAGTTAGAATGGCCATCGAGCGATCTCATCCAAAAGTGCTGGTTATATAATAGGGCAGTCTCAGTTCCACAATTTTGGGGTTGTTTGGCCCCCTAGTACCGTTCATGGTCCTTCAATTTATTTTAAGATAGAGTCTGTTTTTTTTTTTTTTTAATTTATTTATGTCTTGTTGCAGGTGAGAACAGTCATGGATTGGCTTTACATATTACACTACCTACAATAGCTTCTTTGTCGGCAGTTGTCATTGTAATAATAGCTGTATGCAGATACTGCAGATACCACAGAAAAAAACAACAGGAAATTAAACTGCCAAATATAGAAGGAATCAGTGCTGTCTAATGCGAATATGCAGTTTGTGTGTGAGAACTGAGAGGGAGTCTCACTATGGGGACCTTCGGACTACGCAGTTTCGTCTCGAGTCTTCCATCAAATCGTCCGTTTTATCGAGTTCGAGCAACGACGACGATGACGACGAAGACGGAAACAGGAAAAATATAAACGCAACTCGTTTAATAACTTAAACAAAAACTCTAGACCTGAAGCACTCTTTTAGACAAATTTCCCTGCCGTCATCGCACGACTAACGTTTTCAAATTTGATTGGAATAGCAATGTGACTCAAAGATTGTTGTTTCATGCCATTGGTCATTGGTATCGATCATCGAGACTTCCACTTGGTGTGAAATGCCCATATGGTTCCGTGGATGAGGGGAATAAAACAAAAAAATGAATTGAATTATTTATCTCGCTCCATGTTAGGTAATCCGGATGCCTGAATCCGGAAAAACCTTGCTTGTGGAATCCAAGATCCAGGGCTTTTAAGAATCCTGAACGAAGCTCAAGGAATCCAGGATTCCGCTCACAACAGGAATCCAGAATCCAAGTTTCACTGACATGGAATCCGGGATCCACAGTATAGAATCAAAATCAAAGACAATCTTGGATGACCTAATATGGGGCGATCTATGCTGCGCTATAGGCAATGGTAGAGAGTATTGTTTCATTATTCAGAAAGAAGGCTTTAAACGATAATCTTTAATATCCACGGCATTTTTCCACAACCTCAATTTAACTTCAACTGTCACAGGAAAAATTATGTTAATTTTTTTTATATTTATTTGCATTTATACTCCCATCTATTTGTATATAATTATTTTTCAAGCTTTCTTTATTTAAAGTTCGGTAGTTGTTTGTACATAATACGCTTTTCAACATCATCTGCAGTACTTAGTGTTGAACATATCGTTATTCTAAGTCTTGTAGGCGAGCAATGAAGCTGATGAACCAGTGTGGCAATAATTATTAAAGCGAATGGGAAACCTGTACAAGCCTCATTTTGTACTTTTTCTGCTGGATGGTTTGTACTTTTTATCGTTTCTGCTTATACCGTTAACTTCTGAATGCTTCATTAAAAGCCTTCCGTATATTTTACATAAAAGTGTGACCTATGGGTTTGCTCAATAATTAAATTAATTTAATTTCTTTTCCGTAATAATCTTAACTGTAGTCCCTGAAAAACAACCGAATAATTAATCGCCAGAACTAAATTAGGTACGGTAAAACAGGCAACAAAAACAAGCAACATTTCTTAACAGATTTGCTGTAAAACGAGTTGAATAACGACCAAAACATGTTACGCGTTTTACTACCCACGAGAAAAAGTAGGTTGTTGCACAAAGTAGAAGCAGCAACGTAACTCTCGTGTTTGACGTGACTCCCGCATAGTTTTATCCAATCAGAAATTAGTACTCATCCAACTCACAACAAACTGATTTGCTCCAAGAAAGGTAAAACGCGTAACGTAGTTTTTCCACCCGTTTTTCAGCAACTTTGCAAAAAAAAAAATTGGCCGTTTTGTAGCCCGTTTAACTCAGTAGCATTAGACAAATATTGTGCTTCATTAAAGGGGCTGTGTCACAGCAGACCAGTTCATTTTGTTTAATTTCGCCAATTACTCGCCCTCAATCGCTATGGAACTTAAAGTAAGCAAGGAAATTACATGTAAATAACAAAATCAGAGATCCAAGACAAACAAATATGTCTCCTAAGCATTATTTTTGAAGTTGCAAACAGCAGGATCAACTTTGAAAAGTTTTCAAAAACCCTAATTTTCAATCCGTTTCGATCTTCTTCAGTTTTGCCCATCCGTGGCATCTGTTGTTACTGCTATGTTATATTAACCTTCCTTTAAAGTTTTAAGAGGTTGTAATTCATGTAATTGCAGCTAAGTCCACAACAGTCTCGCCTACGTCGCCATCATCAGGCCTCCCAACAACGGTACCAGATTTAGCGGGCATTCTGTAATTTCCTAATTTGGCTGAATTTCGTGACACAGCTCCTTTAAGATGACTCAGCAACATCTATTGTTTTGTTCTCCCATTCCTTGGGTCTGCCTCCCGGCTTGTCTTAAAATGCAGTCCTGCTGGTTTGATTCCCCCGCTATGGGGGCCGTTATCTCAAGGGTATTTTCGATGTCTTCTGTGGTTTGATTGATTGATGCAATGAGCAAGTTCTCTTAGTATTTCTTAGTCTCGTGGATAAGTGGGCGGCAATGCTTTGCTAGTTCTTTGGACTATCATCATCATGATGATCGTACAGTATCATTACGTCTACTGGTTGTCAATCCTATCAGATGAAAATAGACTCTAAACTGACTTTTTAGGGGTTCAATTTGTCCTTAGCTTTGCCACTGACATATCTGTTGCTGGAATCCTTTAGAGGTGGAGAGGCGACTTTTGTCAACTCTTATACTCTTTGTAAAGAATTTTCCATCCAAATCACGATATTACTAAACTTGGGTCGCTTGGATGGTTCTTTGTTCCAGCATTGAAGCATAAGCTCATAACTGAAAAAAGATAAAAAGTTAGAAAATGGTTAAGTCCACAAACAAAAGTTTGATACGATTAGAACAACACCTAGTTGAATTGAACTCAACAAAAAAAAGCTGCAATCTTGTATTTGACAACTGCATTATAACGATAGTTACGTCTGAGAGACCACCGAGAGCAAAAATGAATAAATATCATATTTGCTTTATACATGGTAAATCTAGTATTTTTTTTTTTTTAATTCATGTTTTCTAGAGGACCACAAGTTTATCAGTTTTATCATAACTGTCACGTTTTTACCCTATTTAAATAAAGGCGTTACCTTACCTTATCTTACCTAGTATTTAGTTGTTGCGTAAGCAAACTACAGCCGACGCTACGATCTAATACTGGACGTACTGGACGAAAGGAATGAACTTAACAAACTGATGAACTCACAGTTCAAGGCTTATAGCTGAAGGTCTTGGCATCCTGTGACCGCTTCGGACAAAAAAGCAAGCCTCTTTAGCTGTCATTCCGTCGTAGGGCTTTCCTCCTGAAAAAAAAAATGAAGCTTATATGTATTTAACATAAATTTTAGCGCACAGCTTTACTCGTCTACAGAAAATGATCAGCTGTGTAGACAAATAGAAGTAATTGGGATGCATTCAAGAGGCACAGCTGAAACTTGTTGTTAAATTTCTCAATTTCTCTGCTTGGCTTGATCTAAAACATGCACCCAACAGCGGAAAATGGTGCCACAACACAAGAATTTTATAATATTTGATACCATAAACATCCTTATTACAGCGTTATTTTCATTTTCCATCGGTTTTTTTTACGTTCATAATGCAAGCGCGCGTGGACAACAAGCTATAGGCAATGGATTAAGATGTAAGCTTGAGTATCAACTGAAGTTATGGGAGATGATCCCGTTTTCACTTTTCTTTGTCTTGGTCCCCCAGATACGTTTAATAGTCAGCCTATCCAGTTCCAGCATTTAGAATCGTGTGCAAGTTTGTATGCTTATTATGTTGGTGAAATCAGCCGACATTTCTCCATACGAGTGTGCAAGCACTTACTTTCCGATAGGTCGTCGAACGTTTTTAGACATGTACAGAGTTCAGAGTCTTGTCGAACAGCCTGTACACTGGATTGCTTCGAGATCCTAGACTCTGCAGCTACTAAGTGCCAAGTAAAGCTTAAGGATCTAAGTTTACAAAATGGGAAAAAACCCGACCTAAACCTGCATGTGAAACACATAACCTGACTCTCTCCCTTAAAACTTTTCAGTAAGCAACAACACAGTGTAACAAACTTTGTAACATCGCGCGAGATTTCGATTCAACGGCGACGGATTTCAAATATGTAACACTGAAGATGACGGAAGTACCGTCCAAACATGTCTGGAAAATTAAAGAAAGTTGTTATGATTATGCGGCTATTATTATTTTATTTTCATTTTGATGATATTCACCGATATCAAAAGTCACTATGGCAGAAACAAGAAACGTAAAGCGAATTGTTCCTCCTTTTAAATATGAGAATTCGTAGGTTGATACTAGGATGTTAAGAACGCTTTGTTCCCTTTTTTTCGTTCCCCAAGGTCAACGGAGTCTGAAAGCCGCGGTTATGGATATTGCAGGATGTCGTTTTCAAGATTGTGATCGATCAGCAAAAAAGCACATGGCGAGAGAAAGAGAGAGTAAGAGGCTTTAAAACAGTTGTTTTCTTTATCGCGAGCTTAAGGTTATTGTCTGAAGGAACAGGTCCGATTGACGACAGCCTGCATGCGAGCAAGCTCTCTGCGGCCGCTGTCAGAGCACCCCGGCGCGCGGGTGGAGTACTTGCTCGCCGGCTATATGAGTGACTGGGTCATACTTACCGAGGGTAAATATTTCATACAGTACGATCCCGTAACTCCATCTAAATGGAGGAAAAGAAAATGACAGAGAAGTCAGTCACACAAAAACATTGAGATGAGTGTTGAACTGCGTTACAGAACCACTTCAATTCCCCTTGCCCTATCTCTTAAAGCCAAATTCATTCCAAGGGTGCTTCTGCACGGTTTTTAGATTGTTTAAGCAAAGAGGTTTTTAAGCAAAGCACATCAACTGGAAGTGGACTTTTTGCATTATTCTTTGGCAGTGGTTTTGCCCAAATTTTCAGGTAAATTGTCTTAAAGTTTATAAGAGTAAAGAAACTTACCAGTACAAATTTGGTAGCGTCAAGGCATATTAGAAGGGAGAAGGTATCCTCTCCGTTTCGGTCGACCTGCGTCCTTTTTTAAGGGGTAGCACGTAAAAAAATCCCGTCTAGACTGAAAACAGTTACTGTAATTTTTTTTCTCAAAAATAGTTTTTATGCGAAACTATGGCGGCTTCAGGGACTTACGCTCGAGTTTCACCAGCACTTAGATAAAATTGCCATGTTCGAGCCTGGAAAACTTCAAGGCGTATGACAAACTTTCAAATCCTAGCTGAATTGCTGGCAACTTACACATCACTTTCTGTGGTGGAAACTCGATTCGTTAACGACTCCACCGCCATCCATTTCAAAGGCATCACACCCTGTCAATAAAAGCACAAAACTATTATAAAATTATTTTTGAGTATCTCTTACAACACTTTGCAAATTACCTGCCTTGATTCGTGGTAGAAAATTAGACTTTCCAATTAATCATTTCATACCAGTTCTCTCTGAAAAAGTATAAAATTTGAAGTTCTCAAGCACTTGGGATTGTTCGGTTAGCTGGTTTGTCAAGTAAAATCTGAAATCGGAATCCAGATCAGAAAAAGGCACAAATCAGGAGATAATAAATTTATAAACTGCACCAGTGTTTCCGCCAGTAATATGTTTCCTAATTTTGTACATTTGGTATTCAAATGCTCTTTTACTAAAAAAGAATGCATTTCTTTTCTCGGAAATTGTAACGGTTATGATTAATTGGCAACAGGACTTCGTGTCGTCCAATTAATCGCCCGTATGATTACAGACCGAATTTGACTCTCACTCAAATAAATAAATAATACAAAAGTAGGTTCTTATTACTGCGCGTAATGTCTCTTCCGTCGGAACTTACGTTTGATTTCCTAGCATAAATTCCATCTCCTAGTCCCAGGTCTCTCGCCATTCCAAAGTCAGTGATCTTACATTGCAGTTTATCTCCAAGTAACACGTTCCTAGCAGCTAAATCTCGGTGGATAAGCTGTGAGAAATTTAAAAGAAAGGAAAACCTCCTCTTTTGTTTGATATAAGACAAAATGGGATGTGCGTTTTCAGTCCTTTCAGTTAACATCATGCTTCCTCCAAGCGATGATCTTACTATTCGCTTTGAGTCCATTCGATATGCAATTATCACTTTGTGTCAAAGATCTGGTTGGCTTATATATATATTCTATAATCAACCCACTTTGCACTAAAGGGCCATTCTCTCGCTAACTAATTCAAAAAGGAAAAATGAAGCTTTCTTAATTTCTACGCACCCTTTATAAACATCCTTGTGTCGCTGTTTTAGTTACCTGTGGAATACTAAACAACAAACACACCATTTGACGACAGGGTCTCAACAAATTGCAGGCCTGTACTCCCAATATATAAGCCACATAGGAAGGTGCTGCCCCGAAGGGTACAATGGTTTTTGGTCCCTTTTTGTCTGAAAATGGGTATACGGCACTTAGCCCATTTTGGTCTGGAATCGGGTATTGTTTTTCGAGGGAACTTTGGGAGTTTATGAACGTATTTATCGTTTCAATCCAAATAAATAGGAACGAAGTAGAAATATGAAAATTCGAAATGCATTAGATGATATTTTTTGTTTGCGCTCTAATCTAAAAAGAAAAGATGGCATAATTTTTCCCTAAAGGCCAGGTGTGAGAACGCGTGTGGAAAATGACGTTAAAGACGAAACAGGGTCAGGACGGCAAACCCTCTCCAAGAATTCCCAGGAGTATTTCTTCCCCGGCCAATAGGCAACTTGGTTGTAACTCATATTTGCAAAATGATTTGTTGTTTTTTTCTTCCCATAACTCACCTGGTGAGAAGCGATATATTCCATACCACGAGCGATATCCGTGGCAAATTGGTAGAGTTGCTGTTTTGCTATCTTTTGTGGGACGTCCACTGAATTAAAATGATCGCAATCATCATTTTGTCCTCTACGTTTCCTTAGATATCCAAGAAGATCGCCATAAGGAGCATTCTCCAGGATTAAAAGAGGTGGCCCTTAAAAGACGGCAACATTGTTAAATGCCAAAATTTAACCTAAGCAAATTAAATCACTAGGTTTTTTCACTTGAAAATGTTCACGTGAATAAGTTGTATAGTTGTATGTTAGCCCCCGGGGTGGGGGGTACTCAACAAATTTTTATACGGGGAGGCTCCGCCCAGAGGTCCAGCTCCTTATCATTTTTTAATAGGATTTTTCACAATCAAGGTACGGTAACCCCTTTCGAATAACCCTTCCACATACCTTGTTTAGAACTTTGCATCCCTTTTATTTATAGGAATCAATCTCAAAAATAGAACGTTTTCTCGACTTTATAAAGCCATTAAATTCATCTGTTAGTTCTTTGGCCCCTTGACAGATTTCTCTACCCTTTCGTATACTTCAACGAGTAAAATCCCTACCCTTTCATCTACCTTAAGCCTGAAAAGGGTACTTTTTTCGGGTGGAGCCTTCCCGTATAGGCCACTGTAGGGAGTGTTGGCCTGATAATACAGTATCAATAGCTTCGCGCTTAGCCTCGCTTTGAAACAGAGGCTTTAGGGAGCTCGACACTGTTCTATTGCAGCTTTGTTAGAGTTAGAGTTGTTAAACTTACGGAACACTCCTTTTCCTTTGCGTCTAACAACGTCTTTAGTCACACAGCCCAACAATCGTATGACGTTAGGATGAGGTTTAAGCTTCTTCAACAAGTCCAGTTCAGACAGGAGGTCTTTGTGGTCCGACGGCGAATAATTGGCTATAACGAAAAAAAATTATCCATTTAAATTAAAACACAACATCTGTCGTCAGCTTTCATAGCATAACTAAAAACGTTTCCCTTAGAAGGAGACAACTTCTTGGGAATAAAAGACGTGAAGTGATATATTCATCAGCACTTGTAATTGGCAGAGTACTAAAATGCAGCTCCTATGGGCGCTCAGCTTTACTCAGCTTCACACAATAATGCAAACTAAACTTGTGTACACCTTTGCCTCTGAATTTTCCGGAACTTTAAGGAATCAGGTAAAGTAAGGTTAATTTCACTTTTCGTGCTGTGATATGAGTTGATACCTTCGGCTTTCCATAGCCTGATGGAAACGGATTACATATAAAATGTATTGGCCAGCTATAATTTTCAAGTTGGTTCCTTTCCTATCAAAAATGACCAAAACCAATCACACTCTGCTTTCCTTTTAATATCTTCTTATATCTTGATATCTTGCTATGAGAGTTCCAAGTTTGACAATACTTAGCAAAGAAATCAAAGTTAAAATTCCAGCTCCACTTTTACCAAAAAAGGTGGAAGTAATCGTGACATTTTAAAGCCACTTTAAATGCGGCTCGTTTTTGTGCCGGATTGTACATTCAAGTCTTGACTTTGTGAATTTAATGCTACAATGGAGGTCAAAAGTGCTAGGACCTTTCCTGTAATATTAGACTCTGAAACTGGCGACCTTCCCCACCCCCATAATCCCAAACGTACAACGTTCAATAGGCCTCTTTTATCAGCTAGTATGTTTTGTTTTCCCAAAAGAGGTTCTAGGGAACTTGACCCTTTGCACGTGAATTAGGCAAAATTTGAAAGAAACAGTTCTCTAGAGTATTATCATCTGACCCAAGCAAAACAAGCTAAAGAGGTCTCTATTATCAATAGGTGGGGATGAATCCTTTTTTCTGCGCAGCATACCATGGGATGAAGGGATGAACCCGAAGCCGCTCTCAAAATGATTATCATTAGGAGAAAGAGTCATGTGTTGCAATTACTTATGATAGTTACTTGGAACGGGCTTTTCAGCTCCCCAAGTTCTTTTCACCTCCACTGTAGCAATAATCTTACCTTGCAGCATCTTTACAGCCACAACTAGCCACTTTCCTGTACTTGTCACGTCATACAACTTTCCTCTCCACACCTGACCAAACTCCCCTCCACCGATCTTCTCTTCTAAAGACAGGTGATCTTGCGGGATTTCCCAGCTAGTTTTACAATAAATATGCGAGTATGGCGACTCACCGAGAACCACGGGATGATGGATGGAGCCATGGATCAAGGCATTCTCATATGTAGCGTCCTGAAGTTGGTCATTCTCATAATTCCTTGCTCCATGAAGAGCCCTTGTTTGAAGATCACTGCGAGAGAGTTGGTCAGGATTTCGAGGGCTAACGCGATGCTGGGCCATTTCTAGCTCTTCTGAAAAATGCGAGCGCTCAGAAGGGAAATAAAAAGTGGAGTTTTGGAATTGAAATGTTTTGTTTTCCTTCTTTAACGTTTTTTTCAACCTCGGTCCAGTCCGAGGCTGCATCTTTTTCCTCGCTCTTGACACACTGTCGCTATCATCCGGCACAAGGTAACCTTCGGAATCAAACATTTGCTGAGATCTTTCGGTGCAAACTTGCTGACTTATATTGTCTTTCCGATCCGTGGATATCTCTTCTTTCACTTCAAATGTAGCATTGTTCATTGCAGAAATAACAAGATCTCGGTTGTTCACTTTAACATCCTGTGAGGTGGGTTGATCGTAGCATGCAAAGGTAGGAGCTGTATTGCTTGGTCCGGGAATAACTGGCTTTAAAAAAGCGGATTTCCCAGTAATGACAGGTTGGCTACTACTGCGCTCGTCCATGTTTGTCGTTGTTATTGCTGTTGGTGTCGAACCATCGATAAACCACGATGATCCTGACATAATTACTGAGTGCCTTCTATCCTCTGACTCCTGAGCCTACAATGAACCCAAATGTGGTTAATTTTACCTAAGTGGAAAGCGACTCGTTCTTGTTAAAATTTCTGCCCATTAAAAAATAATTATACTGAAAGGAAACCCATTTTATTTAGCGCGAGAAGCCGTACTCATTCCGTCAATGGTACTATAAATACATGTACTTATCATAAACTAAAATTTTAAAGATGTGAATGCTAAATGTATCCTAGTGAAAAACAATTAAGCAGGGAACTATTGTACAAAACTCGGGCTCAACACCAACAAACGCTTCAAGTAACCTCCCTTTCTTTAGTTATTTTGTTAACCTGCCGTCCATTTAAGTCCCTTTAAATCTAGAAAACTTGAATTTGCATGGGTGCTAATATAATAATAATATTTAGTCAC
>JBBMOI010000005.1:10977500-11125000 GCA_038088405.1 Porites divaricata
TTTTTTGGTAAGAGTATTCAGAAACATCCTGATTCCGTCTGGGAGAATGACGTTAAAAATGAGCAAAATGTTCGCGCGTATTATGCCAAACCATTGAATGAGAGGTTAATTATGTACTGCAAAAGAAAAATGTTATTTTGGCTTCTATTTTCTAGTAAGAGTATCCAAAACATCCTGATTCTGTTAGCCATAGTTGCTCCTTCTCCATCCGCCAGTATTCGCCCTATTGTAAACCGGTTAAACCAGGACACAACAGTGTATTACGGCCTCGTATTTTGCTTGTTCTCTTGACCTTATATGGTAAAATGACATAATAGTGGAATAATAAAGCTTCATAACGACCACCTGAAAGGCTTTACTGCCCTGTAAATGCGTCTAATTGAAAAATTCCTGCTCTTGAAAAAGAAAAAGCGTACCAAAAATTACTCCTGTTAACTCACTTGGATTTCTCCAGGGAGCGCTATTTCGCTTAAAATAGCAAACCAACCAAACAGCACATGCTACAACTACAGGAAACGCGGAGAAGGCAATTAACGCCTCGAGAGGGATGGAGTTATTTTTCTCCTCATTTTTCGTGTTGCTCATTACGATTGGCATTGTTGACGTTCCAGTCCAATGTGGCTTCGTTGTAGCTGACAACAGATAAATAAAATAGGCCATCAGACATGGTCAGTGGAGTTCCTTACAGCTGATGAACTACGTTTAAATTGGAGGTGGCTCAGAAACCCGAGTTCAATAATCAGAATAATATCAAAATAAATTAAAGCCAGCCTATAGTGCTTTTCTGTCCCTAGTATCGTAGTTCCGGAGTTTCCTTTGTTTCACTACATTTTCTCTGTCATTGTAGAGAGGAAACGCAATTCGTTTGATTTGGTTTCATTCATACCACTAAACTGGATCAGGTTGGATGTGCAAAGTCTCTTATAAGTGGGATATTTATCTATTCATTTCACTTGTACTTAAAAAATTAATTTGATCAATTATTAGAGGGATCACCCATTTTTTAACCTGAGGTCAGGCGTTAAGTTTTTTTTTTTTTTTCGTCCTTTCCTTCTTTGGCTACAGAGGGAAAAATTAACTCCCGAAAACAGATTACAGAGATAAAGGGAGAGGGCATGATCGCAGGCTACCCATTTTTGTGATTCAAAGTCATTCATACCTTGTAGATTTGTTGTTCTCTTTATTTGATGAGTGAATGCATCTGTAAACTTCGTCGATATGTTCAGTATTTTGTCAATCTCCAATTCACTCTCGCCCCATTTGTTCCAAGCTGTTACCGCGAACAAGTATCTCGTGTCAGCGGCTAGTTCTTTATGGTACACAAAGCCAGTAATATTCTCTCGTAACCAGGATTCCTTGCGAGTCATATTTTCCTTTACTATGTGCCAGGGTTGGTGCCACACTGTATATGTCTTCACTAAGTGCCCCTCGCTGTAGACCGCTGACCACCTCAGAACCCAGCTTGTATTGTGAGCAATCATGTTTGTATGCAGAATCTTTGGGCTTGAGGGAAGAACTTCAACGATAAAGGAAGTCATTTGCATATCAATAACAATTAATTTCGGTTTATGTGTAGTATAAACAACGGAGTATTTCCATTAACAACAAATCTTGAGCTAGTACAAATAGTTAGCCTGGGAATTAATTAGAAATCACTTGTTTTGGCATTAATTGCATTACAATATCTAGCGTGTGGAAAAGCCAACTACTGCTGAAATTTGATGGTAGGGTAAAGTATTAATCCTCAGTTTTGATGGTTTTGTATTCGTTTTGAATGGTCCAAAAAGTTCTCCTGGAAGAAGAGATTTGTAGCAAAACTTTTGTGTAGTCTCATTCCGGAATACGATCAATGGAAGGCACCTTTACTAGGTTCTTTTTCAGTAGGTTTACGTTGAAAACAGGACTTGTTTGACCGATTGATCCTTTTCAGCCCTGAGAAAAAGATTTTCAGACAAAGAGAAATTTCAAATTTCCTGCATTGTCCTTTGCCTATTTTGTCGGCGCACTGACACACCTCCATGCAGTCTTACAAATACGGACCGTTTTAGAAACATGTCCAGAGTTTATTTTTTGTTTATTTATTATTTCTTTTTTTGGAAGCTGCGCTAGCGATAATTTTTACACGGAAAAGTTAAGGGGCTTGACATTCCCCCTTTGACATTCGCCTCCTCCTTACTTTTCTCTGCTCCCCCCCCCCCCCCCCCCCCATGTTATTAAGAAATTCTTTCTATACTCAGTACACAAACAGTACCATGTTCATCCTTTACTCGGAAAATGGCATGGTTAACACAGAAATCTATATTTTGAACGTACCATTAAAAAAATACTCACTTCTAATGAGAACAGTTTTCGAATCTTCACCAACGGAGTTTTTGGCGACACAAACGTACTCTCCCCAGTATTCTCTCGTGATGTTATACAACGTAAGTGCCGCTTTTGAAGTACGGTTGCCACTATGGTGACTCATGACCTTTCCACCCTTGTACCATGTGACATTAAGAAGAGATAACCCATTGGCAACACAACTGAGGAACACATTTGCCCCAAGTTTTAGGAGGGGTGGTTTAGTAATGTTTATGATCCTTGGCAAGTCAGCAACGGCTACAGAAAATTCCAAGAAAACAGGAGAAAAAGAAACGCGTTATTATATCCACAAATTTTTTTCAGCTCACAAATTTCATGATGATGTTTCCGCCGGCGCACCAGAGTTCAAAATGTGTAGTTGACTTTGACTTTTAAGTCAACTACAGCCTTAAAAGGCTACTAAAAACAGGCAAAAAAAGTACAGGTGGTCCAGACAAATTGTAACAATTCATACCGTATATTTGAATTTAGAAGAAATGTATGGGAAAAAAAAGGTTCGTATTATCGCAATATCCTGCGGTAAATATTTACACATTAGATCAAAATAAACGTATTTTTGCCTAAAATGTCCTCGGAAGTCGTAAATTTTAGCGATTTGACGAATTTTGCATTAGACGTTTACCTCAGTGACTGAGCGTAAAACAAAGAGGATTTTTGGATCGGTTCAGGACCGAGCCGATTTTAAGCAACAAATCATCCAGCTGAAAGCCGGAGATTTGTTCTCGTACGATTACAGTTGAAATCTGTCCAAACCTTGAAGCGCTAGACCTGAAATAGCATAATTATTATGCCGAAAAATTCCTAAATTTCTGATTGGCTCAAATCCCTGGGCTAATTCTTCAGAACCAGCCGGAGGTATTTAAGGGACGGCAACCGGGAACTGAGCCGGCCCTCCATTTTATTCAGTCTTAGTGGAAGTCCAAACGAATGCTGGCTACATACATGCCACGCATAACAACCTAACAACCTGGAGATTAAAATTGCGGGCTCCTTTTGTCGTCCGCGATAATCGTGATTCAGTTTTTTCTCTCTTGGAGAAGGGTTCAGTAGTGCTAATTTGAAAGGGGGACTTAAATAACGGACTTTGCTTAGCCTTACAGTGGCACGCTAAAAGCTTAATATGTTTGTTTTTTTTTTACTGCAAGCATACAAGGTATGTATGGAAATGTAGCGGATGAAGATTGCATAAACATATTACATACGTTTTTCCTCGACTTTTATCTGCACATGGCCTTGTAGCGGGTTATGAATGTACCCAAACTCTAAATGTATCCCGAATTCCACTTTATCGTCTCCTCGTTGAATATTATGCAAAACGAACGCTACTTGGGAAGCTGACAAGTTTCCCGCCCAACTAACTCTGGATTCATAACGGCCTGGTGACAAACTGATGCTGTTTGCCGTCGTATTAATCGTCATTATTTCCGGATAAACGAAGCCGGGTGAGCTTGTCCATTCGCCAAACACCACCTTTTTGAGAGTAAGATGCGCTGGCTGGTGATAGCGCCAAACTAACGAAACATTGCCTCCGATGAAAGCCTTGGTGGGTTGATCTGGTTTAGAAGTAAACTTCTTACCATCACCTGGTGGATACAAAGCACAAAATATTTAACGGCCTGGGAATCCATAATTAATTAAGAATGGCAACATTAGGCTAGCCTGCATGGGTTTATTTATTTTTTACACAAAAATACAACATTTCAAGCTAACAAAACATGGATATAGATGTCTAAATTCCCGGCTTAAAAGCGTACTAAACAATAGATAAGTACTGTGTTGAAACAGATGCCGAAAGCATATTCGCTTTTATGATTTTGATAAACACCAGGGTGACCTTCTGTTAGATCATGTACTTTTCCTCAAAGGAATGTTTGTAAATCGAGCGTACCGTGGACATTGAGATGATATCAGGAATCTAAGTGGAGATTGGATTCAAATGCTAGGATACTTGGATAGATGTGAAGAACCACAGAATTTCGAATCCCTATTCTGGTGAAGGTGATCTTCCCCCTCCAACCTGTTTATAATAATAACTTCATTCTGAGGCACGTTTGAAAAAAGTTTCAAGTTCTAACGCAGGGGATGTAGCTTCTCACGCAGAAGTTTTAGGGGTTCGTCTAGTCGGGTAGGAACGCGTTACGAACCCCTAAGAACTTCTGCGTGGGAGGCTAGTTACTATGGTGCTTATGTTGCAGGGGTTGGAGATGATGAGATATAAAAATTTGGTGGCATCAACACAGTTGTCTAATCCGGGATCTTTTCTAGAGAGGCAGCCCTCCCTCAGAGCTAGTGGAAAAGTCAGCTTTTGGAACTTGGATGGTTACTGTAGTAAACGGACTTCAATAAAAATTTCTCGACAGTTTCTCGATATCGCAGATTTACTGTGATTATATTATTGACCAAAAGATGATAATCAAGAATCGTCCAACGCATTTTTGGAGTGTATACGTGTTCATCTTTCCTCCCCACGTAAGTAATGTAACTGAGCTGAAATGAATCAACAAATTGTTTCTGCTTCGCCAAAACGTAAAAATGATCAGGGTGAAAGCGTAATCTTACCTGAAACCAAAAGCTCCTTATGGACAAGCAAAAACAAAATGAAAAATCCTTTCCCAGCATAAAGGCACATACTCGTAGTTATATTATAAACCAGCGTCTAGTCGGAGGAACTGTGTCGTTCCATAATAGAGATAGCAGTTCTTGTACGAATTGTTGGTTGCGATTTATGATAGTTGGAAAAGTGATACTATTTAAATCACTCTCTTGACCCCCCAAAAATTATTTGTCTAAAAATTGGGCACTTAAGACGTTTACGTAGTAGCAAAGTAGCTTGTTATTCATGCTTCACTGAAGATTTTTAAAATGAATCATCGATGAATCAGTAAACCAGCAGTTTTTATTCGACTAAAACAATTGCTGGTTTTCATTCTGTATTAATCATGGATTCAGTTCTTATTCCAAAGAGAAGTTAACTAACAATATTTGTAGCTCAAGAAAAAGGAAGTTCGGATTAAGAAATGGAATGCTGACCATAAAGAAGATCTTTATGAATTAGTAAATGCGACACCTGTGGGTAAGACTTGAAGAGTATTACTCAATGCAAAATCCTGTTTTAACAGTATTTAAGGGGTAATGGCACAACTTTTTAAATTTCAACCATGTCCATCCTAGCTATCCCATATCCCTTGCAGACAACAGGAAACAATTTCAATGCTTAAATGTTTTGGCATTTTTAAAAGACAGCAAATAGCGTGACATGGCGGTTACTTTTTAGTAAAAGAAAGAAGCTTAGATTGACATAAATAAACACATACAAACACTACAAAAACATCAGCAACAATCACCTCCACATGGATAACTATAATTACTTGCAGTATTATATAGGATTCATGACCTGTGTAGCACAAATCATTTTAACTTCTTACTTCCTATTGCAATGTTGTAAATGTAATGAGGCGTGTGCGAAAGGCGTCAATGAAAGCTTTACCAATTGGATAACGAATAGGTTAGGGGCATTTGGCAGATTTAACGAGTAACAGTGGTTACGCAATAAAGCCAAAAAAACCAGTAAAACGACAAACAGACACCAAAACACAGTGGAATACATTGCAGGTAAGTCTTTTTTATTCATTTCATGTAAGAAAAAGTAAGGTTTAGCATGATTTAGCGTTCGCAGATCTCAGTAATATATTTCTCATACAAAGTCTGTTATATTTTCAACGGTCGCCTGTAACGCGACACCGGCGCGTCACCTATGGTATGTAGTTTGGGTGGCCTGTGGTTTTATTCTCCGAGACAAATAGCAGTTTGTAATGGAGCACTGGATATCGGGTATCAGTGTGCTTCTTGTTAGGAATGAAGGTCATGAGTTTTCTGGTTATAAAACTATTTTATTAACTGAGAGCACAGGCGTCCCAAGCTCACGTTGTAAATTATCAGTTGTCGGTGTCGCATTACAATAATAAAGGATTAAATTAGCTGCAAAAACCGTGGACGAAGATCCTGCTAGTTGCAAACGTTGGATCTCTAGAAAAGAGATCAAATCAGCCAAAATATAAAGAACAAAAACACAAGAAGTCCAAAGACTACTGCAAAGCTGATTTAAAACATCGTATATTGTTTTTTATAACAATATTTCGGCTGGACATACCAGCCTTCTTCAGGTTTACAGATGTTACTGAACTTATGTAGCAATCACAATATTATATAAATGGAGAATGTCGCAATAAAAGGGAGAGGCTTAAATGACGTACAGCATAAAAACTGGAAAGGAAAAATACTAAGGATATGGATTACAATAATTCGTCACGGCGGTTTAGGCCATGAGGTTGTTTTAAATCAGCTTTGCAGTAGTCTTTGGACTTCTTGTGTTTTTGTCGCGTTACAAGCATCCTGCGTAGCAAGCGTTTCTGTACGGTTTAGGAGCAAACAACGACGAAGAGTCAAAAACCGCGCAATAAAATGGCGCAAGTAAAAGAGCGAGGAGGGGTGGGGAAATATCCCCACGCATGTTGTTAGAAATTAAGAGGCTGTCCGCGTAAGAACCGATAAGGCAAATTTCGGTCTATCACGGATTGCCCTGAATTTTTCGGTGGAAGATACCTATTCTATCCCATGAAGAAATATCAGATTTATTTGGACCAACTCAATTTTCTTTCTATTTTACAGGAAGATTTTCTAGGTCACCTAAAATTAGCCAGTTTGCCATCGGAAGTGGTGCAATTTTGGTGAAACTTTAGGGCTCTGTCAAACCTACCTTACAAGGCCGAATAAGCTGATTATTTTACACACAAAAGTTATAACTCTGGTTAATAGTTTCAAGGTTTAATGGTTGCATTCTGTGGAAAGTTGGCTGAGATATGATTTTTTTAAAATGGCCTTTAATTTGCTCAGCAGGAAAAGTAATTTGCATAACTAGAGCTGAACGGTAATTTCGCAAAAGTGGCACCTGACCCAGACTCAAGTCTATGATAAATCAGAAGTACTAAGACCAGTCTACTTCTTAATGCAATAAAATTTGTGGGCACTCTCACTCTCGTGCTGTACAAAATACCATTAATGTTCCAAAATTCCCCATTTTGACAGCAAGCTGGAATTGTAACGGTCCGCATCTGATCGACTAATTTCCACAGCTTTAACGTTTCTAATTATCGCCAAATGTCATTAGACCCTTTAAATGGGTGACTTTTGAAAACATGTGGAGAAAACTTAGTAATCGCTTTTTCTTGTCGGCGATGAACGTGACTTTATTCTTCGTATGCAAATTAGCCTTAGACGCGTCGTTTCAACAAATTGACATGAAACATAATCTTTACATTTCACATTTCTAAGGGGAAAGATCACATGACTTAGAATCCCCTTAAGGTCTGATTTTTTTTTTCAAAGAGGACGAAGCAGCTGAATGATATATCGTGATATATGTTTGCGTGGCTTCAAATAATTCAATTACTGTGGCCTGTCACGCATTCTTAAAGAGGATTGGTCGATTAGAAAACAATAGCGTTGTATTGACCAATTCTATAATATTATCATCTTTTTTTAAATGATAGTTATTGATAATAAGAAAAAATCGGAGTTAAGTTGCAAGGTAAGTCCTCTTGTCATCACAATAAAATTTGTGGGCACTCTTTTTTGCGTGCCTTAAAAAAATAGCGTCAACGTCGAAAGATTTTTAAAATGATAATATTTGCTTATCCGAAGACAGTAGATAAAAAAAAAATGCCCCACCCTTTTTCTATCTTAAAAAGTTTTTTTTTTTATTGTAAGAGAAAATCCATTTAATGCTTTGCAAAAGGTAAATTAGCTGTAAATTTCAGTTTCATTCAAAGATCTGTAAAGCGTTTATCGGTAACAGAATGAAACGGGAAAAATAGTTCCTTTTTCAGTGAATACACGCAAAAGGGATTATCTTTTAAGTTTTTGTTAGGGTATGACATCCGAATTCCCACGATGATCTTGTTTTGGTTTCAATCTAATTGAATTATAATGCAACAGGTGTCAGTTTCAATATAATTATGTCAATGAAATCGCCGAATAGATCAACTGCTATTTCATCACGCTGTTCTTTCTGCGAGATCGTAAAGACAGAGCTTGGTCCCAGTAGGGGTGTGGAGGGAAATGTCTTGGTCGCAGAGTGCATGGATGATATTAGGTCGCAATTAGCCAGCTGTCACTTGTCTAAGTGTAGCAAAGTCAATGAAATTGGACTCATTTTAGCGAGAGTAAGTATTTGAGGCTTTGTAGGTATTCGGAACTGAAATGACAATCTGCCCAAGGCACAGACACTAAATAGCCTGTGTACAGACCCCCCTCCCCTCAGGAAAAAAGGGGCCCCTTCTTCGAGGGGGGTGGGAGTGGTGTGTACGCAGGCTACTACAGACTAAAATGTCAATCTGCCTAAGGCACAGACACCTACTTGGCAGGCTTTTGCGAGCGCAAAGGTCTTGTTAGGCTCGATTGGAAGCCGCTGTTCTGAAAAATGAGCCCCCAACGGACCGGGAGACGGCAGAAATCGAGCCTAAGGTCTTGTCAATACCCCGGTCATACTCTGGATCATACTGGCAAAATAACTACTGTGGCAGGAAGACATGTCGTGAATTTCCAGATAGCCATCGAAATAAGTCAAAGTTTTGTCCCATCACGTAAGTATCATTCTTTTTTCTTCTTCATGTAAAAAATTTTCTTAACGTACAGAGATATTCTAATTTCTCTATTCAACATTTTATCTTGCTATGTTTTCTGATGTTCGTTTCCTGTTTATTTGAGCTTGCAAAGATAGCTTATTTATTTCTATTTGTTGACAGCCGTGAATCTTGCCCTAATCAATTCTTACCTATAAAGGTTATCTGTGTGTTGTAAAATATAGTTTTCTGATGATTGTCAGGGTTGGAAAGTTAAAACGCGGCAAGACCACGATTTCTTTCATACCACGATGTGACAGATCCAAAAGTTTGAAAAGGTTTTCTTCGTCGTGGCATTTTCGTCAGTAGTTTCAAGTGAAAAAAAAAAAAAAAAAATGCAGAGGAAGAAAGAGAAGGTGAAGGATCCAATGAGCCTACGTTGATCCGCTATGTGGATTTTTCCATTGTCTAGGTAGGACAAAAGCTTAAAAACCTCAATCAAGCAGTACATATCTCATTAATTTAGAGTTTAAACCTGTACAAATGATGCAGTTAAAAAGTGTGGATTGCAGCGCACGCCCAGAATAGCATCAGCACAATGAAAAGAATGAATGTTAGTTAGCCTCAGTCTAGTTTACTCGTTTTTTACTATCTTGGTTCCGTTTCCCACCAAACAACAAACAAAGCACCTTACGACGCTATCTGTGTGCAAGAATGTCCGCATTTTAATTTTTCGGGGCTACGGGCTCCGCAGCAAACGTTTTCAGGGCTCCAGGCTCTACAGTAAAATAATATTAGGGCTCCAAGCAACGAAGCGATGGGGCTCCGGGGCTCCGCGGGCTCTGGGCACCCACCCCTTTGGGACCCTGAAGAACCGCCAAAGATGCTGCAATAAGCGCACTCGCCCTTTTCTATTCTTCATATAGTGAAATGCCCACCCTTTCATATACCTGAAGCCTGGAAAAGATACCCCATCATAGGGAGTTCCCCCCACCCCCAGGCCAAGTCCGTGTTCACCTATTGCCAGCCCACGTTGGACTCTAGGCCCGTTTGAGTCAATACCTAAACCTAGTCCTAAGCGTAAACAATAAGGCAATGGACGAAATAACCAATGTGATGAGCTTGAATATAAATTGAACTTGACCATAGAGATCTGTTGCAAGAAGACGAGGAGTTCGAAAGGCAAAAGCTTGTTACTCAAATCGCTGAAAATTGAGACCACAACACCCTCAGTCAGAAGCTTTCAACCTATGTGTATGTATGTCAAAATCAACATAGTCAGTTCAACTCAATGTCACTTTGAAATACCATTAAAATCCAGGGGAAGAAAAGGAGACCTAGATGACAAACGTTCGTCTTTCATACAAGAGTGCACGTGCTTTTCTCCACCTGCTCAGGAGTGAACACAGGGATCCTTAATTTAGTGTGATTAACAGCCGGCAAAAACTTTTGGGATTACCGTAAACAAAAACTATGCCTTTATCTGCATGCCAAATTCCTAATTTTTACTGAAATGTTGCTAATTGGCGATAAACACAATGCTCTGTTAATACCACCCTAAAGTTTGTAGGGTAGCCTATAGTTTAAGCTAGGGATCTAGGAAATGTGTATGTTGCCTAAAGGACTTTGCAGGTGTGGTCCTGCGGTGTCGCACGGTATTCCTGAAGTTGTTTGTGAGCTATTTCCAAAATAATTGTTAATTCTGTAATTGAAAATATTGTGCTAGTGCTCCTGAATAAGAGTGGCCGTGTCCAAGTGACTACTTCGTAGCTATTTGTCGTGTATTACACCATGGGTTGTCATAACCCTATCCTAGCTAGTGGCGCCAGGGGATACTGACTCAGTTAAAACGGTCGTAGAATGAATAAATACAACAGCACGGGAGTTTGCCTAATGGTCGTGGGTCGTGGGTCGTGGGTACAAGTCGTGGGTCGTGGGTGTGGGTGTGGGTAAAAGTCGTGGGTGTGGGTAATGTTTAAAAACTAATTTTTAATCATAATTGATAATTAACAATGTTACTACTTCTTTTAAATATTAATAATTTAATTACAATATTACAAGTTTTTGATTTTTTTAACTACTCGATAACTAATAACATAACGAAACGAACATAACACAATGTATGAAAATGGGTGGGGATGGGTAAGGCAGGAATCCATTGGAGCTATTTTCAGGACTGGTTTAATCTCTTAATAATATTTTGAGAAAATTTGTTTTTGTCAAACGCTTGAACAACACGCACACAAGTTAACTTAGAGTAAGTGTTGACAGGCCAAACACGACTCATAAGCTCGCGACAATGTGAAACGTGACCTTGAGAGTTAGCTTGAACGGGAGTTTTTTTCCCTTTTTCCTCTCTCGCGCGAAGGTTACTTGCACTTCACAGTGCATGTACCATTCTAAACTTCAGTTGACTGCTGAGTAAATCTTGTTTTTGCCGCACCATCATGAAGCTGGTTTGTTACATGCAAACTGAGTAATCATTTCCCGTAGTTTATGCTTCTGTAGGTGTCCCTGATAGGATTTGATCTCAGATGCATTTGCAAAGTTTTTTAATTTTCTTTGACCTCTGTTTCATACGGCTACACAAAGATTTTCGTTTCTTTGATTTCCTCCGTAATGTCTGGATCTCAATAACTATAGATCGTTTTCACTGTCACGCAATAAACACTGTACCAAAAAAAATATTGGAAACCGCCAAAGTGGAAGAAGCCAAGAAAATAAAATGTTATAAAAGACTAATATATAAACAATTTGTCCAAATCTCAGGTCTTTCTGGCCAGCAGTTTCTGAGTTATCTGCCGAAACGTTTCACGCACCTTTGTAGAGCTTTATATGGAGACGCCATATTGGTGGACAGAAACTGTCCACCAATATGGCCGCCGGAAATCAACAAAAACATCTGGAGTTCACTTTTTCCGTAAAAGCTCTTTCTCTTCACTCGAGAGTTAGTCTACGTGCGCATAAACACATCTTCTAATACTTGAAATGATAAAACTGTTGAAAATCAAGAGGAGATACTTTATTTCTACGAGACAGCATCCCTATTTTGGTGTCACGCACTGTGAAAACTCGGAAGTTCAAATTGCTGTATTTTCGAAATGAAACGTGCTACGGGACTGGAAACTTGTACAAAAATTTATTTTTTGTTTATCTTCAACCTGGTGTAAATAAGAAATCGTTATTTTGACTTTACAGTTTGATGACGTCACCGTGAAAACCATCTATATGCATGCATGTGAGTTTATTTGTCCGTGAATGTGGTTATTTCCTGCTATGTCAGTATGACGCAGGGCCCAGCTCTTAGGTGTTGTTTCCGGCACGATGTCGAATTTTCACGGATAGTAAGATCGTCAGATTTGAGTTATACACTGTAGCTTGAACTAAAGCTGCATCATGTATGGAGAATTATGTTGTGCATCAGTCAAGATCATTCTCTAAGCGCTAATGTAGTCCATTTAGTTTTTTCTTGAGATAACACAGGTAGCCCAAGCTCGAAATATGAGCATCGGCGAGCATCAGCATTGTTGCGTAACATTCAAAATATAAGGATTTGTACGGGAAAAAAAAAACTACAGTTTCTGTAACCTACGAAAATGAAAGGATTTCAATAAAAAACAGCTTACTTTACTTAAAATGTGTGTTACGTCTCTCCTGTGTGGTCCACGGGCCGAATTATGGCCGTTTTATGGGTGTTTATGGTAAACCTTTATAGAGAGAGAAAACCGTTTACATAATCCAGACATCCAGACATTACGGAGGAAATCAAAGAAACTAAAATCTTTGTGTAGCCGTATGAAACAGAGGTCAAAGAAAATTAAAAAACTTTGCAAATGCATCTGAGATCAAATCCTATCAGGGACACCTACAGAAGTATAAACTTCGGGAAATAATTACTCAGTTTGCATGTAACAAACCAGCTTCATGACCTCTTAATTAATGTAAGCGGAAAGCCTGTGTGGTGCGGCAAAAACAAGATTTACTCAGCAGTCAACTGAAGTTTAGAATGGTACATGCACTGTGAAGTGCAAGTAACCTTCGCGCGAGAGAGGAAAAAGGGAAAAAAACTCCCGTTCAAGCTAACTTTCAAGGTCACGTTTCACATTGTCGCGAGCTTATGAGTCGTGTTTGGCCTGTCAACACTTACTCTAAGTTAACTTGTGTGCGTGTTGTTCAAGCGTTTGACCAAAACAAATTTTCTCAAAATATTATTAAGAGATTAAACCAGTCCTGAAAATAGCTCCAATGGATTCCTGCCTTTACCCATCCCCACCCATTTTCATACATTGTGTTATGTTCGTTTCGTTATGTTATTAGTTATCGAGTAGTTAAAAAGATCAAAAACTTGTAATATTGTAATTAAATTATTAATATTTAAAAAAAGTAGTAACATTGTTAATTATCAATTGTGATTAAAAATTAGTTTTTAAACATTACCCACGACCCACGACTTGTACCCACGACCCACGACCCACGACCATTAGGCAAACTCACAGCACGGTATTTCCCACCCAGTAGAGAATCGGAATAAACTGTGATTAAATTATATGTTTATCAATAACTATGACTTCAAAAAAGATATAATAAGATATAAGAACTGATCGATACACGGCCTCTCTTGGGGAATGCGTGACGGGCCACAGTAATCAAATTATTTTAATTGGCGTAAACATATCTTCTTTTGCTGCTTCTTCCTCGTAAAAGAAACAGACCTAAGGGGACTCTAAGTCGTGTATCTTTCGTGTTTTTCCCTGGAAAGAAGAGATATTTTTCCCTTAAAAATGTAAAATACAAGGATTATATTTTCTGTCAAGTTGTTGAAACGACGCAGCTAAGGCTAATTTGCATACGGAGAATGAAGTCACGTTCATCGTCGACAAGAGGAAAACCCTAGAAAAAGCGATTACCAAGTTTTCTCCACATGTTTTCAAAAGTCACCCATTTAAAGGGTCTAATGACATTTGGCGATAATTAGAAACGTTAAAGCTGTGGAAATTAGTCGATCAGATGCGGACCGTTACAATTCCAGCTTGCTGTCAAAATGGGGAATTTTGGAACATTAACGGTATTTTGTACAGCACGAGAGTGAGAGTGCCCACAAATTTTATTGCATTAAGAAGTAGACTGGTCTTAGTACTTCTGATTTATCATAGACTTGAGTCTGGGTCAGGTGCCACTTTTGCGAAATTACCGTTCAGCTCTAGTTATGCAAATTACTTTTCCTGCTGAGCAAATTAAAGGCCATTTTAAAAAAATCATATCTCAGCCAACTTTCCACAGAATGCAACCACTAAACCTTGAAACTATTAACCAGAGTTATAACTTTTGTGTGTAAAATAATCAGCTTATTCGGCCTTGTAAGGTAGGCGGGAGTATATGCATTTAAGTATCTCTACAGATAGACGACAAAATTTCGCAATTACTTATCTCAGTGAAAAGTAAAAGAAGTAAAAAAAAAATACTGTGCATATATATATATACTGATACAAATCTCGCAGTTAACCATTTTTCATTAACTGCGAAATTTCTCTCTGTATATATGCAGAGTCAAACTTCGCAATTAAGTATTTTTCCTTAACTGCGAAATTTCTGTCTGTTTATAGTAAACGACTGAAATCTCGCACTTAACCATTTTTCCTTAACTGCGAAATTTCTCTCTGTTAATAGTAAAAAACACAAATCTCGCACTTAACTATTTTTCCTTAACTGCGAAATTTCTGTCTATTTATAGTAAACGACTGAAATCTCGCACTTAACCATTTTTCCTAAACTGCGAAATTTCTCTCTGTATATATAGAGAGTCAAACTTCGCAATTAAGTATTTTTCCTTAACTGGGAAATTTCCCTCTGTTTATAGTAAACGACTGAAATCTCGCACTTAACTATTTTTCCTTAACTGCAAAAATTTCTCTGTTAATATGAAGAAACAAAAATCTCGCAGTTAACCGTTTCTCATTAAATGCGAATTTTATCTCGGTTTATATAAAGAAACACAAAATTCGCACTTAACCATTTTTCGTTAACTGCAAAAATTTCTCTGTTAATATGAAGAAACACAAATCTCGCAGTTAACCATTTTCCATTAACTCCGAAATTTCTCTCTATTTGTAGAAAGGAACACAAATCTCGCAGTTAACCATTTCTCATTAAATGCGAATTTTATCTCGGTTTATATAAAGAAACACAAAATTCGCACTTACCCATTTTTCGTTAACTGCAAAAATTATCTCTGTTAATATGAAGAAACACAAATCTCGCAGTTAACCATTTCTCATTAAATGCGAATTTTTTCTCAGTTTATACAAAGAAACACAAAATTCGCACTTAACCATTTTTCGTTAACTGCAAAAATTTTCTCTGTTAATGGCTGTGTTTTCACGAGCACGATTGTCTCGCTTAACATTCCTTGTGGTTAGACTTCGTTAAGCGACTTAAAATTGATAGGTGTTTTCACGAGTAAGATTGTATTTCATTTAAGTAATTTGAGAAGAGCACGCGCGAGAATAAATTAGTTTGAATAATGGCGGGAGATTCAGACGAAGCTCACATGTGCGTCCTTCTTCTTGTTATTACTGTATTTATGCGCTTGGTTTTCATCCGACGAAGGAACCGATTTCAGCAAAGGCTAAGGTTGCTCACAATCAGAGTCAGGAGAAGAAGAACGGAGGCGTATTTTTTGCATTCGCAAAGGATCTGCCGCAGAAGAAAAGTCGCATGGGTTTTAGAAAGGCCACAATTCTGGTTCGAACATATGCTTCTAAAGCAACACGCAAATAATATTTGGCGAGAGCATTTTCGTATACGTATCTCGAGGCAAACGTTTCAGTTTATTTGCAATTTGGTTGGACCACATCTGGTACGACAAGACACAAACATGCGACGAGCGATTCCAGTGGAGAAGCGAGTAGCTGTTGCTTTGTGGCGGCTTGCAATATTTCCGATTTTAAGTGCGATTTGACAGCTTCGTCAGATAGCTGACCACAAGTTGTTTCTCATTGGAGGAAATTCATTGCCGACTCGCTTAAGCTACCTGGTTTGGTGGCTTAAATTTAATGAGAATTGCATTGAAGTTTGCCGACTCGCTTAACTTTAAGCGAGTGAGAAAAGTAACAGTTTTCACGAGATTTCCGGTTCTCACTCGCTAAGCGACCTGAAAAATCGCTCGTGAAAACACGGTCAATATGAAGAAACACAAATCTCGCAGTTAACCATTTCTCAATAAATGTGAACTTTTCCTCGATTTATATAAAGGAATAAAAATCTCCCCTCCGGAAATTCCAGTTTAGCTCCATATTTTCCTTTGAAAACTTTTCCCTTGTGACCCCCTTGGAATTTCCAAAAATCTTCCTTGGTAGGTTGATGAATATTTTCTGGAACCACACACCTCAAGAACTTCTTGAAAAATAAATAGAGAATAAATGAAAAAAAACGCATGGGAATCAAGGTTTTGATATTTATGGGAGTTAATGAGGTGAGGCTATATAATTTATCAATAATAAACCTACTGAAAATGAAAGTGACCTTAACGACTCTTTTTTTAAATGCAGCTGCAACTTGAAACCTTAAATGTCTGATCGACGAACTTGCATGCACTTTCTCATTGTTTTCAAATACATTACCATTATGATACCACCAATGCATATATTCACTACACACAATTGAAAATAAAAAATTAACGCGAGAATAAAATTGGGATCATATTAGTTATGTGGGCAACCGAGCTCGATACGAGTTTATCGAGCTCGATAAGTCAACCGAGCTCGATCGACAATCGACCTCGGGAAACCGGATCAGTTTAGTTATGTGGGCAACCGAGCTCGACACAGGTTTATCGAGCTCGATATCTCAACCGGCCTCGATGAACAAATCGACCTCGGGAAACCGTGCTCGATTCGTCGAGGACGGTGAATAAAGGACTCCCACTTTTCCGGGGGGACAAGTAGAATGTTATCGAGCTCGATAAGCGTTACTACCACGAGTATCGAGATCGTAAGTAAACCCTAACAGCTCTCGATCTACGAATCGATCTCGACCTATCGCGCTCGAGACCGCGCGTTTAAATGGACCGAGCTCGTTTTACGTTAATCGTAGCGAATCGGGCTCGGTGACCTAGAATGCCTCTAGTTTTCCGTGGGGCAGAATTAGAAGTCCTGGACTACTGTTATGAGTCTTTAGATTTTCATAGAAACTACCCGAATGTGGCCAAACCTTTAATTATTTGTCATAGAGTTTGTTTCGCTAGAAAGCCCTGATATAAAACGGTACTATACAAAACTCGGATCTTGGGGTAGTGGATCTTACTGCACTTTCTAAAATGAGTATTGCCTGGCGATTATACAAGCACTGAAGGTAAGAAACCGCTTTCAGCGTTGTTAAACCTGGTTTTTTTTCACAACTTCGAAGTCGTGGCAGTATATGAAAACGAAACGATACGGACCCTTCTGTGCGGACAGTCACTGATGGTGTCTTCCCCTTTAGCCCGCCTCAAGCATAGAAAAAACGGGGCCTAAGGCTTTTATAGTCTAATGATGCAGTCTTCTTATACTATGGAATTAATTAAAAGTCTTTATTACATGAGTTTCATTAACGTTGACTTTTTTAATTTTTCTCAAAAAGCGATCGACCGTGTTACATAGCGGAAGTAGCAAACTGCTATTGTACACTTATTGTAATTGAAAATAATTACATAAAATTACTGTCTAGGTTTCGTATGTTGTCATCGGTTTGAGACAAAGTTGATGTGAGACAAACTATACCAATACAAGATCATAATAACATCAACGTCTTAGTGTTGTTAATAAAGAGCAGGCTCCAGCCGTTCAAAAGGTGGATAGTGCTATCCACCGGTTAAAGCATGACCCATCGGGACGGATGGAGGCGATGCAATTGGTTTTCACTGATTAGCTATTGATCCGGTCGATAGCGCTACCCATCTTGTTAACAACTGGGGACAGTTCAATAACATTCAGTCTATTTACACATTCATTTTTTCTGCCATAAATTGACCTGAGATATCTACTTTTCCTATTGTCATGGTTTTGAGTCATCAGTCTATCTACATATTCATTTCTCCACCAAAGAATTTACCTGAATTGAACGGGTAAGTTTGAGAAGAAAATCACTCAAATCGGTCACAAGTTAAACTGGGATCAGGCCCAGTTTTAGCAGTTCTCATAAATTCTCTCTTACGTGGTCGCGGTAAAATTGGGCCTGACTCAAAGACTCACAAGCGACGTAATTTATCGCATCGCTGTTTGGTTTACATATCCTTTTAAAAACCTCGCGATATATTTCTTCAAGATTTTTAACGATCTATGTGATGAAAATCGGGGAAAATTATCGAGGAAAATGTTACGAAAAACAGAAAGATCTTCAACATCTCCTCGAAAGAAGTAAAATGGAACAGCTAACTGAATTATTTTTACAATGAACTGTTTTTAAATGAAAAATGACATAAAGCTATGTGTAAGTCAGCAAATCTGCATTTGCATGAAAAATTGGGAAAGTTAAAGAAACATGCAACGGGAGTAATGCATTCTACGAGGGTCTCAGGAACAGATTCAGGACTTTTTCTTTGGGGGCGTGAGTTTAAATTCTCTTGTAGTTGCCCCAAAACATTCCAATTTTAGAAGGACGAAATGCATACGCAAAAATTTAGTGCACATTATCTATGGTTTTCTGTCTTGGTTGTAAATTCAGTTGCTTGGTCTCTTACTGTCACTGTGAAGCTGGACGTCTTTGCAGTTTTTTGGGGTTTATATTCTTTGTACAGGGCTGTTATAAAAGTGAGTTTCTAGCCCCCAATCAACCTCCTGGATCCGCCCCTATGACCCAAAGGTATCATGCGATCCTAAAGGATTCCAACTGGGGTGCATGGTTTTAGTCTTTTTGTTTTCTTTTTGTTTTTCTTCTTCTTCTTCTTGTTTAACAAAGTACTGTTGGAATTACTTAAAAAGCTTCGCACACCGTCTTCCTTAGGATCTTCTATTGTGGCGGACAAATCATCAACTGACCCCGTTTCCTCTGGTCCAAATGTAACCTACAAAAAAAAAAGGCACAGAGGAAGTATGACAGTAGATAAGAAAAGTCTACAGTCATACTTCCTCTGGGAAGACATTCGAATGGACCTTCGGGCAATTCAAAATTGAATTTAGCTTACTTACATTTTCGTTATTGTTTCTCTCCTTAACATTAATGCCGAGACGTTATTGAACTGGCTCCGGTTGTTCAAACGTTGGAAGTTGTTGTCACTGGCGGATCCAGACCGTCAGGGGCTATCTAAAAAAAAATGTTTTGAACCCTTTGGGTCTCAGTTTGGTCTAAACACAAGGGTGCCTGTACCCGGAGGGGGTACTCCCTTATAGGGGCTTAATGGGGACGAGCGGCCAGCCAGGGTATGTTTTTCGGGATTTTTGTATTAAACAGGGTATCGATTTTAACATTTTTTGTCTTAATCAGGGTATCAATTTATCAATTTCTGTCTTAAACAGGGTATCTTTTCTTGGACGATAAACAGCCTGCGCCTACGTTCTACGAATGTCTTAATAAGGGTATCAAAAATCGGAATTCAGAAAAATCAGCGATTTTTGTCTTAAACAGGGTCCGGGTATAAGGGGCCGGGCAGCACCTCCCCACCCAAGGACATATCGAGTAGCCCCCCGGACATCCAACTAGTTGGTCAAAAATATCGAGAATAAAAAAATTTAGCTAGTTAAAGCTAAACTTTAAACCTTTTTTTTCGCTACTGGTGGACTATAACATATAGCCTAGTAGAAATATAGACAGTAATTTTATGTAATTATTTTCGATTACAATAATGCACCTATCAATGTTAAGCCCCAGGGTGGGGGGGGGGGGGGGCGGGCAGACCCAGGGGAATTTGACATTTTAATGGCAGCCAGAGTCAAATTCCCCACCCCCAGGCACCTACTAAATGTCAATTTCCCGCCTCTGGGGTAACTTTTTCTAACAGAGTTAGGACTTAATAATTGACAGGTTGGAAAGGATATGTCTTTTACAACCTCACATAGAAACAGAAACAGAAGGAACAAAGACTCTTCTATTTAAAAACATTCGATCATACAATGAAAGAAGTGATGGTTCATATATACCGAAAAATAAAACAGATTTCCTCACCATTCTTTCGCTCATGTTGTCTTGTTACTTTCAAGAAAAGCAGAGGTCATTTACCTCTGGTGACTTCTGGGTATTACCAAGATGGCAGGTCACTCATTTCCAGTTTCTCTCAGTCTTCCAAGATGGCGGCCATGTCAAATTCCCGACCCTGGGGAAGGCACGCTCAGTCAATTTCCCGTGGGTAGCCCCCCCCCCCCCCCCCCCCACCCTGGGGCTTAACATTGATAGGTGCATAAGTGTACAATAACAGTTTGCTACTTCCGCTATGTAACACGGTTGATCGCTTTTTGAGAAAAATTAAAAAGTCAACGTTAATGAAACTCACGTAATAAACACTTTAATTCCATAGTACAAGAAGGCTGCATCATTAGACTATAAAAGCCTTAAACCCCGTTTTTTCTATGCTTAGGGCGGGTTAAAGGCAAAGACACCAGCAGTGACTTTCCGTATCGTTTCGTTTTCATATACTGCCACAACTTCGAAGTTGTGAAAAAAAAATAAAAGTTTAACACTGAAAGCGGTTTCTTATCTTCAGTGCTTGTATAATCGCCAGGCAATACTCATTTTTTTAGAAAGTGCAATGTATAGTATAGTACCGTTTTATATCAGGGCTTTCTAGCGAAACAAACTGTATGATAAATAATTAAAGGTTTGGCCACATTCGGGTAGTTTCTATGAAAATTTAAACACTCATAACAGTAGTCCAGGACTTACTAGACCGAGCACAACAATTCTGCCCCCCCCCCCCCCCCGGAAACTAGAAACCCGATTAGCTACGATTAACGTAAACCGAGCTCGGTCCATTTAAACGCGCGGTCTCGAGCGCGATAGGTCGAGATCGATTTGTAGATCGAGAGCTGTTAGGGTTTACTTACGATCTCGATACTCGTGGTAGTAACGCTTATCGAGCTCGATAACATTCTACTTGTCCCCCCGGAAAAGTGGGAGTCCTTTATTCACCGTCCTCGACGAATCGAGCTCGGTATCGACATATCGAGTACGGTTTCCCGAGATCGATTTGTTCATCGAGGCCGGTTGAGATATCGAGCTCGATAAACCTGTATCGAGCTCGGTTGCCCACATAACTAAACTGATCCCATCCGTACTCGATATGTTGACACCGAGCTCGAAATCCACTCGTGCTCGGTCTTCATCCATCGTGCTCCATCAGTAATCGAGCTCGACTTCACGATCGAGCTCGCCAACCATCGAGCTCCGTAAACTTGAGGACCGGGGGGACAATGTAAAACTGTCATCGAGCTCGATTAATGTCAACCGAGCTCGCTCTAAGTTATCGAGCTCGACTTGATTCCCGGTTACACTTATCGAGCTCGACAACGTGGATGTTTACCTGTTTAGGACGTTATCGAGCATGACAACGTTATCGAGCTCGGTTTTTAACAGTCTGCTTATCGAGTGAAAATGGGAAAAGATGGAAAAGCAATAATGGCCAGCATTTAAGATGAATTAAAATAATATAATAATAATCCCCTTTTGTTTTGCTGACGTTGGTGACCTCCAATTCCTGGTTGGCTGAGCATTTATCGATTTTTTTTTATGGGGGACGCGAATGTAACCAAACATGGCAAAAAGCGAAGTGCAATGTTGTGGGAAACGCTTCCTTCCCTTATTACCGTTTTCGCGCTTTTCACCCTCTCCCCCTCCCCTTCTTGTACCTGCCACGCAGGCTATTTACAGGTTGATGGTTCTATAATGAGTGAGGAGTTCTTCAAAGCGGCATATTATGGTATCCTTAAATCAGAACAGCAAGTGATCCGTCTATAAAAGGAATTTATTCCATGGTTTATTTACATTCTTCAAACAATTCCTTTTTTCAGTTTTAACAGAACAGAAATTAACAAAATTTCAAGAAGTACCCGTCAACTGTAACACGATCTCTTACTTCCTATGATGGCTTATACTGGGACGCTCTCCCGAAAGTAGCCTGAGATTATGCCCTCTCCCTATTAGCCCTTTATGTCTCTTTATGTCTCTCGAGCCAAAGAAGCAAAGAAGCAAAAAAAAGAGAAAAAAATAACGCCTGATCTCAGGTTATCCCGAAAGGGGTATCTTTTTCAGGCTTCAGATATATGAGGGTAGGGATTTCTCTAGTTGAAGTATATAAAAGGGTAGGACTGGAATTGATCTGGACTGGTTGGACTGGAATTGATATGGACTGGTTGGACTGGATTTTAACTGGACTGGGTGGACTAGATTTGGTCTGGACTGGCTGGACTAGATTTGGTCTGGACTGGCTGGACTGGATTAGGTCTGGACTGGCTGGACTGGATTTGGTCTGGACTGGCTGGACTGGATTTTATCTGGACTGACTGGACTGGATTTTATCTGGACTGACTGGACTGGATTTGATCTGGACTGGTTGGACTGGATTTGGTCTGGACTGGCTGGACTGGATTAGGTCTGGACTGGCTGGACTGGATTTGGGCTGGACTGGATTTGATCTGGACTGGCTGGACTGGATTAGGTCTGGACTGGCTGGACTGGATTTGGTCTGGACTGGCTGGACTGGATTTGATCTGGACTGACTGGACTGGATTTTATCTGGACTGACTGGACTGGATTTGATCTGGACTGGTTGGACTGGATTTGATCTGGACTGGCTGGACTGGATTAGGTCTGGACTGGCTGGACTGGATTTGGTCTGGACTGACTGGACTGGATTTCATCTGGACTGGTTGGACTGGATTTTAACTGGACTGACTGGACTAGATTTTATCTGGACTGGGTGGACTAGGTACTTCGGGTAAATAAATAGCAGGGAAAGATTTGCTTAAACTAATTGAACAAATAACTTATTAATGAATTTCCCTGAACAATAATAATTAAGCGTTAATAAATAATTTAAAACACAGTAAAGTCGATTAAAGAACTTGAATTTAAGTAAGCTAAATTAAATGTTGAGTTGCCCGAAGGTCCATTCGAATGTCTTCCTAGAGTAGAAAGGTCTACTGTCATACTTCCTCTGTGCCTTTTTTCTTCTAGGTTACATTTGGACCAGTAGAAACGGGTTCATTTGATTTGTCCTAGACAATAGAGGATCCGAAGGAAGATGGTATGCGACGCCTTTTAAGTAGTTCTTACAGTACTTTATTAGACATCTCCTAAGAGACTCTTGTACCAGTAAATATTTATGTTTCATTGAAATCTTTAGACTGAATTTCCGACCGTTATACCAAGCTCTGTTGTTTAACAACGAGAAAAACGGGTTCAGTTTGATAATGTATATATCGATCTGTTGATTCATTAACAGGAGCTGCAGGAAAAGGGAAGAAAAGGAAAAACAAGAAAAAGAAGAAAAACAAAAAGAAAAACAAGAAGATCAAAACCACCCACCCACCCACGCAGTAGCATACTGAAGACATTTGGTACCACAGTCATAATGAAAAACGTAACTCGGCCTGGCTGGCTGAATTAAATGAAATGTTGCTTCTTTCGATTCTTGATTCTTGCAGCCGTTACTTTCCTTTGAAATCGCGGCATGTCTCTAAAAATCCAACCAGAACGATCAGTCTTGGTAGCTCAGTTTTGTATCCCTGAGAAACAAATTAAATGGATATCTATAGCAAGTGATTATGAGTGACAAATTACTCATTGAGTTTGGCGCGAAATTCGAGCGTTAATTTACTATTTCAATGTCAAGGTTCTGCACAAAATTCAAGCCCCGTCCAAAGTAATGTGTTTTGTTTGAAAACGCATTGTTTTATCTGTTTTCGGCTTCCGTCCACACTAATACGTTCGAAAACGGAGCATATGTGTATGAAAAAGAAGGTCTTGGAAGACGCTTTCTAGAGTTGAGGTTTTTGAAAACGGAGGTTTCCGTCCCTTTTCACTGCTGCGTTTAAGAAGAGATATCCTCTATAAGTGTTGGGACGGGAAGACGGAAAAGGTTTTAAACTAAAAAACATTACTGTGGACGGTCGAAGGCGCTTTGAAAACGCCAATGTGGACGTAAACTGGTTATTCGTTTTCGAGAAAGTGAACATGGAGGTTTTCCAAAACGCATTAGCATGGACGGGGCCTCAGAGCCAGGAGAGTGCATGTTATTACAGTCAGGGCATTCTGAAAGGACGGTGGATAAAACGGAAACTTGTGAAGATTTCCATTTTTACAGAAAAAAGTATTTGAACTTGTCTGTTAAAAATTCATTGTAAATATTGTTTACTTTAAATCTTTCAAAAGTTCTCGATACAATAAACAAACAAAGACCAATACCGGGTCCGTTTTGTTAATGTGGTGCCTTACCTAATAAACGGGTCCGGTTATAAGAAACCGGGCTCGGTTACCCAGAAACATAAATTGATCCTATTAATTAACCCATATCCCCGGCCCGGGGTGGGGGGGGGGGGGGGGGTACTGAATAAATATTTTTACAGGAGACTCCCTTTTCGTATACCTTCTATTAACAAAGGTAGCCCTTTCACATACCTTGTTTAGAACTTTCCATCCCTTTTAACGTTTTGTAAATAGAAATCAATCACAGAAATGGAACATTTGCACGACGTTTTAAAGCCATGAATTCATCAAAGAGCCCTTTTGGGCCCCTTTTACTGGCCCAAATGACATATTTTCCTACCCTTTTATATACTTCAACTAGAGAAATCCCTACCCTCATATATCTGAAGCCTGAAAAAGATACCCCTTTCGGGATAACCTGAGATCAGGCGTTATTTTTTTCTCTTTTTTTGCTTCTTTGCTTCTTTGGCTCGAGAGACATAAAGAGACATAAAGGGCTAATAGGGAGAGGGCATAATCTCAGGCTACTTTCGGGAGAGCGTCCCAGTATAAGCCATCATAGGAAGTAAGAGATCGTGTTACAGTTGACGGGTACTTCTTGAAATTTTGTTAATTTCTGTTCTGTTAAAACTGAAAAAAGGAATTGTTTGAAGAATGTAAATAAACCATGGAATAAATTCCTTTTATAGACGGATCACTTGCTGTTCTGATTTAAGGATACCATAATATGCCGCTTTGAAGAACTCCTCGCTCATTATAGAACCATCAACCTGTAAATAGCCTGCGTGGCAGGTACAAGAAGGGGAGGGGGAGAGGGTGAAAAGCGCGAAAACGGTAATAAGGGAAGGAAGCGTTTCCCACAACATTGCACTTCGCTTTTTGCCATGTTTGGTTACATTCGCGTCCCCCATAAAAAAAAAATCGATAAATGCTCAGCCAGCCAGGAATTGGAGTTTACCGCAAAACAAAAGGGGATTATTATTGTATTATTGTAAAGATGTGCGAGGAAAAAAAAAACAAACGAACAACACAAGGTGAATAGGGTGTGATCCGAACTTTTTAAATTCATCTTAAATGCTGGCTATTATTGCTTTTCCATCTTTTCCCATTTTCACTCGATAAGCAGACTGTTAAAAACCGAGCTCGATAACGATGTCGAGCTCGATAACGCTGTCGTGCTCGATAACGTTGTCGAGCTCGATAAGTGTAACCGGGAATCAAGTAGAGCTCGATAACTTAGAGCGAGCTCGGTTGACATAAATCGAGCTCGATGACAATTTTACATTGTCCCCCCGGTCCTTGAGTTTATCGAGCTCGATGCTTGGCGAGCTCGACCGTGAAGTCGTGCTCGATTACTAGTGGAGCACGATGGATGAAGACCGAGCACGAGTGGATTTCGAGCTCGGTGTCAACATATCGAGTACGGTTTCCCGAGGTCGATTGTCGATCGAGCTCGGTTGACTTATCGAGCTCGATAAACTCGTATCGAGCTCGGTTGCCCACATAACTAATATGATCCTAAAATTGAACAAAAAGGTCTTTACTGCTCTGGAATTGATGATGTTGTTACTTAAGTCTTTATAAGGTTGATGAGAGGGGGGTCTACTCATCCTTTCTTCAAGCAAATCTGATTACTGATATCATACCTAAAAATCTGGTGGAAAAGTCCTAAATGAAATGATCTTCTCAACGGCCTGCCTTACACCCAATACAAAAATGGCCACCAACTTAAATGTTCTTTGTTTACATTAAAATGAGCCTGGGTAACCATGTTCTCAGGGTAAAAATTCAAAAGAATGTATTTTTTAATAAGAGCTTATTTACTTACTCATATAAACAAAAGAATATTAAACTAGTGGCCATTTTTGCATTGGATGTACGATATTTTTCATTTCAATGTACGTGAACAACTTGATGATTTAACTACAAAAAAAGGTCAGCAACTTCAAACTCACAGAGAAATATCTCAAAAGTAGTTTAGTTTGATCGTCCGGGTGAACGTATTCAACAACAACAGTCCTATTCAGGACTACGTTCACCCGGACGATCAAACTCAACCTACTTTTGAAATGACTCCTGGGTTCAAACCTTTCACAGAGAAATATCTGATAAACACTTCCTAATCATAAATTGGAAATTCTGATGATCCATAGTATTCTTTAATTTAATTTACACGAACAATTGCCGTATTAACCATTCACAAATAAAAAGAAATTGGTCAACAACATTAGCAAGAATTATTTACAGGTACCTTGATATCTGTCAATAATAAAATATTTCTTGTAATGAAAGAAAGTGGTTCTACAGTAGTGATGCCATATTTTCGTGAAGTAGAAGTACATTCTATAATTCATTCTGTGTAAAATATATTTTTCAAAACTACTAACGTAACCAGGAGATGTGCATTTTTGTTTTAAGATCTAGTTTTGATATTCAGCGATTATTGAATGACGCTGAGTAGGATATGAAGAATTCTATGGAATTCTGCAGATCGAGGAGGGTGTTATCCACAAATTCCGCAGTCAACGAAAAATGGTTAACTACGAGATTTGTGTTTAGAGAGACATTTCGCAGTTAACGAAAATGGTTACCTGCGATGTTTGTGTTTTTTACTCTAAACAGATAGAAATTTCGCAGTTAACCAAAAATGTTTTACTGCAATATTTGTCTTTCTTACTATAAACAGAGAGAAATTTCGCAGTTAAGGAAAAATAGTTAAGTGCGAGATTTCAGTCGTTTACTATAAACAGACAGAAATTTCGCAGTTAAGGAAAAATAGTTAAGTGCGAGATTTGTGTTTTTTACTATTAACAGAGAGAAATTTCGCAGTTAAGGAAAAATAGTTAAGTGCGAGATTTGTGTTTTTTACTATTAACAGAGAGAAATTTCGCAGTTAAGGAAACATACTTAATTGCGAAGCTTGACTCTGTATATATACAGAGAGAAATTTCGCAGTTAATGAAAAATGGTTAACTGCGAGATTTGTATCAGTATATATATCTGTCTGGATTTGTGAAAACGTGGCTAAAGAAATTTCAAGTACATTTTAACTATTTGACATCTAAGTGGAATACGAAGCAGTTCAAAGTCACTAGCTGAAGCTAAACAATGACAGCATTATTGCTGGCAATAGACCGTAAAGTTTTCTCGCAGAAGTAACAGGATTTTGCGATGAAATAAACAACATTTTCAAAGGTCCAGAAATTGTAATCTTTTAGCCAGTCAAACCGTGAGGCCACAGCTCAGTGTCGGTCGAACACAGATTAAGAATCCACAATCTTTGAGCGCAGAATAGGCTTTCTAAGACAAAATCACCTAAACTAAAGACTCACGAAGCCTTTTTATGCTTGACACAAAGTATTCTCAACCGCACATACCTGAGATTTGTCTGTCAACACTTTCGGTAAATCACACAATAAATGACTTTGGCGGCAATCAAACACTTCCCAAAACCACTCATAATACTTCCACACTTAACACGGGCGAAACATCGTCAAATAACGCCGTAAATCTCTCGCTTTCCCCACATAAATCGTCACATGGAACTTTTCTCGACTCACTGACAATCGATTTATTCAAGATCCCGGATGTAAATCAGCGCTTGAAAAGGACACATATGGCCCCCGCCTAATCCACACAATTTTTTACTAAGTCTTTGGCCTGCTCAGAAATCAGCATGAATTTCCATCTTGCCTAATAGATTTCAACCCTAGAACCTACTTTGTGAGGCCAAAGACTTGTTACTGCCCACAGCAAAGCTCGCAATATCCAATCTTTCCGTCTCAGGCCCGGGATCAGTCTTTCACCCGTGTAGCCCGAAATGAGACGAAATACCAGAAGATATTGGACGCAGCAGACTTTGCAATACGTGAGAATTGTTCCTTCATAAGGCTTAATGATGTCTTCCGGAAAACTTTGCTCAAGGCAGCCAAAGAAAAACTCTAAGTCAACCCACTATGAGGGCCGAGATCAGTCTAATACGCGCGCTGATTTCAAACTGCCATACAGAGAGAATTATGGGAAGTTATGAAAAACATTTTTGGGGGGCGGGGAGGGGGGTAATATGTTAATAGCCAGTCAGAAACTCATCAAACTCTATCTACTGTGGCCAACCCGTTACCGATTAAACAAATAAAAAGTAACCGCGAAAGAAAAAAAATAGAAAATAGGATCCACTACGAGACTCAGTCAGAGGGCATATAAGAGAGATTTCTGTAGCCACGTTTTTGCAAATCCAGACAGATATATATGCACAGTATTTTTTTTACTTCTTTTACTTTTCACTGAGATAAGTAATTGCGAAATTTTGTCGTCTATCTGTAGAGACACTTAAGTGCAAAATTTGCATTTATCAAATCACCGCAAACTGGCTAGTTTTAGGTGACCTAGAAAATCTTCCTGTAAAATAGAGAAAAAATTGAGTTGGTCCAAATAAATGTGATATTTCTTCATGGGATAGGATAGGTATCTTCCACTGAAGAAATCAGGGCAATCCGTGATAGACCGAAATTTGCCTTATCGGTTCTTACGCGGACAGCCTCTTAACATTTCCTAGAGCCATGTCTAAAATACCTTCTTTCTCCAGACGCTGAAACGGGGCGTTGCTTCCGAGGTCAAATTTCCCTCGACCGTGGCTGGCTCAGTCAAATTAACTGAAATTTAATTTCAAGATTTTTAGTTCGTTTTCACGTGAGAATAATCATTTTTGGGGTTTATAATTTTAACGGGTAAAACTGTTACCGATATTGATATTGCGGGTTTTCTTCGTTGACTGAGCCACCCTCGGTCGAGGAAAATTTGCCCTCGGAACCAACGCCCCGTATCCAGTTGCTCTATCACTGAGTCTGGAGAAAGCACAAGCAGCCCAAGCGCACTATGTGTGGGTTCGGGCTTCAGAGGTCATTTGGTCGAATTTGGTCGGGGTATACTAGAATTATTAGGGTATTATCTGATACTACATAAATGCAAAAATCTTAAAGATATGAAGTCTTCTTGTTTGTCTGTTTCTACTAGTAGCCTTTAAGATAACGAAGGTCGATATTTCTTGCATTATTACATGTCGTTCGGGGCCTTACTGTTCGAGTCTTATCACATGTATTCGAATCTACAACGCTAAGAAAAAAAATCATGATTAAGCGAAATTATGTTGATTCAAAAAGCTCCCTTACCTTTAGTTTATAGCCACTCTGTGTCCCACAGCCGGTTTAAACGCCGTTTCGTCGACTTTCTTTCCATCGAGTACTGAACATTATAAAAGAAGTGCTGTGCTGAGAGGCAACTTGAGGTAATAAAAACTCTCGAGTAACGCAATGTTCACACTATACCGAAAAGCTTTTCGTGACGACAGAAAAAGCTCTGGGGTATAGTATCAGCGCCCGTGGAGCGGATTTTCAAGTGCGGGGTTGTGGGGGGAACTAATGGGAACGAGTAAGCGTGATCAAACTAGGGGGGTCCTGTGGTTTCCCCCCCCCCCCCCCCCCCGCGCGGGAAATTTTCAAATTTAAGTCTACTGAAATGGCTATAAATGCATCTAAACAGGCTGCCAATAATAATATAAATTTGTAATTATTACATCGGCACTTGAAACAGTAATTTACAACCTGGCCCCACATTAGACGAAAATTTAAATGAATAGACTTTGAAGCTAAACCCAACACACGCAACGCTTGAGTGTCATCCTGACATTTGTAAGTCAGATTCTCTAAAGGTGCCAAAGTTGCCTTTCCGGTTGTCATTACGAGCTACAAACTCGTTGGCATTGTCTGTTCTCTGTTTGTGGGTGTTCAGTATTGTCAGATAACTAAACCTTGATCTATCTTAATCTGTAATATTCCCCCCAAATCACATGGTTGGTTTCCAAGCCTTCTGGTGTCAACCGGAAGGGGTTTTGAATTGACGAAAATGGAAACTAACAAAATACTGGAAAAGAAAGTTGTAGATCCGTTTCCCCAGTAACACTGAATGCAATGGAAACACAAAACAAAAAAGGAAATTCATATCCGTTTTCGCCGAAAACGGATATGAATAAATACGAAATACGATAAATACGAAAAAGAAATGCGAATTGAGAACCTAGAGAGAAGAGGGTAGCGAATAAAAGAAACTCTTCCAAACAGATTTACTTTACAACGGCGTGTTCCATAGGGTTCCACAGGGTACTAGCAAGCTGTTCGATATCCTTCGTTCGCAACTCGCTTCTGTGTGTGCCTATGCTGATGACACGCAGTTACATATGTCATTCAGACTAGCCTGCACTAGGCGCTTTATGAGCTAAGCGAGGCGAACGCAGCATTTTGGGCGAAGCGCGAGACGAGCGCGAATCACGAGTTCAGGTAAAGAGAAATATATAGCGCCTGTTACCAGTCCATTGTTCTGGCTCTAATCTCACCTTCACTAAATAAACGATGTCTTCCAATTGGTAAATTGATGAAGCGTCGTTCTGGCGAGATTCGGGCGTATAGACATTAATAGCAAAACAGCAAAGAGAAAAGCGACTTCAGGTTTCCCACTTGTTTCATCTAGTCGCTTTTCTCTTTGCTATTTTTGTTATTAATGTCTACATTTTAATCCGGATTATCTTATGCAAGTCCCAGCAGGTAGCCCAAGCATCACAAGATCAGCGATCCTTTCCCAACCTCCACGGACGTCTGATCTTGTTCTGATTGTCATCGAATATGCGTTTCTCTCCAACAAAAGGTTTCCTTGTTTGGTTCTTATTTGTAACAAAAGAAACTTTAATCTCAGGTAAGCTGACGCTTTCCGCCTCAGTTTCCAGAACTTTTTCCTTCTTCGAATACTATTATTTGTTAACTGTGCATTGTTTATTGTCTTTAAGCTACACTTTTGTTCCAAGTTCATATGTGCCAGTTTGAAGACGTTAAGGAATAACACCAAGAAAATGAATTATTTATTCCTTAACTCGATTTTAGCAAGATAAAAGGCTACAAGTTGTATCAACGAATACTCGTTTCTCTCCAGCAAACTGCGCATGTTCTGGTATTGTGCAGATGTGTGTCAGTTATTGAGCTCCGCACTAGGAGTTAAATTTTGAGTCGCAAATTTCTTTATGTTTTCCTCTCTTTTCCATCAAACCTCAAAAGCCATTTTTTAACAAAGTTTTCCTTTTTGAGGATAAAACTTGTCCCTCAGGTTGTCATCTGTATCGACACACACATACTTAGAGACCTCAAAAATGTCAAAGGTTAACAAAAACAAAACAAATCAAAATATGTTGTGACAGAAGGCTATGTTTTTTGCGTTATATGCCATGGCAAAATATTTTACCATAATTATTATGCTCCATGATTATCAAAGCTCCACAATAGCCGAGAAAACAGCCGACATTTGGCGACCCTACCACTAGTTTCCCCGCCAAATGACGTCTGAGAAACAAACGAAGAAATTCCATACTCATGACGCGTCACTACCCAGATCTGGGTGGTGCTCCTGATTGGTTGAATCAAATTTCCCACGCGGTACGACCAATCAAAAGCACCAGATCTGGGTAGTGACGCGTCATCAGTATTGAATTTCTGCGTTCGTTTCTCAGACGTCATTTGGCAAGAAAACCAGTGGCAACGTCGCTAAATGTCGGCTATTTTGTCAGGCTAAGCTCCATAATAGCGTTATGTTGTTTGCTGAGTTTTTAAGAAAAAGAAAAAGGTTTGTACCAAAACAAGGTCAGCCTCATCCTCACTTGCACTCAAAGGGTAGGATACTAACCCCACAACGGTAAAATCTATTTGACTTAAGGGTACTTTAATTGCATTTCCGTTAAATCCTTATGGATTCTGAGAAATCGAGGAAAACAAAGATCATGGAATAACTATACAGGGGTCTCTTCACGTTCAACAGGGGATGGTCAGCGATTTGTTTCTACACCGGATAAACCCACTAAGGTTTTAACAGGCGGCAACGTTTCTTTGGTTTGGCGTTACTATAAGCCTTTCCATCTTACTCTTCTCAAGATAGCATTTGGCTACTGGAAAAGCCCGGGCTACATTTATCCTAGAATGATTACAGTGAACGGAACAACCAACACTCCAAAAGTGACGGCAGGTTACGAGTCAGCAATCATTTGGGCGGGAAACGTTACAAATTCCGTCGCAGCGTTTGTATTGCATGACATTCAGCCAACAGACAGAACTGTGGATTTTGGAATACATTTGGAGTTTGGATATAGATATAACCCGTTAAGAGACTCAGTGCAGGTTAAAGTCGAACAAAAACGTAAGTAAAATATTGTATGCTACCCCAGCTGCAAATACAGCCGCCTCTCATCCCTTGCCGCCACTTTGGACTCGCGTTTCGGCATTTCGCGAGAGAGTGAAAATACGTCCCCAACTGCGGTGAGCGATGACAGGCAGCTCAAAAATCTCAGGTCATAATTGTTCGCTTGCGCGTCCTTCACTCTCTTAAAACACAAGTTATTAATTGTTATCGGACCATTAATATCCCTCACGGACCGAAACAGAAGTAGCAACGATCGAAATGCGAAATCTCGGCTGTTAAAAACCAACTGGCCCATTCACAGCGGATCATCTGGGTCTTTGAATCATTGCCTGATGACGACTTAAAGCAGTAAAGCCTGGAGTAGATACGACGAGATCTACATAAAAAGTGACCAAATTATGCCTGTTCTAGTTGATAACATTGTATGGGCGGCGCAAAGGAATGTGAGCAGGGAAAAAACAGCGAGAACGCCTGCAACAGGCGACTCCTGAGCCACTTTAATTTGTTCTTACTACATTTTGGGGTCATCTGTGGTGTAATACTGAACAGACGTACGACAAAATGGAATCTATTTGTGAAAATTAATAATTATACAATCAGCCCACCAAGATGGATGTTTAACTAAAACCACTCAAAGAGTTTGACTTAATTGCTAATAATGTATGGTTTGTAAGAGTTAGTAGGAACCACTTAGCATACTGTCAAGAATTCTGCGCAGTGATTTCTAACGTACCTACTCACAATTTTTCGTAATAGGCAATGTCATGAGTAGTGAGCCGGCGTTTTTAACAAAAACAAAACAGTTTCAAAATGTCATGGTTTGGTAGTGCTCCAATAAGAAATGTAGGCGAACAAATCAATGATGAATCCCAGAAAAAGAAGAAACGAAAGAGGCCGGCCATAAAAGTCGAATGAACATTCTTAATGTTAGGAGGAACAAAATTTAGTTGTTTCTCGTGACAAGCGTCGTGGAAGATAATGCTAGTTGGTTTCTGCTAAAACCATTAGACTCCTCGTTCTAGCTTCGCTCTTTTTGGCCTATAGAAAATTCGAACTGATAATCTAATAACTGTCAAATAAAGGCAATGGAAAATTGTAATAATCTATTTGCTAAATACTTAATGATTATAATTCAGGGGACTGGGTGAGAATACGTCACTCACTGATTACACCTACTTTGATTATTATTATTATTTTTTTAAATTTTCGTGCGCTGTGTATCAAACAGGGGATCGCCAGAGATTTATTTCTACACCAGATAAACCAACTAAAGTCTTCATCGGCGATAATGTTTCTTTGGTTTGGCAGTACTATCAACCTGCCCATCTTGCTCTCGTCTACGTAGCGTTTGGCCACTGGAAAAGCCCGGGTTACATTTATCCAAGAATGATCATCATTAATGGCACAACCAACATCCCTCAAGTGACGGCAGGTTATGAGACAGTAATAAGCTGGGCGGGAGATCAAGAAACCTCTCTCGCAGCGTTTGTTGTGTATAATATTCAGCCAACCGAAGGAAGTGTGGTTTTTGGAATACATTTGGAGTTTGGTTATAGATATAATCCACTTACGGACTTGGTACAGATCAAAGTGGAAAAAAATGGTTGGTACAATACTTTATGACAATGCATGCACTAATAATCAATATTTATACTGAGATACTACAAGAGAGGATAAAGCTTTATCCTCTCTTGGTTATTAGTATAATTACATCGATGACTATCGAAAATAGAGCGCTGTGATTGGCTAGGAGCTTCGCTTTATCCCGCTATAATCACCGCGCGGTGATTATAGCATTGAAGGCTAGCAGTTTTCAAAATGGCAGCCAGATTTTTGGATATTTCGGGGTTGGAAATCGATCAATAATTTTATTTTCTCGAATAATCATCAATGTAATTATACTAAAACAATTAGTCGCCTCAGGCGACGTGAATATTGGCGAATAGTCACCTCGACTTCGTCTCGGTGAATATTCGCCGATATTCACGTCGCTTCGGCGACTTATTGTTAATTAGTATCATGACATTGATGATTATCGAAAATAGAGCGCTGTGATTGGCTAGGAGGTTCGCTTTATCCTGCTATAATCACCGCGCGGTGATTATAACATTGAAGGCTAGCAGTTTTCAAAATGGCAGCCAGATTTGTTGATGTTTCGGAGTCGGAAATTAAATTGATCAATAATTTTATTTTCTCGAATAATCATCAATGTGATTATACTAAAATAATTAGTCGCCTGAGGCGACTAATTGTTAAATACTAGATGTGGGTATAATAACGTCAGTACTAATAATACTAATAATGTTTATGAGTAGTGTTAACCAGAGCTTCGCTTTTAGTCCCGGCTAAATCTATATATTACATTTACATTGGTCTCAAACCTGTCTTTGCATTGTTTCAGTTTACCGTACAAGTGGCGAAAATGACGTAACCAACTCCACCAACGATCGTGGCGTTATCCCGTAAACTGTTGCTTAACTGAACCCGACTCAGCGGTGAGATGCTAAGCTGGGGAGCTTATTTTGTTCCAAATTTAAAATGTATACCTCATATTTCAATTTAAAATCATAGTCGTTACCAAATTTCGTGGTTTTCGTGGTTTGGTAGTCCCGAGTTCAAATCCTCGACTACCCTTGTAAAAAGGCAATTCTTAACCCCATTATGTTTGATTTAAATTATTTGTTTCAGGGATTTGCTCGGCCCTAGTGCTATAAATACCGCCGAAGGTAAATAACGGAATTTTTTTTATTTATTGTTTAAGCCGACAAATAAATAGTAGAAAAAAATCTAGTAAAAAGAGGTGGAATTCGAACATATTTACGCCCTGGGATCAACAACAGGTGATATGCTTGCTAACCTTTTTGGCCCTTAAAAAATTTAGTCAGAATTGTCTAAAAGGTGATCTTCCATCTTGTTTAATATGTTCGCTTCATTCTAAAGCATTTTTGAAAAAGCTGCCTTTGTGCCGAAATTGTTCGGGAGGATGTTGAAAACAACCTTACAATGAATGAAGAAGTTAGTTTCAAAAGAATTGTAGAGTGAAAAAGCATTAATATACGACTTGGTTTGCATAAACAGATATGTTATAGTAAATTGATAACGGCCCTGAATATATTCCGCAAAAGCTGACTTCTAGTCAGCTCCAGTCCTTTGTAATAAATAGACTTCATTATGAAAGACCCAATTTTTTTGGTAGTTTGTCTGATATCACAAATTTACTGGATTACTGAGCAAAAGATAATAATCACATTCTATAAGAAGAACCTCTGAATCGACAAAAGTTTGCGCAGCTCGAAAACATAAACAATGGCCGTGTTCAAACTAGAGACGGATAATCCATCTTCAAAATCTGTCAAAATTGACGGTAAAACAAATGGTCAAAGTTAGGCGAATTGTTCATCCAAAATTAAAACCGTTCCATTATCAAATAGCGACGTATTATTTGTCTGACGCGAATTATCCAACGGATAACCCGCGGTCTCAGACGGATAATCCGCCTCTTGTTTGAAAAAGGCTAAAGATAGAAGTATGATCTTACCTGAAAGTAAAGGAATCTTATCAGTGAAAAGGAAAAGCAAAAGGAGAAAAGCTTCCCCAGCATAAATGCGCATATTCTTGGATACTATTAACAGGCAAAGGGATTTGTTGTACTTTTATCATAGGGACTCTTGTCAAAAAAGCGACAGTTCTTACAAAACACAGGACGCGCAATACCGACTGTCAGATGAGATGACATCGCGGAACACGGAAACAATCCCGTGGAAAAAACCACAAAACCTGGCAAAAGATGAAATAAAAAAAAGGAGAAACCCTTATTAATAACCTAAGCTGTATGATATTTTAAAATCTTCCTTTTTTTGTTTTGTTCATTTGACACGTTTCGGAGTTTCACGTGGGCTTCAGTGTTCCCGGGTTTTATTATAGGACCCCAGTTTTCTCAGAATCTCAAGCTACTTGGATAAGCGATACTTTCGGTCCTTTTGAAACAGACATATTAAAGATTTCCAAGCCGAGATTTACTTGCTAAAATTAATTAAAAATTGGGGACCCGAAAAAAATTGGTGTTATAATCCCGCAGGTTATTCTCTTACATTTCAAAGTGGTCTTCTTTGAGAAATAGCAGCAGTACTAATTACACATTTTTCTTTCCTGCATGAAAAAATCTAAGCCAATTACCCTTACTTTTGCTTTATAATTCTGGAAAGTAGTAACTATAATTAAAAAACTTTTTCGACGGGAGTTCTATGCAAGGGATTCGCCGTGATTCAAGTTAATGAAATTTGGTTGCGTCAAGTTTTCCTTAAAAGGACTACTGATTGAGGCATTTGGCTATTTGCCATTATTGACCTCTACGGCTGATTTATGTTAGGCAAACAAAGAATTATGAAAGTCAAGACATGGCGAACCCATTTATCCGTTTTACGGAACTCAGTAATCAAGAAGAGATAAGCCGATCTTGAATAATAGTTACAAGCTAGTGCTATTTATTCGCCAGGAAACCGTGAAAAAACTCTCAACCGAAAACAAAAAGATGTTCAAAGACATTTCAGAACTGGCGGTGTCACTGTGTAATGCAGTTATTTGAAAAAAAGGGTCAAGAAAATCATGAAAGCCTATAACAAGATCACTGCTTCCCTTGATGGGCATGTAAAATCTGTGTGTAAGTCTGCTCTTTTTCATTTGCGAAACATTGCTAAAATTAGGGAATACTTAAATGTCGAAAGCACTAAATCACTAGTACATGCCTTTGTTACCTGCAGACTTGATAATTGTAATTCTCTGCTTATTGGTTCGCCTAGTTTTCTGATTCAGAAGTTGCAGCGCATTCAGAACTGTGCTGCACGACTCGGCAGCCTACGTTTGCTCATGTAACTCCGATCTTGAAAGAGCTCCATTGGCTTCCCATTGAACAGAGAGTTGCATTTAAAGTTCTGCTACTAGCCTATAAAAGTTTAAATGGCCTTGCACCAACGTATATCAGCGATATGCTAGTAAGGTATACCCCGTGCCGGGTTTTACGCTCTAGTGATAGGCATCTTTTAAATGTCCCTAAGACCAATAAAAAGACCTATGGCGACAGAGCTTTTTCTGCTGCTGCCCCACGACTGTGGAACAGCTTGCCCCTCGATTTAAAAATAAGTCCATCAGTTAGCATTTTTAAGTCGCGCCTTAAGACACATTTATTTCAATTAGCTTTTAATTAGTTGATAAGTTATTTTAGTAGTTGTTAGTTTTGTAGTTAGTTTTTAAGTTGGTGTACAGCGGTATAGAGCTTTTGGATATACCGCTATATAAATAAAGTATCTGTATCTGTATCTGTATCACTCTGTCATTGAAATATATATCAACCAACGAATTTTAAAAAGAAAAATTAAGGATTGGAGGTAGGAACTTGAGGATCTCAAAATTGAATTCTGGAATAAACCACATATTAAATGCTTCGTCCAAGGAAAAATTCTGTCGAAATAAAAAACACGGAATCTCCGAAAGAATAAGGTTTCGACATCAAATGATTTGACCCTAAATTGTTTTTCGAGTTTCTGGTATTCTGATAGTAGTGAAAAACGGAATTTGTATTTCGTTTTCCTTTGATTGGAAGAAAGATTTAGAACTTCCTGTGATATTTCGCGGTTTCGGTTTCGTACAATTGGAAACCTTTGTCCTTCTTGTGTATCCTAGAAGGCTTTAGTTAGTGTGTTGGGCCATTTTTTGCTATCAAACATTAATACTATAGCGTTGGCTTAAAAAATATAGGAAGATGTTGCCCTAACTGTGGCTGACTACTGACATACGAAAATTGCAAGTAAGAAGCGGGAGTAAGAACCTAGGTTTTAGGAACCTGTTTGGCTAAAATTTCTTCTCTGTACAAATAACTAACTAAATATATAGATATATAAATAAATAATGATTTGTAGGTAGCACATCCACGTAGTGGTTCTTCGTCTACCAACAAATAATATGATTTGTAACCCTTGCAAATGCAAGGATTCGTTGTTAACAAGAAGAATAATAACACGCATTACGAGCAAATTTGCAATACTCTCAAGTAGAGATAGACCATTTATTTAAGTCCCTAGTTCTACCGAATTTTACATATTGCCTTTCTGAGTATGGAGCGTCTGAATCAGATTTGAATATTATACAACTTTTTTTGGATCGCTGCCACAAGCACCGCTTTGTTTCGATCTTCTCCCGTATCTATTAAGGATCTTTTATACAGACAGGACTGAAAGATTTTAAAGGCTATTACCTCTGTAGATACTGTAACCATCCGCTAGGCTCGTATTTACAACCAACAAAGGAGAATACTGATATAATCTGCGTAAAAAACAGTGTGCCCTCCCCAAGGTTAATAATATAATAAAATATTAAAATAAATAAATAAATAGAATATCAGAAAACTTAACTACTTGAAGCACTAACTTATTTAACTTAATAGTCCGCGCGTTCTTTGAGAGAGTAGAGTAGGTCATTCCTCAATCAATAAAATTTTCCTCAGTGGCGTGGATTTTCAGAAGCACATTGTGGATTTTGCCTTAAATTGCTTTAGGAAAAGTTTAGGAATAGTAATACTAAGAGAATTCCATAGGACTTTGCGACATCTAGTCACAGAGTTCCGCATTATGTATAACTCCCTAGAAGGTTTGACATAACAATTTCCAGCAGAAGCTGATCTAGTGTTATTAATCACTGTTAAAATGAATGTATTTTTCTGGAACGAGTAAATACGTTGCAAAGGTTTTCTGGCATAAAACCGTTCGAAACATAATGCATGCCTGAAGACGGAGACTGTTTTAAAGTAGAGTAGCCTTATCGGCAGGATATTAGATGTCACCAAAAAACGAAGAGAATAGTCCCTGCATGTACAGGAGGAAATGGATAAAGCGTATAACACGTTTCTGCAGTATCAAAATCTTACCTAAATTTGTTTTAGAAGCCTGACCCTAGACTATAAAGCCATAAGACAAATACGGAAAGACTAAAGATGAGGGACAAAATGCCTCAGTCTCACTAATTAACGCCCATGGTTTTACAGATTTTAGTAGCAACATAATTAATAAGACTTTTCCATGTAAGGTCAGTTATCAATCAAAACCTCTAGATGTTTCACATATTCTTTCTGATCAAGGTAAGTGGAACAATAAGTACTACAGTTATAGTCTATCAATTTTATTGTAACTTGATGACTAATTTTTCGTCCTTTCCGGCGGAGAATAACAAAGTTTGATTTCTTCACGTTAAGTATTAACTTATTAGCATCTAGCCACTTCCAAACCTTTGACAACTCTTTTGAATGCCATAACAAGACTCCAACAAGACAAACTTCTTCGCGAAGAAAAAGTCGTCGTCTATCTGGGAAGCTGCACTGCTTAAACTTCGCTTTCTCTGCCGAAAACGAAACCCTTGGCCTAGTCTGCCTCGGTTACGAAGCGCCGTCGTCGTCCGTTTCGTACCAGTCGCCGGGATATGCCTAGGCATTCCGAAAACGCGTGGAACACGTCGGAAGAAAGTAAAACGCTGCGTATTCACAAACCGACAAAATGGTGAAGAAAGAAAAAAAAAGTTTCAACACGAGTCCGCTAGGGTCACTCAGAGGACTCAGAGGGCCATTGGTTTTTATACCAGCGCTTGAAATTGTCAAGTGTCACCCTCGCTGAATAACGTTACTTTAGGTTGCTTTTTGTCGTTGTTGTCGTTTTTATTTAGTTTCACGAGAGCGTTGTTAGCAGACCTGCATCATGGAACAAAAATAATATTTGAAAAGCTTACTCATTAGAATCAATAGTTTACTGCTTCTCAGAAAAGTGAGCAGAACAAGAAGTCATGTACAGTATTTGCTTATGTTGACTGTATTTTATATTGACCCCTATATTATTAATCCATATCTCTCCATGTTTTATCACTTCATGTTTTATTAATCCAGTCCATGTTTTACCAATCCAGTCCTGTCCATGTTTTATCACATGCCCTCCGAAAAAACCTAAATAAAATAAATCCCGCGAGAGTGCGAATCCCATTCTAGTTTTATTGCTGTCATTTGAGTCCCAAACAGTTGTTTGTTGGTTTGTTGATGGGAATGCGCTTGAGAGGTGCGCACGGAGGGAGAGTTGAGGGGAAAGAGTGTACCAAATTATTATGAATACACTAGAATACATTTAAAAGTTTGCTAAACTGTTTCTTTATTTTTGTGTTTTGTTTTCGGCAACAGCCGTTCTTTTCGACTGAATTAAATTCGACGTCTGAAACCAGGTCATGCTGGTGTCGTGCTGCAGTCGAGCCAGTTTAGCACGGCTGTAGCACGACGTTTGAAACAGGACTCTAAAAATGGGTGTAGAAAAAAGCATTTTGGTCAGGCTCAAGATTTGCAGAACCGGGCGGCACTCCTCCATCAAGGTCTAGGAGTATTTATAACTTAAATTCACGTGAGGAAAACCGTTTACAGTACAACCCATAAAACGTGGTCATAAATCGGCCCATGGACCACACAGGAGAGACGTAACACACAATTTATGTAAGGTAAGCTGTTTTTTTTAAATTAAAATCCTTTCATTTTCGTAGGTTACAGAAGCGATAGGTTTTTTCCCCATACAAATCCAACGCATGCAGCGATACGCAGCACCAACGCGACACCGTGAAAAAACTGACCATTATTAGTTAGAAGGACAACGGAATCTCAAGAATGTGAACAAATCGAGAAAAATCTCGCTATACAGTTAATAAAGTGCCGTTGACCAAGACAAGATTAGGCTGCGAGCCACTCTTGTCGCCCGCAATAAAGGATGATATTCATTCATTCACCTGGTCCCTGTCAATGCACATATTTTCTGTTTAATTAGCTCTGAGGCAATCTTCTATTTTGCATCATTCTCCCTTTTTAAAAAAGGCGTCTGACACGGCGAATTTTGTAGCAAATATGTTGACAGTTGCGTATGAAGTACCCAAGGTGGGACCACAGCACCGTGTTGTGCTGGTACTTAGGTACTTATGCTTGGACGCAAAGCGTAACCAGAAATAAAGTTAGACAGAGCGTAGGGAACTGTATTAAAGTAAACGTATCAAAGATATTAAATTTTCAGCAGCTTTGTAAAGCTTAATATATTAAAATAACTGTCAAGACAAAGAAAAGTGAAAGTCGTATTTGACAACAACAATCGGCAAGCGACAATCGATGGAGTGTCCATGCATTTAACTTCAGTTTACTTCCAGTCAAGTGATACTGTTTTTACCATCTCACATAGTAACAGGTTGAACGAGATTTAAGGTTTTCAAACCGTTTCGGTGAAGTCTTTAACTTTAATTCCGGAGAAAATCTTCCCAATTGACTCAAAGCAAGGATTGCAGAACTCCTTAATGAAGTAACCAAATATCTTCCCCACGAACTCTATATGCATCCGCAGCGCCCTTGTGCACGGAGTTATACACCAGATGTACTCAAAACCAAGACAAGCAAAGTAACAACCACAACAGAGCGCCAGAGGAACCCCACACAGGAGCGACAGGAATAAATAGCAGCATTTTTTGGCCCTGTTATACGTCTGAAAGGCCCAGCTGTAAACACAGTCATGGGAACGAAAACCGTCAGGTTCACCAATCACATCAGTAAACTCGAGCTACAATACAACAAGAACAAAACAAGTTTCCAGTTTATTTTTAAGTTGCGTTTTGGGATGATTAGTTTCAAGAAGTTATGAGTGCTTAGTTAACAGACCCTAAGACCAGTCTGACTCAGTTAAATGACAGAGGACTCATATAAAAAATTGCAACTGTTTTTTAAGAACTTTTCAAGGACCACCTATAGTAATGTAATTTCACAGATTGTACAAAAGTGCATATTCACAGTCCATCCTGACAGGACTTAATTAAGAGTGTGTCCATGAGAAAACTAGGCAGAACCAGGCAGGGGGTGATAATGCTCAAACCACCGATTTCGCTCAAACTCGGCACAAATGTTAGGTACCAGGAGTTAACTTATGTGACAGAATTCCAGGTCAAAATATTAAATTCCCTGGGAGATCCGGGCATCCACTGTAAAAATCGCCATTTTGCCCGTTTTATGTATAATTATTTAGCTAACTTTACGATACCAGTGCAACAAACAGAAAATCCACCTGGAATTTAAATGCACTGAGAGATGATCTGAGTTCATAAAACTTTAAGCACAATAAACTTTTTAAAGTCGCCGATTCGATTTCCGCCCTCTTAGTCCCCTTAAGTTAGGTCATCATTTCCAAGTTTGAGTAAGTCGTAAAATTAGGGTATTTTATTCCCCAATACCTCTGATGAGCAACAGCTTATCTTTATAACTTTTGCATGAGTAGTTAAAGCCATCACTTAAGTTCAGAAAAAGATCATAAAAAGTTTGGGCAATTCACTTTCTTCCATGTGTTGACATAAACTGTTCATGTGACTGAGCGACTTTTACATATTTCATCAAAATTCAGGCCCTTACAATATTCGTGCGTTTGCCTCTGAATGAGGAGAAATCGAACAAAAAACTCATCAGACAATGATTTAACATTAATAAGGGTAAAATTGTTGAAATTATAGTGCAAGAAACTCTAAGGATGATTTTTGATAGCTATATACGCGATCTTTTCAAGGAAAAACAACATACAAAGATTTAATTCACAGTTTTACTTACTTTTATAATTTTGCCCTAAAAACAATATAAACGGTCAATAAAATCCATATACGTATCTCTTGGATGTCTCAACTGCTAGTTTGTGCCCGCTTGGATTTGTTCCCCAAGCCACCTTCGATGCCCAGTTCAGCGTAGTTCAGCGTCGTGACTCGCTGTACGACTAAAATTCCTTAACCATCAGTTTACGCACAAAACTCCAAATCAAGTTGTTTTAGGAGAAAACAATACGAAAAGTAGAAAGCCGATTTGTAATCCATGGAAAGAAATATTTCTGCCACCGCCATCTTTGACATTAACTGGAGCCCGCATTTTTTAGCAGCGGTTGGCCACCACACGGAAACATTGTATCGGGAGTCAGGAGTCAGGAGTCAGGAGTCAGAGTCCAGTGAACAAAATATGAAAAATATGACTTTCCGACATTCTCTGAGATAATTTTATTGTTATTGTATGCTAATAAAAATTTTAAAATTGCAAATCTATTGGCAACTCTATTCAGACCGTGATTATAAATGATCCCATTTCTTTTCAAACTCGGAGATAGAAGTCGCTTTTCTTTCGTGTTTTGGAAAGAAATATTTTTGTCTATTTTAGTCGCACATCAAATAGCAGCGAAGTGAAGCCGGATCTTGGTGCAGACCAACTCAAAGGGACAAATAAAGCGTGAGACACGGCCAAATTAGCTTGCAACAAGAATTCCATTTTGTTTTCATACTGGAGGCCCCCCTCCCCGGGGGTGGCCAAATTGCGTACAAATGCCCTACCCTGCTGGCACCAGATTTGACTGTCATAAACACTGAATTTTTTACCTAGCACGGTCTTTTGGGGGTCTTATAAAGCCTAACTATGGCAGCAATGTTCCCAAGTAGAATTCAAAATACACCTCACTTTCACATTGAGTTAGATCTTTTTCTCAAACAACCGCTTCCATATGTTTAACACCCGTCCCACATTCCCTCGAGAGCTACTTCAACTGTGATACTTAGATTTCAAATTTCTCACCCTACCCAGGTAAGGTCAATTTTCTCATCCTAGACATCCTCGGAAGGGTCTTTTTGCGTACTCTTGGGGCACCTAAACCAGTTTAGTGCCCAGGTTAGTGTGCCGTGCTGAGGCAGGCAGATGTTGAATTATGGACAGACACAACAATTAAGTTACAGACATTTGATGTTCCGGTCCGTGCGTGGTCGGAAGACACCCAGTAAATAATGCCCGTGGGGTTGCTCAAGGAAAATTAGGGTTTTACAAGAGTAGAACTGCAGGAGGTCTCTAACGAGGAAAAGTGCGGAAACATCTACTTTTTGGAGTGAATGTACTGATGCAATTTTTAAGTTACAATATACTATAGACAAATCTATTTTGTTTCTAAAGTTTCTCTGATACTCCGAGGAGCGCAAGACATACAGGGAACGCAGAGATCAGACCATTGCATTATTGAAATTAGGTAAAGGCATACAATTAGGTAAAGGCATACAATTCAGTTTGCATTTTCAAGTGTAACTGGACGCGTATGTGAAAAAACGGTAACTCTGAAACGGATATATAAGAATGATTCATTACAGTGACAAACAGCGATATGACTGTGGACATAATATAAAAAAAGCACAACATTCAGAGGCGGATAAGATTTTCTTCCGGGTGTCTGCTTACGAGAGCTTTAAATCAAAGCTAACATCTAATTCACCGGTAAACCCTTCTGAGTGTCCGCGGCAGCCTACGGGAATGTAAAAATCCACAGTTTGTGCACCTGTGGGAGTTGAAACGGGGTTTTGTGATGGCGGTCGTAAGTAGAGCTATTTGCTATATACGAGAGTGCCCGTTAAGAGAACTTCTATACTGTATGAATCCGGAAATGACAGCTTAAATGAGAAGTGAATATTTAACAATAAGACCCGTAGCCCGCAAGGGCTACGGGTCAATAGCCCATGAGGCGAAGCCGAATGGGCTATTGACCCGTGGCCCTTGAGGGCGAAGGGTCTAATTGTTTTAGTATCACCCAACTAGTCGGACAGAAAAGATAATGATAAAGTAAGCAAATGCAAGTTGAAAAAATATTCAAATAAAACGAAAGAAAGCGTCACGCTCGATTGCGCAAATTTGCATAAATGTACGTAACTGTCACGTTTTTGAAACACGTGATACAAAAGCGTAGCTTGTGAAAATTCATTCATTCATTCATTCATTCAGCTGTAAAGTTGGTGAAAATCCAGCCACAACTGTTCATAGAAAAAAAACATCTCCAAAGTAGTGCAGTGACCCACAATACTTTTATGAGCTGCAAGAAAACCTCAAGTGAACTACAGATCAAGTTGGCGATTGATAATTGGGCCAAGTTTTCAACAGTTTGTCGATTTTTATTTCATCGCATGTAGTTGTTGTTTACGATGGAAACAGAGCAGCCATGAAAGCTAAAAGACTGTGGCATTCCACAAAACACAAAGCGGTCGCCATTGTTTTGGTGGGTTTTCAAAACCGGCGAATTTCGCTACTCGATGACTATTACTAATAGCCCACTAGTAGCGTAGCCAATTAAAATGCAGGATTTGCATTAGTCCACTAGTTGGGTGATACTAATGTGTATTAGTCTGTGTTCAAAAAACTGTTCTTAATTTACACCTTCCTTGAATAGCTAAAGAAGTATAGCCGACTTTTTTTGAAATACATTATTAGTGCCCCCTGTTGGGTCTTTTGTATTCCTCAGAAGTTTAATTTTCCTCAACACTTTTAAACGGTTATTATCTTTTTGCAGTCAATAATTTACCCAGATACAGATACCATCCTGTATAGTTGTAAGATTACGAGGATTAAAACATAAGTAATTAAGTAAGTATACCCAATGGCAAGTCATTAATTGTCGAAAATTGCATGACACGGTCTGACTATAAAAATCAAAGAAAGACTATCGTCAACTCGTGGGTACGTTGTTTAGAAAATAGTGAAATTGGCAAAAAATACTGTTCTTGTAATAATTAACCCACTGTTTGTTTATACACCGGTAGTTATATTCGTTTCATTCGCGAGGGGACCGGCGGAGGACTGGATTGTAGATCCGGGTATTTTAAGAAAGATGATACGTTAGTTCCTCACGTCACGCCGTCGAAGCATAAGGAGAATGATGAGCATATATTTTAGACGTTAACTTTGAATATTGTGGTGTTACTACTGATGCTATTGTTAATACTCAGACTTGACGAGAAGATGAGCATTTGCTCTTGGCTCCGCAAGATCACGGGGGAAATACAAATTCCAGCTTGTGGAAAGTGATCTGAAAGTGAGAAAATGTCATGCCATGCTGCATGCATAACACCTCTTCAAGAAAATAATCCTTGCAACAGGAAGGGACCAAGAAACGGTCTATTGGGGAAAAAAGGAATTTTATTCCTAAGCAAAACACTCATGATTTGCTCGTTGGCACTCTATCGATAGGTATACCTAGTTACAAATGTGAACACAGTAAAATCTTTACAGTTTAATCTGTTTGGAGCTATGGTGACCAAGTTTTTAAAATATCCAAAAATGATCGAGTTCACACAGAGGTCAAGTTGTAGTCTGATGAATGCATCAGCAGGATGAGCAGTGATAATGTCTTCTATAGCTGAAATATTTTCCATAGAGTAAAAAATCCAGTTGATAACTTCCTTAGTAGCAAAAAGTTCATGGAAGTAAAATTGTCTGCTCTGATCTCTCTTTCTTTTCTGCCCATTGTTGTTTATCTTTTTTGTGTGATTTGGGTTCTCCTTCTTTTTTCTAATAAATGCCTGTCTTTTTAACTCTCTGACATGTTCAGGATTGTTTTGTTTTCTTTTAAAAAATACCTTTTTATTCAGCTCTCTCACATGAGTGGGGTTCAATGCCTTTTGTTTCTTAAATGTCTGTCTTTGGGATTCTCCTATTTTGTCATTGTCTCTGGCCTTTTTCTCTTTATCTCTGTATTCCTTAGATAAGGTATTCACCACTGTTTCATCTCCAGTTGCCTGTGCAAACTGACTGGTACAACTTACATTGATTTCTACCATCTGTTGGTTATAGGGAATTGTTGATACATAGTGAAGCTCATCTATGTGTCCAATATTTATTACAGTTGGTTCATGTCCTGGTATAGCTACTGGACTAATAACAGTACATGGTGCAAACCCTTGGTTAGATTCTACTATGTTGATTGTCATATGGAATGCATCAGCTACTGCTTGTATTACAAGTGCATCAGCCCATGTTCCTTGCTGTGACATATTTGCTAAATAGCTTGCCCATGAATCCTCTGTATTACTTTCAATGAATCTTTCAGGGTTATTTCTCATATAATTAACACCATATTCATATGGTAGCTTGATTCACCATAGAGTTGATGTGATATTACTCTAACAAAGCAGTCCCCTGCACCACCAACATCTAATATTGACAAGGCATGTCAACATATAAGCATTGACAGCACCTGGGTTTAACTCAATATCACCTGAAGTAAATATCTTTGCTTTGGAAACACAATACTTTTCTTGCTGTTTATTGGACTTTATTAAAAAACAGTTATTTTGGTCACTACAGTCTACAACACAAATCGATTTATTTGCATTTCTAGGTTTTTTAGTTCTCGTTCTTACAATATAAATAAGCTTATTATTAGTCCAACAAAGGTAAGTTGAAAGAGTCCTTTTTCTCACAGGGCTACTTTTACACAATCTAGTCGCAACGTACCTTCGAAAATCAATCGACAGAAGCTTCTCATTGCAGAAGAATGCGGTGTATTATACTACATCTTCTACATGACTTACTTTTCCTGAACATCTTGATAACTTTCTTACATTGCAACCTTGATGGTTCTCTGTCACGGCGGGTAACTCCATATTTAGAAGTTAAGTTTGATTTAGTTCTTGATCGTTCCGATTTACCTGATTCATTGAAGCTTAACTCCTCCAACCGTTGTTTCTCGTCTTGGTTAGACACGCAAGTTCTTCGGTTAAGCATCTTCAAAGCGTACATCGTACTTTCAGTCGTCAGGTTGTTCAATAACAAAATCTGTTTTCGCTCATATAAGGATAAACGCTCAACAAACTGCTCATTTGGTTCATACAGGTTCTCAAAGAATAGCATAGCATGACATTTTCTCTCTAAGATCACTCTCCCAGCAAGCTGGAATTTGTATACCCCCCGTGATCTTGGGGAGTCGACGAGTAAATGCTCATCTTCTCGTCAAGTTTAACGCCTGGACGAGTCAAAGGCTCTTGAAATCCAATCCCCGAGTGAACCATCGTATTGACTTGAAAGACTCACGCGTGTCTTAAACTTAGTAAGACGCCTAACCGTGCTGTGGAAAATTCGCAACGAAGAAAACTCAGAGCAGCCCACGCGGCGATCGAAGTGCGTGTTTCTTCGGAAACGATAGGTCTTCGCACTCTCGAGTTCGGACCCGATTAATTACGATTAATTACGAAACCGTCTACTACGAGTGAGCGAGTGACTCATTTGCATATCCTTGTCCCCCTGCAATAACTCGTGGTACGCTCGCGCGTACCCACGAGTTAAAAAGGGCTATTATGGACGATTATTATTATGGTAATTAATGTCAACATCGAATAAACTCAAAACTTCAAGTAACACGACTTTCACAACCTATTTTCAACACGCCAGTTATAACAGGATATTGGCGCGTACAAACAATAGATAGTGTAGTCCGCATTCTGTAGTCCGGTAGTCCAGCGTAACAGATTCCATCATTTAGGCAGAGTCTAAAGTCACAAAGATGAAGGGTGTTCGAGCAGGTGGTTGTTTTTCATAGATATCGACGGATTGTCAGTGATCCTTCTTGTCCTTTGAGAATCATTTTGTTCCCTCTGACTACAACTTATGTCAAAGACTTCGAATATTCGGTGAAAAGCCGACACTTTTAATTTTGCAATGTTTCAAGATGTTTCATTACCTCGTCACAAAGTAATGCATAGTAACGCCACAGAGGACCAGACAAAACTGGAGCAGCCAACCTGGACTAAAGCATCTGAGAGACGTGTATGTAACATTTATTCACTATCTTTTATCGTTTTTGGGTCTTGTAGCACTTACAAGTTGGACCGATTGAAGTTTTGAACTAAATCTTTTGCTCCTTGTGTTTACTCAAGCATTCCATAAAATATCCATCAAAACGGCCATAAACAACACAGAAATCATGACTCAGGTGACACTTTCTAACAATTCCGCTATTAGTATCGATAATGAGGCATCTGATTTGTGACTTCTCGCCAACTTTGTGCTATTTTTGTTTAAAAAAACGAATGTTACGTTTCTTCCAATTTTGGTCAAATGACAAATAAGCGTCAAGTCAAATGTACATAATACGTCATTATTGATAAAGCATGAGATTGCCCAAATATTTTAGGATTGATTTGATAACCTTAAAGATGTCTTTCAAAGAATATGTGAGAATTAAGTACATAGGTCGTTGCTCATGGGAGATGTTAGCGACTAAAATACGTTAAATTTAGGGTTTGGTCAAAACAGTGAGAAGATGACCTTACTTTAGGCTAAATAATAGGAAGAGATCGAATTAGAGAGTAAAAATAAATTACTGAGGATTAAGTCTGATAAACATAGAAGATGATAAAGTTGATTAGATTTGAAGTTGTCTTTTCTACTTGTTGAACAGCCAAACCAAAGTTAGCTAATTAATTATGCAAAAATGAGTAGATTTTGTGATTTTAAGGGGGTCCCTGTAAATCCCAGGGAATTCAATATTGCGACCTTATTTTTTGTCGAGGTTAATATCTCACCAAACCCATTAATTGTGCCAAGTTTGAGCGAAATCCGTGATTTGAGCATTATCATCCCCTGCCTGGTTCTGACGTCATGGACACACTCTTAAGACTTGAACTGTTTCCTCCACAAACTCCTTTAAAATTTTCTGTAAAATCTTTAACTTCTCTGAGCTATGAGTTGTGTCTTGTCTTGGACAACGAAAAAGCATTAAAGAAAAACTTTCCAGGCCACTACTTTCGAAGTTGAAGAAAATTAAAGGACTTTTCAAGCACTTGCACAGAAATTTAAAGACTTTTCAAGGTTAAAATGGAATTCAAGGACTCTTCAAGGAATCCCCCTACAATTCAACGACTTTTCAAGACTGGTATGCGAACCCTGTAAATGGAGGAGGAGGGAGGAGGGGATGGCCTCCAAGTAATGCAAATCATGCAACTCCTCTCTCCCCATCCCTGTTAAAAAACTGCTGGAAATTTTGACGAAATATTTCCGAAGCACAAAGCTTTGGGAAAGGAAAATTAATTATGATTATCATCATCATGATTAACGGAATCGCGCAATAATAGTCTCCGAAATGTTGATATATTTGAGCCCCGGGATGAAGAAATAAATGCAGAGAAGATCATCGTAGGTCATCACAGTTACACAATGTAAGTACGCAAATTATGCAGTGAGTTGCGAAAACAAAGCCTTAAAAAATTTTAGCTGGCCGGGATTCGAACCAGGTTAGTTGTTACCCATTAATCGATAGAAAATTTCTACCGCAAGCCGGTAAATCAAAGGTTGTTGTCAATTTTCCGGAGTATTCAGTGTTATTAGTAAGTAAAGATAAGTGCTATTTTTTTACGGTAATTTAAATTTTTAGGCCGCGCTTGAGTGATTGGTCGGTTAGCAATCATCACCAGAACGTAATAGAAGGAAAAGAACTTTAGGTTGGATTTATTCAAGCTAGGACAGGTCTAGAATCTTGTGTACGAGTACAGAATGGAATAAAAGACGTCTTTTAAAATCCTGGGAAATTAGTAAGCCCGGCCGGTGAGTAAGCACCATTGAGCACACTCCGGTCGGAAGTGGTGTTCAGCTGATAATTTGCATGCGGTCCTCTTAACAACCATGTGTACCTAATTCTCAGGAACTTACAGAAAAGAAGGGCATTAATGACTATTAATGCCAAACAACGGCTTTCAGAATATTTCTCCATTTCATACACAGCTACTTAAAAATAAATTCTTAACTATAGGAACGTGACTAGCCAGTTTGTAGTTTCTTTTGTGACAAGTCTGTGGTCCATTTTCAGAACTTCCGCATTGCCTCTGGTCTAAATGTCGCAGTTAATCCAACAAAGGCAATGACCGCATGAGTTGAAGCGATTTTTTCCGCAAAAACATCGAGTTTGGTTTTGGTTGTCTTCAGACGAGTTCGAGGATTTGACTAGTTCGTAAAAAACGTATGCAACCTGTCATTCGGCATTCCACACGAGGACATCAATGGAGCTTTGAAGTGTGACGCCACATATGTTGGAATTTTATAAATAACAGGATTTTTTAAGATCCTCAGAGAGAACAAGACTAACAATGACTCTCTTGGCCAAAAATCAGCGCGTTAGTGCAAATTGGCGGTGTATTTTTCCCAAACCCAAACGCGAAGTTTTTCGACCCAAAATCACCTTTGCCCAACATCAGGCTAACTTAGTCCCAGGTTACATCTTTATAACATGAACAAGAATAGGGCTCAGATATAAAGGCATACCTTCTTTAAGAACGAATTCAGATTGGAAGGATTTCTGTTGCTCACATCAGGCATGAGTCGAATAGAGTAGTGTTCGGTGCCACGGTTTTCAATGACTTGAGCAGCCAAGTTGCCATGCATGGTTACGGCCAGGCTTGAGCCAAAATTTTCGTCAACTTCCTGCCCTAACTGCATCGATTTCTAAATTATCCTGCAAGTGGTGCTCCTGAAACTGTTTTAACAATCTTTAGAACACTAGACGTATGCTATTGAATGTTTGTTTTTCTCCGAGCACGAATTTTGAGAGACGCTTATTATGAGCACTGAAAAAGAACTTGATCAATATACAACCGCTTTGTCCTCACGCTTGGTCAATGACCAATATATCACAATCAAAGGAAGACTGTCGTCAACTCGTGGGTAAGTTGTATAGAAAATGGTCAAATGGTTATCAGCTCGAGTCTGCCCACAGTAAATTGTAGAAAGTGATAGAAATTCGGGTTGTTGATCCATAAAATATCCTATCTTCGTTCCGATTTACCAGATTCAATAGGGAAAAGAAAGATAAGAAACCAAAACAACAAATAAGCAAACAAAAACAAAGTAACAATAAAAAGAAAAGGAAAGGAAAAAAAACGAGTGCTTGAGAGGAATTGAACCACGCACTTTTGGCTCAGCGCGACTTCTCCACACCACTACACCACTAAGGATGATTACGTAACAGCGATGAAATTTACCGCGTTTTGCATGGAACTTCCGCCGGCAACGGTGATCCAGCCGATCTGTTTTCGGTTCATACAGGTTCTCAAAGAATAGCATAGCATGACATTTTCTCACCTTCGGTTCACTTTCCAGCCAGCTGGAATTTGTATTCCCCCCTTGATCTTGGGGATTCGAAGAGCAAATGCTTATCTCCTCGTCCTCCTAGTCAAACGCTCTTGAAATCCAATCCCCAAGTTAACCATTGTACTAATTTGAAAGACTCCTGCGAGTTAAATCCGGTAAGACCTCTAACCGTGTTGAAGAAAATTTGCCACAAAGAAAACTCTTAGTGGCGTCAGGGAGTACTTTGATCCCAACGAACTTCGGCGAGCGCGTGTTTCTTCGGAAACGATAGATCTTCGCACTGTCGAGTTCGGATCCGATTAATTACGAGGTCCGTCTACTACGAGTGAGTGAGCGACTCAATTGCATAACCCTGTCCCTGCAATAACTCGTGTCTACGCTCGCGTGTAACCACAGGTTGAAAATGACGACGTGGTAGGCCTCATATTTTTACGGGAAAAACAACTTGCCACGATAATTATTTCAAATCCAAGCCCAACTGAAACCCGAAAATCGTGAAACTTGTAAGATGCTATTTGAGCGTAAACGTGGCCTGGCTGCAATTTTTGGGATTTTACTTCATGAACGCTTTGAGCCTAACAAGGGCTTAGGTAGACTGCAAACAGTCTCTCTTTTTTTTTTCTTTTTTGGGTCACAGTAGTTCGAGGGCACGCGCGAGGGGCGACACACACATTAATTTGCATACTTTTTCGCTCCCCGCGCATGGCCCGGAGGAAAAAAGGATGACCGCTCGCGGTTGAGAACTTGAGGTGTCAGACGAAACTCAAGCGCGAGAGCCCACTGGCAGGCAAATGGGTAAACACACCAGGTAGGTTTTTACCCCAGCCAACAGAAAGATCGGAACTTTGATAGACCTTCCATGGCCAGTTTGGGAGGGACTCTGATTAAAAAAATTAAGAGAAAACTTTGGGAAAAAAAAAAAGAATCATGCACAGTAGTAAGTAAGTAGTAAGCTTTTTAGCATGAAATCATTTCAGCTTGTGGCTTATACGGTGGTTGAAGTTCACACTAAAGTTTAAAGTTCGTCCAAAACTCGCGTCCTAGTTTGTCTCTAAGAGTTCCGACACTTAAAGTTTTATTTTGTATCAAAGACCGGGATCAAACATTCAACTTCACTTGTGAACATAATGTAATGCTAACAACAGGTTTTGCTCGTTACCATTAGCATGGATAATAGAAAGACTGGATAGGAAACTGGCTGACGCGATCGGTTCCAACATAGTGGAAAAATGTGACGTCACATTATCGAGAGCCATTCAACCTCTTACATCCGATGTTTTGCGCGTCTTATTTTTCATCGCCTATTTTTTTATTTATATTTCTCTGTCTTCGGCTATACGGATTGCCCATGTTTTGAAGTGAAGGATGAAGAGGACTTGCTCTTGGAGAAAAACTTGTGAGAGCGAAGAATGACTCCAGCGCCCGATAATTTTGTGCACCAAACGGGAAGCCTAACTACATAAAAACTATGCGAAAACTTACATGTATACAGCTACAAAACACCTATAAAAAAGGCAGTGCCTAATTTTCTACAAACCACAAGAAAATCGGAAATGATTTTAACTCTTTTTATCACGGTTTTGACGATTTCTTTTCTGCTTTTATCAACAAGCTCAGCGAGTGTCGAATTTTATAAGTTAACAAACGTTGACAAAATGATTTTATTAGCGGTAAAACTGTCGAGGCTTGATGTTTCAAGTACCCAGCTCAAGCAAGCGTTTAATTTTCCCTTCAATTTTATATACGGACCACTAGTGACAAGTAGCCGTCTTTGAGAAATGTATAACAAGCGGGGATAAAAAGCTCACAGCCGAGAAAGGAAATTTGCTTGCGGACCACCGTGGAAACGCCTTTAATCAATTTTCATAGTAAAGTAAGTTGCTTTGTTATTTTCAGGTATAAATGTACAATGACCCAAGGTACTTTTCAGTCACGTCTTTGAAAAAGCAAACTATACAACGCTTTTAAAAATGTTATGTAAAACGGTTAATTGTTAAACTACTAGTAAGAATACAACTGGGAAGCAAACTCTCCCTGTTAATAGTATAGCCTTCACTTCTTTTTCATGAGGAAACACTTGTCTTCCATAAGACTTAATAAAACTTAGAAATATATTATCTTTTGTGTTAAGTGTTAATGATATGGATAGGGAATACTGTAAATCAACTCTGAAATAAACATAAACATTGTTCCCAGAGAAAAATAGAAGCTGCTTGTAACAAAACAAACAGTAACATCCAGGGTGTTTGTTTAGTCTAAGGTAAGTGGATTAGGGATTGAAAAAATGTGACTCTGGTCACATTATCATGTTGTTGAAAATAGAATTCATACTCCAAACACTGAGTACAGGTATATGCTTTATTAATTTGATTTAGAATATATCTTGGTAAGGTTTATCACCTACAGGTACATTGTTGCTTTGGATCTCTAAAAAACCGAATACAATAATAGTGCTAATCAAGTCCATCTTTGGTTTGAAAAACAATGTGATTCAGATATAGACCGTTTAAGAGAAGAACACTAACCAAATTAAACACATGACTCTGTAGCTAATACAAGCAGTGACCCTCAAACAGAGTTAATTTGTCCCACTCAGGAAGAAGTAATATATACACTTCAGAAGTGATAAATAAAGCTTCTGATCATAAATAATTTAGATGCCACCTTCTGGCTCTCATGCATGACAAAAGCAACTTTGTTGCTGTTTAATACAGAAAGATTGATTGATTTGTGCCCTCTCAGAAGAGTACTTGACAACAATTTTACTGTCTTCATTGACTATGTGCGTTCAGTAAATCCTGCAATAAAGACAAACAAAAAGAAAACTAAAACACTGTTTGATAAATATCAACAACACTTGGGAGCCTAAACGGAGGCCAAAAAATGTCAGTAGGTGTTTCACATTCATGCTACAATTATTAGTTTATGTAAGGGAAAAGTACAAAAACTACTCGAGTCTCTTCAGTGCCTTCGAAAACAAGATGCGCGGAGCGACGTGAGGCGATTGTGTTCACTTGGTATGTAATTTAGTAGTTTAATTTCAACATCAAAGGATGAGTGAAATTAACATACTGCTTTACGAACAATTAGCAGCGTTAATATAGTATTACTTGAGCGAAAAAGTTCTCAACACAAACTAGTCTACCGATTGAAACTTTACACAACGTGTGCGTACACTTGCTCGGCGCCAGCTCGGTCGAATGTAGTTAATTTCAGCCATTTTCAATCAAAATTTATGGCGGAAAATAACAGCAATCAGTCTGTAACTATGCCTACGCCACAATTCCATCCTTAAAGCAACTGTCAATCGTAGTTATGAATAGAAACAAGAAGGAACCTTCATAATAAAGGCGTCCCAAGACAGTCGCCAAATGTACTAAATATGGCTCTGGTAAGGTCAATTTTTGGGACGCAATTTTCTCAAAGACAAGGACAAATAACACAAAACAACAACAAGAAGTGCTTACCTCGAAGGTTCAAGTGTGGCTTTGAAGGATCGCCATCGCCGTAAGACAACAGACGAAGGGAAAAACAGACACCAAAAATTAAAGTAGGCCTAAAAACTCCAAAAAAGAACAACATGCAGGCAAACAAACCCTACATTTCGACTGGTTTGCGCCACATTTTCGCCATCGTTTCGTCACAAATTTCCACTATGATGGAACCATCCAACGCCATCTTGGAGCACGAACCAACCAATCGGCGATAAGAAATCAGCCCACGTGACAGAAGTTTCCTATCCAGTCTTTCTATTATCCATGCCATTAGGTTCCTCACATATGGGGTTCGACTTTTGACCAGGGCTTAAGGATAATTTACAAATTGAGGATCAAGAACTCAAACTTAAAAATTATTAATTATAAGATAATTTCTTCCTAAAGGAATGAATTCAACAGCCTATTTTCCTTCACCACAATAACGAACACAATCATGAAAGGAGATTTTTAGGGCCATACAACAATATTCTAATTGAAGGAATTTCCAGGAAAAGTAGGAACGCGAACAAGGGAGAATTTTCCCTTTTTTATTAATTTTTACATTCCAGTGTTTCCTAAAAACAATCAGACAACTCAATAATCAACACGCAAACTTTTTAAATAACAAATTAAATATCGCTTATTTCAATAAATATTCAAAATTATAAAATAACTGAAATAGGACGCGCGTTGTGATCAGCCAAAAACCTAAAGTTTATGAAACCGATAAACTGATTTTTTTCGCCAGTAAACCAATAGAAAGTGCGGTCTATTCCTTAATTAATCCACGACCATAACGCAAAAAAATGCAGAAAAACTGTTTAATTTGCATTTTTATCTTTTGGTGATCTCTCTGAAAACAAAAACTGAATGCTTTCCTGTTAGCCTGAGAAATTAGCCGACATTAGCGACGTGATCACTGGTTTGCGCGCTAAATGACGTCTGAGAAACGAGTACAGAAATTCCATAGTGATGACGTGTCACTAACTAGACCAAGGTAGTGCTCCAGCAAATTTCCCTCGCGGCACGACCAATCAGAAGCACTACCCAGATCTGGGCAGTAACACGTCATCACGGAATTTCTGGAGTTGTTTCTCAGACGTCGTTTCGCGGAGGGAAACCAGTGGTGGCGTCGTATGACTGGCTATCTTTCTGTTTATTGTTAACTGGTCAGCACTTTGTCAAAACTGATTCATTTTGAGTATTTCGCTGTATTGCGATCATAACCTCTCGTTAAAAACTTGACCTCATTCCAAATCCAGACAACGAACGTTTTCCTTCTGGCTTCCCACAGACACGGGCGATGTGACGTACCTTATATTCAGCATGTGGCTAAAATAACGAAGAAAAAGGGAAAATCCTTAAGATTTTGGCCATCCTCTCGGAGACCAAGGAGCAGTCAGTTGGGTAGGGAGAAAAGAAGCTACAAAACTGACGAAAGTTTTTTAACACAGGCAGAAAACTCGCGCCTTTTCTCCCCAACCAATTGACTGCTCCTGGGTCTCGATGTTTTATGGCCTGTTCCAGGCTCTCTCATTCGTGAGCTTTAAGACAACAATAATTCAGCGGAGGAAAAAAAACCTTCTTTTCGCCATTATTTGCCGGCCTCTATATATGCCTGAACTAGCCAAAGAGTAAGTTGAACAAAACTGCCTGATAATCCGAAATATAACTCACCTATGAAATCCTCCGGAATTCGTGGGTACCTAAACGAAAAAAAAAATGATGATAAGAAATGCACAACAACACCCCAAATTATAAACAAACCCGTTATGGTTTTGGAGTAGACTAATGCGATAGCTTTAGTTCAATAGGAGACGGAAACCATGGTGTCGAGTGTTGCGAGCTCTCGTAACCGCGACATATAGCACGTTTGAAAAAAGTCGCAATTGTGTTTTTCCCCTTAATTGGTACCGTCAATAACTTACTTGACTTCCTTTTTTGCCTGAGCAGGTCCACCTTCGATGTTTTGATCACTTTTGTTTAGCAGAGCTGAGAAAGAACAATAAAAATTAGACATCAAGAGGGCAAGATCGAAGGAGACTCTGTTCGCAGGGTATCAGGTTCGAAGTTAGTCTCCAGATTTTACACTTCCTAAGAATGTAAGATTATGCAGTTCAACCTGCTTTTCAAACTTCAGCGGCAGTCGCTTACTCTACAAACCTCACTCATTTAGACTCCGATATTTAGTTTGTGCCACGCTTGTGACACGATGACGACTGTTATGTGCCTGGAATTTTTTCGTCAACAGTGAGCACTCTTATTAGTTACTTCGAGGTCACATGATCTGATCTGATTGATTGTTGGCCGAGATTTAAAATTTATGGAGACCAAATTGTTTATGAAGAATTTAGAGCTTTTAAAAAAAGTCACATATTTCAGAGAAGGGTTATTCGATCTTACTAGGCCATGTCCTTGTAAGCATTCAAAACTAACAGTTCTGAAACTTGATAAGAAATCGAAAAGCGTTTGCCGGAGGAAAAAAACTGTTAGCGAAAGTCCCCCGGTACGCTGGACCTAGTACGTTCAAACTCATGCAGTCGTGGATTACACAGTCTTACTCTATTTGCCAAGCTAGTGAAATGACATCTTTCAGGAGCTTGTTCTAGCTCACTCGAATCTCACATACCAGCAATCTTAAGCGAATTCCAATACTTGCTGTGCTCACAAACAACATTGATGATCGTCTCAAAACAGCTGTAGAGGAAGCGACAAAAGGGTAAGTTCGGTCTACAAAGTGCACGTGTCTTCCACGATAAGGTGAATGCGCAGATTATAATATCATGTGCTAAATTTAATGACAAATATATCGCATTTAGAAGGGCATAAACTGTAGTTACTACCTGTGTCTCACAATGCTCTGAGAGTTCTTGAATGTTACAAACCGACGACGAAATGGATTAGAAACGCAACATTGTCCGAGGTCGGTATTCATTCTAGTCGTTAAGTAAGGCTTTTTAGAAAAGAGATGGACAAAATGTTTGCCCTCGAGGGCCAAACGACCACAGATTTTTGCAAAATTATTGTCTAAGATCATATCGAAAAGGTGTTCTGCTGAATTTAACTTTCACTTTTGAAGAAACAAGTGTGTGACGCCCATAGACAGCTTCGTCTTTAACACTGAACCTACATAGAGGTACATACAGCAAAGAAAGTTTGGTTCTGACAAAATCGTCCGTCCGTACATTGAGTTTCAAGCACCCCACGCGTTTCGGCGGTAAATCGCAAGGCCACCCGAACTTTAAGAGAGAAAAAAACAACAACAAAGCAGAGTCTTTCTTTCGACTAAATTTCAATGTCTACATTAACGTGAAAACAGAGACAGAGCTAGAGCAAGCAAATAAAAAACAACGGACACCAATTTCGTTGGAAGAAAAACATGAAACTTTTATAGCAGCAGTGAGAAAATGAGCCCTGGCTAAATCTCTGTAGTACTCTGCTTGAATAATGGAATGTTCCGATGCATGTAGGGTTTAAGTGGTCCAAAAATCACGGTAGAAGAGATCTTGACAAATGTGGCGTAGTCGTCTTCCGGAATACAATCAATCGAACGCACCCTTAATAAGCGCAAGTAAACAGTTGCATGTTTGCATTACAGATAACGCCCAGTGAGAAGTTCAGTAGCTTTCTTGTTTTCCTTGTGTGAGGGAAAATGCCAAAAAGCGTTTTCTGTTAAAACCTAGCCTTTTCAATCTGCGGAGTTTCTTTCGTCCTTCAAATATTTTATTAGGAAGCTTTAGCATAGACGACGGCGATGGCAACAAAAACGTCACAATTAAACTGAATTCGCGTTTTTTGAAATTTATTCGCGTTTATTCCAATTCTCTGAAAACGTCAAATGTAGGCGAATTTACCTAAAGTTGATTTCTTGGGGACCATACTTAAGTTTAGAAAGAAAAGAAACATTCGTCGTCGCTTGTTTACGTCCTCCATAAAACGTGAAATTAGGCATTTCAGCTCACGTTGTAGTCGTGCAGTGATGGGAAAAAATGTACAATAAGCGTGATGCACGAGCAAAATCATTGTTTTTCTTAATAAACCTATTGCTTTATTGACGTTCTCGGTGCCGTCGCCGTCGTCGTTACTAAAGCTCCCTTTGTCACCGACTACGTCCAAAGTTTTCTTTGTTGTTGTGAAAACTAACCAAGAGGCGAGGAAAATGTTCTCATTATTAATTTTTATTCCAAGCATTCTGCTCCCCGGAGAAGAATGTTTAGAATAATAATTATAGCCCAAACCTGGAATAGCAGGTCAATCGAACGAATATTTCGAATTATTCTGTGTATTCTTGCTCCGGATTACGGTCAGTCGAACGTTTGGCTGTAATAAACCAATGTTCACGTCATATTACCTGTCGCAGGGTGTCATAGACCCATCTAATCGAGGACACGGGTCTCCAAGAAGAGATGAAGTGCAGGCGCACATGGATTCCTCCACAGAAGTGAGATTGTATCCTCCCTGTAAGGAATTAGTTTTCAGCTGAGTGTAATAGGAACGCAAATCGACAGCATTCACTTTCACAAATCAAAACGCCGCACAATCTAATGGTCTATTCAGAACTGGACGAGAATTTTCATCAAAAACCGGAGCCAAGCGTGAATGTTTTAAGCTAATCAAACCACTTTTTTGGGATAGGTATGTATCCTCCCCGTTAGGAATTAGTTTTCAGCTGAGTGCAATAGGAACACAAATCCACAACATTCCCTTTCACAAATCAAAACGCCGCACAATCTAATGATCTATTCAAAACTGGACAAGAATTTCATCAAAAACTGGAGAAAAGCGTGAATTTTTTGAGCTAATTAACCCAGTTTGGAAGTAATTAATACATTCTAAAGATGTTCATGAACTACGACGCATGTCAACGTTCTAGTAGGACTTCTTTCAAACTAGTTCAAACAACACTCGAGAGGTTCCTTGAGGCACTGTCTTGAAATTCAACAGTCGGACAAGTATCCAATGTCTTTCACTCTTTTAATTCGATGTATCTGCTATTAAAGCACACACCGTGAAAAAACCTACTACGAAGTTGTGAACTGCTTTACCTCAAGTGCAACGACTACTTTTCCATTTGCTAAATTCATCAACAACTTCGTAAGATGATGATAACCCTCAGGAGTCACATCACAAAGTCCCTGCATAGAAGAAAACCAGGAAAAGAAATTTGTAAAGAAGCAACGCCATCTGGGGACAACAGACTGAAGATTTTCCTCTACCAACGGAAACAGTGTCTAAACATTTCATTTTCCTAAGATTTTCTATAAGGTGCGTTCAGTCCGAAAGTTAAAACTAGAGTTAAATTAATCGTTTTTGCAACGAGAAGTTGGCGGAAATGTTTCACAGTAAGGTCTATTCAATAATATATTGGGTCATAAAGTCAAGACGATTACATAGACCGGTGGTATTACATGTTTGTATATTTATGCACTCTTCAACTTTCGGTAGTTTTTTAACACCACTGTGTTGAAAAGCTTATATCCTCAGCGTAAATCTTTGTAACTCACTGGTTAAAGATCCAACGAAGTTTTTGGTCCCACGCTCGTGTTCTGATAAGCGCGCCAAAAATGGCTAAAAGACTTTCATTAAAAACTTTTTGTCGTTCAATATTGTTTTGGTTTGGCTTCATTTGATTTTAATACACTAAAGTTTTCAGGAAATACTTCACCTTTGGATCTCCGAGGGCAGAATCAAATCCGGCTGACACCAAAACCAGATCAGGATCAAACTGAAAATAAAATACGATGTACGCATACGTTAAAACCTATTTCCATCCAAATGGTAAGCCTGTTCCAAGATACTAAAGACCTTTAGCTTTTGAGACAAGGACGACTACGAGGTAGCCTGCGAAAACATTCGTCTTTCCTCGCTCCTCGCCGCTGGGGACGTTTCGCCAAGAGGGACGTCTGCGCGTCCATATTGATGACGTGTAAAATCTGTCCAGAATCTGGTCAGGTACTCTACTTAGCCGACATAGTAGTTATATTGTTTTAGCTATTTCTTACGAACGACAGACAAAAGAAAAACGGTCACAAGGGACAAATCTAAAACTTTACCATTATCGACCACGAGAAACATAAAATCGACAAATTTACGTTTGGAAACCCAAGACTACCGGATTTATTATGAAAGCATTGATTTACGTCATCGGTATGGAATTTCTGTCACTTAGGCGCAGACGTCCCTCCTGGCCAAACATCCCCAGAGGAGAGAGGCGAGGAGAGACGGCTGTTTTTGCAGGCTAATTACGAAGACGATATGCGCGAGCTTGAACCAGCGTCCTTTTGGCGGAAAACGATTTAGCCGCCGTTGTCTTTCTACTACGAGTTTTAGTAAGAATTTCGTAGTGGCAGGAAAAAGTTATCAAATGCTAGAAGTTTTGTCATTTTGCGCTCGGAGCTTAACCTCCTCCAATAAAAATAACCGCCCTAGTTTTCTGGTGGGAAAATGAAGCCTTCGGGTGGTGTCTATTTTTTGTAATATACGAAAAAAACTTAAACACAAATCTCGTCCTCCTAGCTGTTCTCGTCCTCGAATCTTAAGTTCTCTAGCAATTTGCAGAGAACGCCTGGGGGCTGGGGGGGCCCTTCCACAGATCACGCGCGTATTATTTTCACTTGGCTTGTTTACGCAACGTCCCTACTATCCGAGAGCCCGCCACTGGCTACAAAGTGTTAAATATTAGATTCTTGTTTCCAATATTGTTATTGCGTGTACGCACGGGTATTATACCTCGTAAGCAATTGGAAGAAGAATATGATGAAATACAGCAAGGTAATCAGCATCACCCATATGCTTCTGTTGATGAAATAACAATAAACACTTGAATTTTACAATCAATGAAAAAATGAGGGAACAAACATTAGGAACGAACAGTCCTGCCGTTCAAATAATACGTTGTCCACCATGGGCCACTTAAACTTTAAAAATCCTCACAACACTTCATTCAGAGAACCATGGATACTAAAAAGATCTATTATCCATGAGAGAACAAAGAGTTTAGAGAGAACATGACATTTCTTCTTGAAGAAACTGTTTCCTATTTAGCAACCCTATTGATATGCTGAAACATTTTCAAACACCTAGCAAATCATTTAACACAACCGACACCGATCCAGATACAAAGTATCTGGCTGTTAATTTACCTCATTCCAAGGCACATTAAATGTGTACCCTTTCCCATCTCCGCAACCAACAAAATCATAATTGGCACTTGTGGAAAAAGGGAAGAACTGCGCGTGATCGTACCGATGTATGGAAAAGTACAAAATGCTAGGAAATAAAACAACAACACAACAACAACAATCTTTATTTGTACTCACTCTTGCTCAAAATAAATTACAACAATGAAAATAATAAAAGTGAAAATTAGAGTAGTGGCTGCCTAGCCAGTTGACATCAGCATTAAATAAAATTAATTTACAGGTCAGCAAGAAAACTGAAGCACAAATGCACACATAAAAAGAAAAAGAAAAAAAAGGGAGAAGAAGAAAAACCGGCTATTTCTACGCTATGAAGGAAGTCTACAATAGATAAATTTATAAATGAATACAAAAAATTTAATATAAGAAGAACTTGAAAAGGTGACAGAATTTTACAAAAGACTAATTTACATTTTTGTTAGTAGTTGGTTATAATTAGAGTTCGGAGAGGCAATAGACTTCTTCACTTCGTCAATCGATTTGCATAGAGGCTCTCAAGCCTTCTCCAACAAATTCTTGAATTCTTCTGTCGTTAGACCTCCCATAATAGTACGTAGATGAATTAGGACAACAAACAACACGAAAAAGAAGAAAAAAAGAGGAAAACGTAGCTTTGATAAGCTAAATTCACGGTAAATTTAACGAAGCTCGAAAATTACCACCACCTTTCTCGCTGACCGCTGACCGCTGCAGGCAAGTGGTCAGTTAGATAGGTAATAATAAACATTTAGTGAGACCATTCTTGCCAAAAAAAAAGTTGGATTTGTTTGTGGTGGACGATAAGTTACCAATTCACTCGATTCAGTAACAAATTGAGCGGCATAAAAAACTCACAGGAGATCTTTTTAGCCATGTTTTCCGTACGAGACATTCCTCGGTTTGTTTTCTTTTCTGCAAAACGTAAGTAAGCAAGTAAGGTTTTCTAAAACGAGGTGGAGAATTATTGAATTTAATCATCGAACTACTTCCAAATTAGAAAAATTGTGAAGAAAGCTTAGATTAGACGCTACTTCCAGTTTCGGAGAGCTGCACCGTTGCCATAACAACAGAAACTCAAAACAAACCCTAATAAATATTTGCCTGAGAACAGTTTCGTGAAGTAAATGTCAAGACGTTGTCGCATGGTTTGTATAAAATTTTTTTTGAAAAATATTTCACCACGATACACACGTGAAAACCAGAGAAAAAACCTTACAAACCACCTATATAACTATTTCTATTGCCAGTCAGTATATTATACATACCTCGGATCAGATTCAAAAAGATGCTGAGTTCCGTTACCATGGTGAATATCCCAGTCCACAATGAGCACCCTAATTGCAACAGATACTGATCAGTGAAGTCCATTCATTTACAGTCTCGAGTTAACGGATTTTCAAAAAAAAGGGACTGTTCTTATTTCGCGATAAAATGGCCTCCTCACCCCAACCTCCCGAAAAACAAATAAACAACAACGCCTGTCCGCCGTATGTCCGATTTCCTTTCGTTTTCTTTCCCATTCCTTTTATTTTATTTTTTTTTGGTCCGACATTTTCTGTTGTTTAAGGGCAATAAGGCCTTACTTTTATACTTAACAACTTCTGCTTGATTTTTTTTCTGGTATCGGTGTATTTCGTGAAAATGAGCATCTCTGTATGTTATAGTTGGCAAACGCCTAAGCTTCTTGCCATTTCTACAACGTTGAAGTTGGGCCAAAAATAAGACGAATATCCTTTCGTAAATTGAACAGAACGTCTCCAACAAACAATGTGTTATATAAAAAAAGGCATTCTTACTTCTTCACATTCCATCTAGTCTGCGCTATTTTCGCTGCAATAGCCACATTATTGAAAAAGCAATAACCCATGGCAAAATCTGTGTCGGCGTGATGACCTGGCGGTCTGACAGAAAACAATAACAACAACGAGAAATCAAATCAAAGAAGCTCGCAGTAGATTTTATAGCACTGTCCATCTTTTCTTCTCTGACAGATTGATTAAAACGATCAATGCTCCGTGTACTTTTCTTTATTGGAGTCCTCATCGGCTGCTGCTATACTAAATGTATTAATACTAAACATTAAATCTCTGTAACAATGAAGGGAATATTGGGCATGTCTCCAGACCTTTCCAAGGATTTTTTTAGAAATTTGTAAAACTTTCTATCGTAGCTTGCCAACTTATATGTGACAACAAAATAAAAGTATGTCTCATTTTTGACCGTGTTCCGTTTCACTACTGTATATAGGGCTGTTTTAAAACTTTGCACAATTTTTTTAACAGTACATATAGAAAAAATTAATACCTTACAATGGCCACTGCATTTTGAACCTGAGTAGGACAAATATGCAAGAGTTAATGCTTAATTATCTGAACGGCCAAACTCAAAGGAAAACGGAAATTTTTGACCTTTTTGTTGCATCATGTAAGGGAATCCAGATTCCGAAATCCGGGAATACGGGAAAATTTTGCTTATAGAATCGGGGATCCTGGGTTCTGGAATCTGTAATACAGCCCAAGGAATCCGGAATCCCACTTAATCCAGAGTCCAAGTTTCACTGACAAATACTGGAATCCACTACCTGGAACTCGGAATCCACAGCGTGAAATCCAGAATCCAAGACTGTCCTGGATTCCTTTACATGGTCGGGTTTGTATCAACTTGAACCAGTACAATTCGATGCAGGACGACAGGTTTTAAAAGGTAAATTCACGCACAATTTCTTGTTTACCAGGGAACACTCGATTTATCCTTCGGTGGGGAGGTGCTGCCCGCCCCTCATACCCTGACCCTGTTTAAGACAAAAATCGCTGATTTTTCTACCCTGTTTAAGACAGAATTCCGATTTTTGATACCCTGTTTAAGACATTCGTAGAACATAAGCGCAGGCTGTTTATCGTCTAAGAAAAGATACCCTCTTTAAGACAAAAATTGATAAAATCGATACCCTGATTAAGACAAAAAATGATAAAATCGATACCCTGTTTAACACAAAAATTCCGAAAAACAAACCCTGGCTGGCCGCACGTCCCCATTAAGCCCTTATAAGGCGGTACCCCCCGGGACACTTTTATGGCTTTAACAGAGTAAGAGTGTATTAATACAAAGAACAACTACTGCACCCTATTGGTTACAACAGCCTCCACTGCAGACAGGGTACAACCACAAGCGAGACGAGCGCATTCATGGGCATTCTATGACAAAAATGAAAGGAAAAATGATTTTGACTAGATGTTCTATCTAAGATTGTTTGTTTATCGCCCGCTTCATTGCATTTATTTATTTTAAATTAGTGATGTTCATGAACATTGTTTTATATTAACATTGTAGTGGAGCTCTCTCATGCATGAATCGAGTGCAGCGAAGCACCATGGGTAAGAAAATTTGATTATCTATGCATCCAAGAAATTTTGGTTCTGACAAAATCGAGTGTACCTCCACCCCTTCGTGTTAGGGGATGTGAAATGGCACACTTACTTGCTGGTAGTCCAAGGCATATACTATCAATGTTCCACTTGGTATTGGACATCCAATACCAAAGGTATCCGCCGCCGACCAGTGTCACATAACTGTATGGTGCGCTCAGGTACACAAATCATTGAGGTCATGTATTGTTTTAAAGTTATCCACTGACCAGTTCTTGGTTTCCAATTGATCGCGGGTTCAGGTCCATTTTTAAAACTGAGAGAAGAGTTTACTTTTAAAATGTTTCCAAAAGTTAAATTACTTAAGAAATACATTTCTTAAAAGATCCCTCAAGAGCTTCGCTTTGGGCCTTGGCTAAATCTATACATTACCACCACTGCACCCAGTTTTAATGACCACCTTGTTACTGAGACCAAAATAATGTACCAATCGACTGAACTGAACACTCATTCCAAAGCCCTCCTTTAAATCTAAAAACTCTGTTCATACAAGCACAGCCCACCACAGCACTTACCAGTATATCAGTAACTGGTTCTGCATGAAAAAGAAGCCATCAAAGACACAAAGGGCCTACATGTATAAGGTTTGCCTGCATTGCACAAACATTTCTGCCAGTCTTTGGGGACTTACAAACAGTGAATTTAAGAATGGAAATGACTGTTTTGCAGTCCAAATTCTCAAACGTTTGTAGGCAACATGGTAAATATCAGTAGTATGATAATCACTGTAAACAATCCTCACCTGACTCAAATAAATAGAATCATAATCACAAGCTGCTGTGTTGTACAACTCTTCGTTTGTCATGGTCTCTGTTGATTTCATCTTGTTAACGTGGCCTTCACTAAAACATTAAATTGTTTGCTACTAAGGTAACAGTGTCTTTTGTGGGGGGAGGGGGAAGGCAGAGGGATGTTCGCTAGACAAAATAGAAAGGAAAATAGATATGACATGCAGTAAAAATCTCTACTTTCCAGTTTTGGTTTGCTAAAGGAGTTCATACACAGATTATGTAAACATATACGGGGCTGTCACTAAGATTTCAAGTTGTCAGCTAATATGACAATTAGGGGGAAATCGAACTGCTATAGAAATTGTGTTTAGTTCCTGGAAAAGTAGCTGGGTGCCACCACCATAGTCACTGGTAGAAACCCCAGACACCCAGCCCTTGTTGACACCTTGATAAATGATCTATGCAATTGTTCTTCTAACAAACAAAAGAAACAGGTTCTTCACGTTACAGTAAATTTTGCTCCCTAGTATTCTAAGAAAATGACTTTTTTCGCATACCTGTGAAGAGTTAATAACTCCTCATCAGAAGCAAACCTGGACTGGAATAGGTGAACAAAAATATTCATTATTTTTACAGCAAAAAATAACAATAATATTAATAAAACACGCTACTTTAGTTAATTTAATAGAACCATTTGCCAAATTATTTTTTTAATTTAAATTTGGTTAAATGTAATTTAACTAAGTTAACCACCAAGAGCTTTGCGGTCAAGCGGTTCTCTAGCTTAGCGGTCTAGCAGTTCACAAGGTTAGCGGTCTAGCGGTTCACAAGCTTAGCGGTTAAGCGGTCCTTAAGTTAAGCGGTCATGTGGTCCACAAGCTTAGCGGTCAAGCAGCCCACGAGCTTAGCGGGGATCCAGCGGTCAATCCCATAAGTGTAGGCTCACATGGTTCGTGGTAGCTTTGTACACGGCTAGATCCGTGAGTTCTCCGTCGAGCGTTTGTGCAGTGGTCTGTGGGGCGGTTCATTTAGCGTCTTTCGTCTTTTTAGCGATTTTTGGAGCAGCAGTCCTACAGTGTGCCTTTTCTTGTATCCTTTTTCTTTCAATTATTTTTCAAGGCGTGCGTGTCGTCAAGTTCGTTGAGGATGCGAACCACGAACAACAGCTTCTCCACAATAGTGCCATTTATACGAGAAAAAAATAAGACGCGTCTTACAAAAGACGCGTCTTAAATAAGACGTGAACTTTCCGTATAAACGGCACATTTCGTCTAAAATAAGACGCGACTTAGCTAAGTCGCGTCTTATTTTAGACTAAAGTGCCGTTTATACGGAAAGTTCACGTCTTATTTAAGACGCGTCTTATTTTTTCTCGAATAAATGGCCCTAATGTCTTCTCCGGTTACCGCGTCTTCTCGTTCTGCTAGCGGTTCTACTCCAGCTCCTACAGTTAACACCCCCGCTTCACCGCCAAGTCAACCGGTTTCTCTGCCGGACAATAACGCGTTAGCACACGCAATTTCAAGAGCTCTCGCGGAATCGTTCCTCCGTTGCTGTCTGCCTTCGAGATTCAAGTGGCGGGAACACAAACATGGCCGCGACGGTTGGTCCTCTCTCCTCGGCTTCGACATCAACGCAGCCTCCGGCATCCTCAAGCTCCGGTACTCCCGGCCCTACCCCTCAATCTTCAGGTACGCTTGTTGTGCCCTCGTTTATTTCAACCTACAGCTCATTTGGAAGTCCTTCGGTTGTCTCTACTCTCCCCGCCACGTCCTCCGCCAACTTGCCTGTAGTGGTTGGGGGCTCTTGTGGTGGCGCGACCGGAAATAAGTCCTCTACAAAGCATTTGTGGTGGGCTATGGCTATGCTCAAGTCCCGTATAAGCTTGTTTCTAAGATTACAGCAGGGCTTTTTGTAGAATTGGCTGACCTACTTCCAGACAATATCCGAGATCAAGAAATCGAACCCCAAGCTTTTTTGGAGGGAAAACTGGTGGTATCAGGGTCTAAGAAACGGGTCATCGAAATAGCAGACATCATCACCTGGATAGAAGCCTTCACAATCTTTTCTATGATTCTTTGCCACACCTTCCCCTCTCGCTGGAAAGATTTAAATCAGTACAAGTTACTCATTATTCAGACCGCAAGGTGCTTTTCTGACAAATCGTGGCTCCACTACGACATCGCCTTCAGAAAAGAAGCCGCAGCCTCAGGTTCAACCGACTGGTCTCGCATGCACCCAGACCTCTACAATTTTCATACCAGATTTCCGGTTACCACTTCAGCTGCTTCAGGCTCCTCAACTTCCTCTGCCTTGTCACTAACAGACCCTCTGGGGTCTTCAGGCAATCCCTGGTCTAGCCAGTATTGCCACTCCTGAAATGATGGGCGCTGTCGCTGGCCCTTTGGCCGCTGCCGGTTACGTCACTCCTGTGAATCGTGCCACGGGGACCACCCCCGCATCCACTGCCCTCACCGCTCCGCACGGACAGAACTGTCCCCCTCCCCTTCTCAGTCAAAGGGGGCCCCCCGCCGTCGCTAGGCCACCTCAGCTGTAAATAGTTTTGTTTCTGTTCACGTTAGTTCTCATGGTAACTTTTCAGCGTTAGAGTTGCGTTCTTCGTTTGTTTTACCTTCTCAGCAGCAGGGTCTGTCAAGTTCCTGTTATTCATTGTGTTCCCCAGCTGTTTGTCCTGTAAGACCAGTCTCTCAGCTTACCCCATTAATGTGGATAGATTCCAGCATGAACTCTGCCATCATCCTAGCCCAGACAAATTTGCATATGTGGTCCAAGGCCTTCGCAATGGTTTTCGCCTAGGCTTCAATTACAGTACTTCCCTGAAGTCGACAACGGGGAATATGGCTTCAGCACTCCTAAATCCTCAGGTCATTGACAATTACTTGCAATCGGAAGTTCAGACAGGCAGGGTGGCAGGCCCCTTCTCCTAGCCTCCCCTCTTGGTCCTCCATGTGAGTCGTTTCGGCGTCATCCCCAAACGCCACCAACCTGGCAAATGGTGTCTTATCCTGGGCCTGTCTAGCCCTGCGGGACACAGTGTCAACGACGGAATTGCGGGCGAGGATTATTGTAACGACTTGGTCTTGTTTTAGGAATGATTCGAATAGAGATATTTAAGAAGTAGACATTTCAGTGTTTCATTTATGACGCGTGCCGCTGATCATGCATTCTGCAGTCGCGGTAAATATCAAGTTTCAAAAGCACATGGTCTGCCTTTGAGTTCGTTTTAGTGTGTTCGAAGTTCATTGTTAGTGTCGAGCAGGATTTCATTTCTTATTAGCGGAACAAGGCACGAAAAACTTGTAAGTATCGATCGGTTTTCATTTAGCTTTCTTATCCTTTGTGATTCAGTTGTTATTTTGGTTTACTTAGCGGATTTATGCATTTGATTTCAGTGAATCGTTGTTCATGTAATAAAAGACGTTTGCAGTTCAGCGCATCTCTAGTTTTACTTGTTGCCGCTTTCCTGTAGTGAACATTGGGTTCCTACATTATTCAAAGTTTTTCTATGGCGTCGCAAGATCACGAGATGCCAGATGGAGCGAAAGGTACGTCGCTCCGACAAGTTCAAGAGGAAATATCGTCGAGCGAAGATCCTCGTGTCGAAACAACAGCTAATTATGTTCCACCATCCGAAACTGCGGGTTTAGAAAGTAATCTTACCTCGAGGCAGAGGGTTCCGTCGAAAGTTATGGATTCGGAGGAAGTTCGAATCGAAAGAGCTATTGATTTAAAGGCAAGAAGAGCGGGACATTTGGGGTACGTGAGAAGGAGGTTGAAATTTGTACAAGGACTTCTGTCTGAACATGCGAGCGAACACGAAGTGATGAAAGGTGTGGAAGATTACGAGCGTGCATTCCACAAGTTTGTAGACTCCCACGAAACCTACCTAAGTTTTGAAGATAATGAACGAATGAGAACTATGGCGAACGAAAGTTACGAGAATGAAAAAGAGTGCAAATTCCGCCTCGAGGTAGAGCTCAGCGCGTGGAAATATAAGGCTAAAAACGACACGAAAGGAAGGTCCAAGTCTGATCGCAAATCACATCGGTCGAGTAAAACCGGGAAGAGTTCCCGTACCAGTTCGAGTAGCGTAAGAGAGAAGCGAAGATCGCTTGAAGAAGCACGGCTGAAGGTGGAAGCACTTGAACAAAGGCAGAGCCTGGAGCGTCGCTTGGAAGAGGAAGAAGCTGAGTTTCAGAAGAGAGAGCTTGAAATCGCTAAGGAAAGGGAACGAAACAAGGCTGAGATGGCAAGGAAAATTGAAAGGATGCAGGTGGAAATGGAACTAAAGAAGGCTACTGTGGACCTTGAGATTGAGAAAGAGGAATTGCAGACCGAGCGCTCGGACGACGAAACTGTAAGTGAGATAATTCCACCATTAAATCCAGAGTTGATCCCTCACATACCACTAAGGTCTTTCAGTTTACCACAAGACACACACCTTATCCCGCAACCCCCATCTGATGTACAAGCAACCAGAAATAAGGCTTTGGAAGCTGAGCATGAGGTGTCGTCGGTAACGACGTTTTCTCAGAGTGACATGGAACACCCATACGTACTACTTCCCAACCCTGCTTCTCAGCCGAAAGAGACCAGGCAAAGGTCTTCAGTAAGAGTAGATGTAGATGAATTCAAACCGTTTGTGACCAAGGATGAGAAGAGTTCGCCCACCGATAGATTTAAAAGTGAGCTTCAAACCCCTCAGCCAAGTCACACTCAGCTTGAGCAAGTGTTGTTACAAACACTTCAGCACCTTACACAGCAACCAGCCAGCCAAGTGTCGCACCCCCCGTCAGTAGAACTTGCAGATAAAGCGCCATGGCAAGCAATCGCAGAGGCACTTAAACAAGGTCCCACTCTACCGAAAATTGAGTTGATGAAGTTTGGGGGAGACCCTTCCGAGTATGGAGAATTTGTTGCCAATTTCTGCGACCACATTGAGAGTCAGGTGCCCGATGATTCGCAAAGATTGACCCGTCTACTCGCGCAGTGTGTTGGAAAGGCGCGAGAGGCTATAAAAAGCTGCGTCAACCTTCCTACTGGTCAGAGGTATGGTGAAGCGTGGAAAACTCTGTCAAAGAATTTTGGACAGCCTCACATGGTGGCTGATGCACACATGAAAAGGTTAAGAGAATACAACCTTAGAAGAGTTGATGCCGCAAGTCTGATGGATTTTGCGAGAAAACTTGAAGATACCAAACGAGTGTTAACGAGTATGGGACCACTTTACGTAAGCCGCCTCGACAATGAAGATACGATTCTTATGCTGATGAAAAAGTTACCTGATGAGGGCTTGAAGCGGAAATGGACAGACGTTGCTGGAGACCTAATTTGTTCTAAGGGACAAGTTTACTTTTCTGATTTTGTGAATTTCATACAGAAACGAGCAGATCGCTTAAACAACCGTTTTGGCCAGGAACTGAAGTCGTCACTGCCTCAGCATGAAAAGGAAAGAAGACATGGAAACAAAGACAAACAAGATCTGCCATTTAAGGCTACAACCCTAGCTACCCAGAGCAGAGGAAACAGAAGGTCTGCTGGTACTGGCTTAGCCACCTTGAAGTGTTATCAATGTTCCGGACCGCATGCAATTTGGCAGTGTGAGACCTTTAAGAATGCATCTTACGAGGATCGGTCGCAAACTGTACGACAGAAGAAGCTGTGTGGAAGTTGCCTTTCGTATGGACACTTCTCAAGATCTTGTTCGAAGGGATTTTCTTGTCGGAAATCGGGTTGTGGAAAGAAGCACCATTTCCTTCTTCACCCGCCAGACCGCGAAGAGACTGACGACCGTGTAGTAGAACAAGAAAGTGCAAATCAGCAACCAGTCATTCGTGGCCAAAGTTCAGTTGGTAGAACAGCTGCGACACTCACTGAATCCAACCATTCCCCGGTTATCGAATCCAGTACCTTTGCCGTATCCAGAGATTCTGCTCCAAGGGAAGCCTCAACCAGCAGTCGACCGAGGGTCTGCTTCAAGGTCGTCCCAGTAAGAGTCAGTGGGCCAGGTGGGAACAAGCAGCTAACAACATACGCCTTCCTAGACAGCGGATCAGACACTACACTCTGTTTGGAAAGTCTTGTAGAAGAATTAAGCCTTGAACGTGAGCCTACTGATTTTACCCTTTCAACAGTCAATTATGAAGGGAAGGAACATGGTCACCAAGCCCGCTTGGATATAGAAGCACTTGACGGGAAAACGAAGTTCACACTCGATCGGGTTCTGACAATGGAGAGCCTACCCATTGGAGAGAGACATTTCGCCAACAATAGAGAATTGACAAAATGGCCGCACCTTGATGGCGTCAGTCTTCCCGAAATAGAAGGGCATCGAGTCTCCATCCTTATTGGCAGCGACCGACCGGATATTATCGATGATAATTCTGAAATCAGAAGAGGAGCTTGAGGCCAGCCCTATGCCGTAAATACTCCCTTAGGTTGGACGGTGTATGGCCCAATGGGTGAACCTAACAGCAATGGCATCCATGTCAGTTTCGTAAGGAGTGATCATGAAGAGATGTTAAGTCAGCAATTGGAACGTTTGTACAATACCGAGTTCAAAGATACCCTTGTGGATGTTGAAGAGAGTTTGTCGTTGGAAGACCAAAGAGCGAAGCAGATTATGGATCAATCAGCGGTCCTTGTTAATGGACATTATCAGCTCAAGCTGCCATTCCGGCATAGTCCTCCCTGCTTACCTGATAGTCTACCAGTGGCAAAGGAGAGATTGTATTGGCTGAAAAAGAGAATGGAAAGAGACCCTGAGTTCCACAAGCAATATGCAAGCGTTATCCAGAAATACCAAGAAGAAGGATCTTCACGTCAAGTCCCTGATGAAGAAATTTCTTCCCTCAAACCCATTTGGTACCTACCGCATCACGCCGTTTGGCACCCAAGAAAACCTGAAGAGCCGAGAGTGGTATTCGATTGTGCCTGCAAGTCCAGCGGTGTCTCGTTGAACAATCAGTTGTTGCAGGGACCAGAGAACACAAGCTCACTTATAGGAGTCATTCTGCGATTCAGAGTTAACAGTGTGGCCGTGGCAGCTGACATTAAGCGGATGTTCCATCAGGTGTTTGTGTCTCCCGAAGACCGGGGCGTTCTTTGCTATCTGTGGTGGCCGGATGGAGATTTGACGAAGGACCCGAAGACTTTTCAGATGCTAGTCCATATCTTTGGGGCTACCTCATCACCCAGCATCTGTGGTTACGCATTACGGCGAACAGCTGCCGATTACAGCGAAGGTTTCTCCTCTCAGACCATTGACGCAGTCATGAGAGACTTTTATGTCGATGACCTGCTCAAGTCCTTCGAAACGACCGGCCAGGCAGTGGAAACTACAAAGGAGCTACAGGAACTGCTAGCGAAAGGAGGATTCCAGCTGACCAAAGTTATGTCCAATGAGCGCGAAGTCCTAAATGCATTCCCACCTGAACATCGAGCACCAGCTGTCAAGGACTTAGATATCGATCTCAACAGTCTACCCATAGACCGAGCCCTAGGAATCCATTGGGACATGGAGGCAGACACCTTCAACCTAGTTGTTAGTGATAAATCCCATCCAGGGACCCGGAAAGGCGTCCTGTCGTCGATTGCAACAATTTATGATCCCCTTGGTTTGGTTGGTCCCCTAATCCTGCCTGGAAGAGAGATCAACCAAGAGCTATGCAGATTAAAGTATGACTGGAATGACAGGCTCCCTGATGAACTAGCAGTGAAGTGGAGAGAGTGGAAGGAAGGACTCGCAAGCCTCACCAGTTACAGTATCCCTCGATCCTTTACTCCCCAAGACTTTGGAGAAGTAGAAAGAGCTGAACTCCATCACTTCGCAGACGCTTCTGAAGGACATGGATATGGGACAGTAACTTACCTGCGTTTCGTTAACAAAGAAGGGAGCATCCACAACAGTTTCCTCATGGGCAAGTCGCGAGTGAGGCCTCTAAGGAGTGGTATCAGCGTGCCTAAGATGGAGTTGACCGCTGCCACCTTGTTGATCAAGATGGACAAGCTCATTATGCGAGAGTTGGAAGGTCGCATCAAGATCCACAGCGTCACCTTCTGGACCGATTCAATGATTGTCCTAAGGTACATATTCAATGAGACGAAAAGATTTGTTACCTTCGTCGCCAATCGTGTTGCTGTCATCAGAGAAGGATCAAGGCCCTCACAATGGCGTCACGTTAGGTCAGAAGCTAACCCGGCTGATTTGGCCTCGAGAGGAATAAAGGCCTCCGAAACCAAGAAGTTAGAAGTGTGGAAACATGGCCCAGATTTTCTGTGGAAAGATCAAAAGGAGTGGCCGCAGCAACCCGCTGATCTCCATCAAGAACTATCAGACCAAGATGAGGGAGTCAAGAAAGAGAAGATCACCGTTAATGCATGTGCCGAGAAAGAAGACTTCTGGGGCACTTTATTTGAAAGATTCTCAACATGGGAGAAGTTAAGAAGAGTGGTGGCTTGGATCATTCGAGGAGCACGTAAGCTGTTGCAGTTGCGAACGAAGCCAGTGGCAGCCACTGTTTCGCTTGTGAACCCAGAGGAGAAGGTTCCCCACCTCCTATTGTTAGATGTAGAAAAAGCAGAAAGAATTATCGTAAGGAACGTCCAGATTCAGACCTTTCCTGAAGAGTTGTCCAACCCAAATCCGTGCAAAGGTCCTCTCGCCAAGTTGAAACCATTCGTGAATCAAGGAGTCTTGCGAGTTGGAGGAAGACTAGACCGTGCAGACCTCAGCTATGATGTAAAACATCCAATAATATTACCTGGAAAGCACCGTGTAACAGAGATGATCATCCTCCATTACCACCATGCTAATGGTCATGTAGGTCCACACCAAGTACTAGCGGAGATAAGACAGCGTTTCTGGATTGTGAGTGGTGTTTCGTCCATCCGACGTGTCCTGCGGCGATGCCACGAATGTAAGCGCCAGAATGCTACAGTGGGAGAGCAGATTACAGCACCACTCCCAGTGGTGAGAGTTTCTTCAGACAGCTACCAGTTAATCTACCCGTTTGCTGCTGTTGGAATAGATTATTTTGGACCACTCTACGTCCATGCAGGACCACTTACCAGATCTGTGAGAAAGAATCCCAAACTCCACAAGCGCTATGGTTGCATCTTTACCTGCCTTAGGTATAGAGCCGTCCACATCGAGCTTGCGAATGATTTAACGACGGACAGCTTCATTCAAGCAGTAACAAGATTTGTCGGAAGACAAGGTCCACCCAGGGTTATTTACAGTGACAATGGCACAAACTTCAGGGGAGCAGAAACCGATGTTTTGAATGCGTTGAAGACCTGGGACCAGGAAAGAGTAGGACGTGAGCTGCTTCAGGAGAATATACAGTGGTATTTCAATCCCCCGGCGGCAAGCCACCAAGGAGGTGTTTGGGAGCGACTCATTCGCTCCGTTCGAAGGATTCTCCACGCCATGATTGGTGAGCACCTTGTCAATGAGCAGACCCTAACGACATTCCTGACAGAAGTCGAGAAGATCCTGAATAGTCGACCGATCACTCGTGTGTCTAGCGACCCCGACGATTTAGAGGCCTTGACCCCTAACCACATACTGCTGTTGCGCCCGAATCCGTGTTCAGCTCCTCGTAAATTGGAATACTCCGACAAGTTTCAAGCAAGATGGAAACATGTGCACATTTTGGCGAATGAGTTTTGGGCCCGCTGGGTTAAAGAATATCTTCCCTTGTTGCAGGAACGCCAAAGGTGGCTGAAGCAGAGGCGAAACTTCAAGGTCGGAGACTTGGTCATCATGAAGGATGCAAACCTCTCCCGAGGACAGTGGCCCAAAGCGCTAGTTCAAGAGACCTTCCCAGATTCTGATGGTGTGGTGCGACAAGTTCTGGTGAAAAGTGCAAGAGGTGTCTTCAGGAGAGATATCCGCAAACTCTGCCTTCTGGAAGAGGAGCTATTGAAGTCCACTGAGGAGTCCATGGAGAAGAAAAAAAACCTGAACTTGTGCGATTAGTTATTGAACTGTCGATTGACCTTTTTCTTAAGACCCAGGAATTTGGAATCAATGACATTCTTTCTGTTATCAAACGAGTCAAATACCTAAAGACTACGAGAGTCTTTGGGGGGGAGCATGTAACGACTTGGTCTTGTTTTAGGAATGATTCGAATAGAGATATTTAAGAAGTAGACATTTCAGTGTTTCATTTATGACGCGTGCCGCTGATCATGCATTCTGCAGTCGCGGTAAATATCAAGTTTCAAAAGCACATGGTCTGCCTTTGAGTTCGTTTTAGTGTGTTCGAAGTTCATTGTTAGTGTCGAGCAGGATTTCATTTCTTATTAGCGGAACAAGGCACGAAAAACTTGTAAGTATCGATCGGTTTTCATTTAGCTTTCTTATCCTTTGTGATTCAGTTGTTATTTTGGTTTACTTAGCGGATTTATGCATTTGATTTCAGTGAATCGTTGTTCATGTAATAAAAGACGTTTGCAGTTCAGCGCATCTCTAGTTTTACTTGTTGCCGCTTTCCTGTAGTGAACATTGGGTTCCTACAATTATTCTCTGCAGTACATGAAGGTATATGACATTGTTGCCGGCATAATGCGACTGGGGCGGGGTTCCCTTATGGCGAAATTCGACATGCAAAATGCATACCGTATTGTGCCAGTCCATACAGAAGATCGGCAGTTGCTGGGTATGAAATGGCGTGGTGCTTTTTATGTTGATATGGTCCTGCCTTTTGGTGTCAGGTCAGCTTCATATATCTTCACATGTATAACAGCTCTAGTGGAGCAGGAGGCCAAGCAAACTACGATGTCACCTTCCTGATGCACTACCTTGATGACTTCCACACTCTCGGCCCTCCCGGCTCCTCTGTCTGTCAACACAATCTGGACAGGTCTATTGACTGTTTTTCTAAGCTTGGCATCCCCCTCCATCCAGACAAACTGGAAGGGCCATCGACATGCCTAACCATCCTGGGCATTGAACTGGACTCTCTTAATCTGCAGGCACGCCTTCCTCAGGACAAATTTGATAGGATAACTGCCTTGTTGGAGGATTGGTCACAGAAGCGTTGGTGTAAACGCAAAGGACTGGAGTCTCTGGTAGGTCACCTTCAGCACGCCTGCCAGGACGTACTCCAAGGTCGCTCTTTCTTGCGCCGTATGATCAACCTGCTATGTGCCTTTCGACGCGATTACCACCCGATTCGTCTCAATCAGGAGTTCTTTCTTGACCTAGCCTGATGGCAAGAGTTTTTCCAGTCTTGGAATGGTTCCAGCTTCCTTCAGTACCCCCAGTGGGCTCCACTCCCCGACTTTGAGGTTTCTTCAGATGCCTCTGGGGCTCTTGGTTACGGAGTAGTCTTCCAGGGTCACTGGTTTTCAGGTGCATGGCTCCCAACACAGGTCTCTCAGTCTATTGAGTACAAGGAACTTTTCCCTATCGTCATGGCAGCTTACCTCTGAGGTCCCCGATGTGCCTCCAAACGGGTCAACTTCCTATCAGTAGTGGAAATTCTTCGGTCTGGCACTTCAAGAGCCCCTCCCATCATGTCCTTGGTTCGCTATCTGTCCCTGTTGGCAGCTTGTCACTCCTTCTCGTTCACTGCCTCCCCAGTTAAAGGGAAGTCTAACCCTCTTGGTGACTCCCTGTCTCGCTTTCAGTTTCAGCGCTTTCGCCGGCTAGCCCCTCATGCAGACTCCATTCCGACCCAGATTCCGCAGCAGCTCCTCTTGGACTTGGAACTTCGCTGTCAGATAAATGCCACTTCTATTTGACTCAGGGTCTTTCCCCTTCTACTAGGAAAGTTTATGCTTCTGCCCAATGCCGCTTCTTGGATTTCTGTGTTCAGGACAGTAGCCTAACTCCTTCGGGATCAGCTCTTCCAGCCAGTGAAGATGTGCTCATCCGTTTCTGCTGTCATCTTGCCGATACTCTCCACCATTCATCCATAAAGGTTTACCTTTCAGCAATCAGGTCCCTTCACATTGAGGAGGGTCATCCTTCTCCACTGGTTGGTTGCCTTCGGTTACAGCGTGTGTTGCCGGGTATCAAACGTCACCAAGGCTCAAATAGACGTCAGCGCCAACCAATCACCATCGAGCTGATGCACATTATTTTCCAGTTCTTAAACTTCTATGACTACAACCATACAATGCTTTGGGCTGCTGCTGTCTCGGGTTTTTTGGTTTCTTACGTGCTGGTGAGTTCACTGTCAACTCCCCCTTCAATCCTGACATCCACCTTGCTGTCAGTGATGTCCAGGCAGATTCCCTAGTCAATCCAAGCAACTTCAGGATTCATATTAAGTGCTCTAAGACCGACCCCTTCCACCAAGGTTGCCATATTTACATTGGTGCTGGAAAACATGATCTCTGCCCTGTCCGCGCCCTTACCCAGTATCTACACTTCCGTGGCTCAACTCCTAGCCCACTTGTCCTTCTTTCTGATGGTACCCCTCTACATCGCCAATGGCTGACATCCAATATTCAATCTATCTTCTTCGCTGCTGGGGTCCCTGGTTGCTACACCGGTCATAGCTTCCCCATTGGCGCAGCTACTTCAGCAGCCTCTCGTGGCCTACCAGATCACCTCATCAAGACACTTGGCAGATGGTCCAGCGATGAGTATCAGATCTATATTCACACTCCTGTCAGTACTATTGTTGGGGTAGCAAACCTTCTCTCTTGACAGGTATTTCTTCTGTATCTCTCTCTTTTCCTAGTTGTCCTTCTAGGGTGCCTCGGGACTTGGGTAGTTCGGGGCCAGGGCTTCCCCCAGCCCTGAGCCCCACTTTCCCTCTCTGATCTGGCTGCGTCAGCTCGGAGAGTCCCTTCGGCTTGGAATGGGGGCTCATGACTGGGTTGCAGAGATTTGCCAGCCATGGGGGCAGTTTTTCTATCTAGGAGCTGGCTGGCCACAGTGGAAGCCCCTGGGTACCCCAGGCACCCACCTCCCACTTAAGCGAGGCAGTTGGTTAAATTTGGTTAAATGTAATTTAACTAAGTTAACCACCACGAACTTAGCGGTCAAGCGGTTCACAAGCTTAGCGGTCAAGCGGTTCTCTAGCTTAGCGGTCTAGCGATTCACAAGCTTAGTGGTCTAGCGGTTCACAAGCTTAGCTTTTAAGCGGTCCACAAGTTAACGGTCATGTGGTCCATAAGCTTAGCGGGTCAAGAAGCCCACGAGCTTAGCGGGGATCCAGCGGTCAATCCCATAAGGGCACGGTCACATGGTTCGTGGTAGCTTTGTACATGGCTAGGATCTGCGAGTTCTTTGTTGAGAGTTTCTGCAGTGGTCTGTGGAGCGGTACATTTAGCATCTCCCCCCCTCTTCCCATACCTATTTTTCTTCCTTCCACTGTTTCATCAGTGTGATGGGGTGTCTGGAATGGGGGGTCATGGCTGGGTTGCAGGGATTTGCCAGCCATGGGGGCAGTTTTTCTATCTAGGGGTTGGCTGGCCACAGTGGAAGCCCCTGGGTATCCCAGGCACCCACCTTCCACTTAAGCGAGGCAGTTGGTTAATGCACATAAAAGATATAATAAGGCTGGATACTTGCAATTTTTTAAAACATTGTTGTGGTGTGAAAAATGTGCAAATTATTTTCGAGGGGAGGAGTTTAGGGTGGGGCTGATGGTTAACATTATGGACCTTCTGACCAATAAAAAGGTTTAACATTATTTTTTGAACCAATGTACAATTTGCAAATATTTAAAACACCATAATAATAATAATAATGATAAATAACTTGTAATATGGAATGCCTAGGCCTGTTTAACAATATAGAGCAATATTTTTCTGTATTTGAACATTTTCTGTGCCCATGTAGAACTTACAGGAATTTCCTGGCATCTTTCCAGAAGACCATATTCTTTATGTTTGTCATATGGCCGTTGAATTCTGTCAGGGACCTCTGGATGAGTTCTAGGAAATACCAGGAAGTCTTTTAATATTTACAGTGGTGTAACAGTACAATACCTGTAAATTGAAAAAGAACCCCCATGTATACTAAAGGGTGTACAATGTACCATGCCTTCCAGTCAGGTAAAATATCTAAAATTACTTTACATGATATTTTTGTTTTTTCTAATACGTTATGAGATTATCAATTTATACCTCTCCTATGGAAGTTTATTTTTTATGCTCATTAGCCTTCCAGGAAAGTAAGGTTTGAATCTTTTACAGGCCACAGGCCACATTCCACAAGATGTCACCTTTATAAGAAAAAAATACTAAGCCAATCAGTTTTCCTTTCACGCAGTTTAAAAACTGTGGTTCACTGCATAAAATCATCTCAATATATTCCATATTTAATACTATAATTGAACTAGATACGGGGGTGGGGGAGGGTAAAATATTCTTTCTTTTTAATAATGTAGATCCTTTTATTTGTAAAAAATTACGTGAAGGTTATTTTTATTTTTATCGAAACTTTTAAGAAAAGGAAACAAGAATCAGGATATGTCATAACTAATTATTACTGATTATTCATTTTGTAATTTCATTGCTGTATTTTTTCTACTATTATCCTTTATTTAATTTTTTTTTTTCTATGCCATGCCATGCACATAAATACTAAATTCCCTGTGCAGTGTAGCTACTTAATTAATGTTAATCTGAAAATTGTAAAAACGATGCTGTTCAAAAGAGTCTTAACTGACGTTTTGGCAATGCTGCCTTTAATGCAAATAAATATTGTTAACTAATGTTAACTTGTATTTTATATATTAATGATTACACTTACTTGTCCCACACATTAAAATGCCTCTTCATCCTTTCATCAAAGACAATTCCAGTCCTGAAAAAGAAAGTTTTACAACCTAATTGTAAAATGCAGTTAATGGAACATGAAGTCCTCTTCTGGCCCTGTCACAGGGCATCACATGTACTGTAACTATTTATTGTACTAATTTAGTCTCTTAGCTTTGTACTGTAAATGTACCATGTTGCTTTGTCCTTTGTCTCGGACACTGTAGCTGTTTATGAGATAGAAGTTATAACATTGTCCTCCGAAAAGGTTAATTTTGCTAAAAAATAATACTCTGTTCATGTCTTCGTAATGTTATAGATGTAAGGTCTCTGGGCTAGACAAAGTACAATCTTCATTGGCTTAAGCTCTGGGCACTGTATGTCTATTAGGCATAAACTGTGTTGTAAAGCATGATTAGTCAGATTTTACACTCCTTATATTAAAAAACACTTGGTTTAGTGCACAATAACAATAATAATAATAATAATAATAATAATAGTTTATTGACACTTCTAGCAGGTGATATAACTGAATAAACAGTGAAATTTACAAAAATTTACAAGATAATTAATACTTATAACCATTTACAAGCCCAATGATCAATAATACAGTAATTGTATAATTTTTCCAAATCTAAATGTAAAAAAGTCATTCGCTCTCTTAGTCTTTTTCATTGTTCTTGTTGGTATTGTATTCCCTGCTCTTAATTGATATGGTATTGTTCTTATTGTCTCTTGCGGAGCCAGGAAAGATATTGGGTGGCTCACATCCCTCATATCAGCCATTAGCTTTTGACATAAAAGTTCCCTACGACTAGCTAAAGATGTAAGATTAGCCTGATACAGCGCTTGCTGGTAGCTAGAGTTAGGAAATATTATTCCCAAGGCTCTTCTTTGTATTGATTCAATAGCGTCAGACAAGTATGCAGGGATATCTTGCCACACCTGCACAGCGTATTCTAATAATGACCTAACATTACATAGGTATACTTTTAGTATGTCTTTTGGCATTACTCCTGCGCGCTTCAATAATCTAAGTGCATACAATCTCTTAGCTGCTTTGGCAATTACGTATTCAGCATGCGCATTCCATTTAAGGTCATCACTAATTATAACTCCTAAAAGCTTATATGTTCGTACATGTTCTACTTCTTTGTTCCCAATAGATATAGGTCGTAAAGTTGTGATTGAATTTTTCATGAAATCTATATACATCTCTTTACATTTCTTTGGATTAAGCTTCATCTTATGTTCAATACAATAATCATGAATTTCTCGGACAACTATATCTAGTACACTAATGGAGTTCCTTGGGATAATCTCGAATGCAGTAGTGTCATCAACATACTTAGTACGCATATGTCAGTTCTTGAGCAACTTGTTTACCATGACAGCAAAGAGTGTTAATCCTAGTTTTGTCCCTTGTGGCACACCTCCGTTGACCTGTTTCCATGGTGACAGGGACAAACCAACGCACACAGCTTGAATTCGATTGGTTAAAAAGGACCGTACCCAGAAAAACAAAGTTTAAACAATAATATTTTGTTGATTTATGAAGGACGGAAACAAATTTATGATTTAAAAAGAAAGCAAATGTAGTTAAATACAAATCTGCCACCATTTTATGGCTAAAATTTGTTCCTTGGTCACTAAAAAGTTAATGCACTCTGTTTCCATCTAAATAAATTTTCTCTCCAGCTTCTACTTTAATTAGGTTAAAGAGCCGCTCTTGAGGTTTTAGGTGATACAAGGAAAAGCAATCAAAATATTATAAACTGTATGACAAAAAAACGAATATAAAATAAAAGCATTTAGATGAATTTATACACAGTCAGATACTAATAACAATAATATTTACCTTTTCATCTTTTCTTTAGTCTCACTGACCTTCTGACAAAAAGTAAAAGTCAAAACAAAACAATTATTGATATATATTATTTAATTCATTCAAAATATTTCCCCAATTCTGATTGGCTCAAAGCACATGGAAATGACGTCAAAAATGCAGCCTTCTACAGGTTAATGAACCGTTAACCGAGGTTGAGTCGTTTTGGTTGTGAAAAGAAAATGGCTGACACTTCACTCGTTTCAAGAGTAAGTTATGCATTCCTGTGTTCATAAGGTGGTTTTCATCTTTTTCTTGATCATCTTCATATTTTTAATTATCTAAATAGCTAACAAACATCTGAAGCGCACTCTCCAAGCTCCAACTACTCCTAGTTTTACCAAATTTTCAATAATCCACCCTTGTGCACTTGACTACCAGATGACACTCTTTGAGAGGAAAGATAAAAAATCGTTTAATTTATCTTCAAAGTTTTGCTGTCTTTAGCAAATGATATAGAGCAGGCGACGATTGAATGGTATCCCATGATGCATTTTTGCAGAAGCATCATGCAATATTGCAGTCATGGCAGATTCCATTGTGAAGTAAGGTCGTTTTCTTGTCAGTTTTTTTTCTCATTTGTTTTCCAGTTAAAGTAAGAAAATTGCAGTACTTTGTTATTTGACATGATTTCTCCAATTTGCAATGGCTTATGAGTGAAGTTTCCACATAGAAACATTTATTTTCATTGTTTCACTTATTCTTCGCATCACAAAGTGTTCAAGTGACCCACAACAAGGTCATAAATATTCACAATTTTTTGGATTATAAATAATGTTGAAGTCTTCAAAATGTGGACCTCACGCTAGCAAAATGAAGTCCTGAATATTGTACAGGCTAAGAGGTACCCAGAAGTATCCACATTTTGAAGACCTTTATCGAGCAAAGATGGCAGAAATTTCGTATCTTTTATCACATTTCAATGCCATGTGTGATAATATATGTGTAAATCCTGCTGAAGGCTACAATCTGTTGGACGCTTTTGAGAGCGCTTTATCCTGAAGCAATCACTTTGTATTTTCAAAGTGGTTATTTTTAAAAGGAATTTGACTATAATTATTTCAATTAGAACAAAGAGAAGTGAATAACGCTGTACGTGTGTTTCAGTATAATAGGCACCCAAACAAAGGTGCCATGCAGCATGCAAGCGCCACAACGTTAAACAAGCTTGCTCAGAATTTGAAAAAGAAATATCAGAAACTTTGTTTATTCAAAAGAACAGATCAGCATTCTGGCCAGAAAATTCCCTTTAAGATTGCTTCAGTCAATACCGGGTAGATTTTGCTTCAGAGGATTGTTTGTCGCATCGATAGGTTATATTTTATTTGCATTAAAAAAACTGACTTTGTAAAATGAGGTCATAATTGGTAATTAGCTTTACAGCATAGCAGCTGTTTTGTTGGAGCCTGGCTTTTTAGATCAGTCAACGTTTCAGTTCTCCTAGTGAACCTTATCAGTTTCTGACTCTCATACTTTGTGTTTGTTGTTGCAACTGAGTGCATAAGTAGTTCAGATCAGTGAAACACATGTATTACCCTCCAAAGTAACACTGCAATGAATAATTATAAACTCGATATTCTCAAAAGCAGAAGCTGCTGAACCGAAACATGTTTGGAAACCAAACACATCGAGCAGTGTGGTGTTCATTACACGTGTGCTGATCATAATATGTCAGGTACGCAGTGAGAATTAAGACGAGGTGTATCATGGGATACTATTCGATCGTCATCTGCTGGGAATAGAGAAAAATGTTTTTGGTGCAGTTTTGTAAGAAACAACATTTTAACCTGATCAATGACACCTACAAATTTTGACATAGCAATATAAATGGGCCACTCGAGTTTGCAGGCCGCTACGATCCACGCGCCGCGCCACGACCACAAATTCTTCTCCCCTCAACCTCGCAAAGCCTTCGGCCTCTCTTTGCGGGGAGCAAGGTGAGTGCTCTGAGGACTTCATACCTAATAATAGGGATAGTTTTCGGAGCATTGCTTCCCTAACCTGACTCGGCAAGTCTGTTCTGTCAGCGTTGGTCGCACAGCAGGAGAGGATCAGTTGACCTAAGTTTACAGCAAGCTAATAGGCCATTTGCAATAAGAGGCATGTGACATCGGTTTTATGAAAATGAAAGTTATATGATTTTTCCTTCGAAAAACGATTAATGGGTCATATCTTAACAAAATAATGGTGATTTGGTTTTTCAAACCCGCACCATTTTCTTAAAATGAATAAGTTCGTAAATGGTCACATGACCAAAATGTGATTTTTGAAATTATGAATTACTTCTCTCTGAACACAAATTTTGCACTTAAACTTCAAGGAAAATGTTGAAAAGATGATGTGATAACGTTTACAGCACATCTGAGCATAACTATGAAACGTTGAACAAGATATAAGCAAGAAGTAATTTTGGCCGCCATGTTGGAGGGCAAGAGCATGCCCTCCAACATGCATATTTCGGCCAATACAAACCACACTACTTTGCTGAAAAATCAAGTGCCAATATATCTCCCTTAAATGCATTTCCTCTCAAATTTCGGGTGTAAGAGAATTTTTGTGTGCTCTAACAATTTTTGGCATCAGCAAGATTCCAACTCATTGTTCAAAGGAAGCATTGGTCATGTGACCTCTAAGTGCAAGTGGCCTATAGATCGTTTTCACTCACGTGGCCAGCATCTATGCTAATTTATTGGAACAAAAGAGAGCATTTACATGAGAAAACAGTTAAACTCCCAGGGGATTTTCTTGGTACACCAACATGGCCGCCGTTTCATTGTTTTGGAACACCAATATGGCCGCCGTGACGTCACGTGCAAACCAGCAATTGGTATGTCTTCGTTTATTTTCGTTTATAAATTAAACAAGTCGTCACAGGTCACTGAATTATTGTACACTCAAATAGATAATATGTGTTTTCATTGTCCCTATTTTCAACAAACCCATCTCAATCACACTCTGTACGTACTCTTTATTTTAAATGTTCAGTTTTTATCTAAACGCCCTGAAACAACTCTGGGAAATTCTCCCTGTGCCTTATGCGCGAGTTGTCAGCGCTTACATAAATAAAATCCACGATACTCAACATCAAGTGTCAATTTGCTTACCTTGGTATTGAGTTATCCGTACAAAACGCGTCCAAAAAGGAGACAAGGAAGAAAGAAACCGCGCAGAAACACATGAGAAGAAACCTTTCTGTTAATCGAATCAGTCATAGGGTAAAATGCAACCGACCGAGGGTAGGGTGAAGAAAGCAAGAAGAAAGAAACATTTCTTATTAGAGAGGAGAATGAAATATTCTTAGACTATCTTCACTGTTTACAAAAAAAACAACCAAGATAGACGGCATAATATTTTTTTCAGACTTCTTTTCTTTAAATAGAAGATGATGAGAGAAATAGCTCTCCTTTTTTTATTAGCGGGGTAGGGTAGGGTTGATAGAAAGCGCGTGACTGACGTACATGAGCACTACACGCGTCACGCGCACTCCCGAAGCAAGATGGCGGCAAAGCGAGCAAAAGTGGGTGAAGACCCTTCCGTCACAGTTTTTAGGGAGTATCTTAGAATAAAAACCGTACAACCAAACCCAGATTATGGTAAGTTTACTTTTATTTTCTTAAATGAAGTCCTTCATCAAGAGGACTAATCAATAGCAATCTCGAAACGTTTATGTTCACCGAGCGACGCGCGCATCGCACCATATACCCGACCACTTTTAGGGTTGTGACTAGAATGGATACCCCAAAGTCAGATTTTCATCTTCGCTCAACATACGTGATAGGAGTCTTATAACTTAAAGTAGTAAATAAGAAAAGAAAGAAAACAGTAGGTAGTTCGTAGGACTTGAACCCGTGTAATTTGGTATATAATCCACATCCGTATCCACTACACCATAAAGGGCTAACTGCCGAGACCGGTTAATTTTAACGTACTTTACATGGCGTTGATCATTACATTATTGAAAGCTAACCGTTTTTAAAACAGCGCTTAACCCTAATCACTGTACTTCGGTGCTAAACCCTGTATCCAACTCTTTTCCTTGCACAATTGTCTTTTACTCTGATTTCCCCACTTTTTAAATTCGCATAGCGTGGAGTAGAGTATAGCGTTGTGTAATAAACATAAGGTGTCCAACCTGAAAATAATGGACATAGTCAAAACTCCATGTTCCACGAAATGTTCAAGAATTTGTAAATGAGTGGCAGGCCCCTTTCCCCTGCCTGAAGTCGGATTTTTTCCTTTCAAAAAAATCAGTGGCGATGACAGTCTTAGCCCTCCAGAGGTAAGTCAGTACACCTTCAGAAATGACTCTTGAAATCTGCTTTCCTCTCCCTAGGATTTCAATGTAGCTCAATAAGGGGAAGGGGGAGGGGTGCAGACATAAAATGGACTGGCCCTAAAACAGGGCCTTACTGTAACGTCCATGATAGAAGCTCAATATGCGGTGGCCCAATATATAAGTGGTTACGGAGATGCTAACTTCTTGAGATGTCTGCATGAGCACGTACCCATCACAAAAACTTCCAGTTCCCCTCCTGCAGTACATTTCACTGGTACTGGTAAATTAATACACCGGTGAAACAGTTCCATTGTGATGAGAAAATACTCATTTTAAGCTCATCAGTTGTTTGTTATCATTCACTATATTAAAATACTGAAAATAAGAACGGTTAATTAGTAAATACTATAATGTTGTTTATAGTCACTGTCACGTCATTGATATTAATCAGAAGGATGTGATCTTTTTTGCAATAATTAAGCTTAGAAATAGCTGCAGCTAGGGACGATTTGCATAGGGCGCTTCACATGTTTTGATCAGATTATCAGAGATTGCCAATAAATGTGGTATTTGCAGCTTATTTACTGGAAAATACAATTTTAATGTTGTCCCTGGGTGCAACATTTGCACCCTATACCCTATTTTTAAGGTGTACGGTCAAGTCGCCCGACAGTTATCTTGCCCGAAGTCATGTTGCCCGAAACCAGAGTCATGTCGCCCGAAATTTACAGTCATGTTGCCCGATATCTTGAGTGAAATGTGAAACTCAGGTTGTGTGGTTGAACGTCATTTCCGCACTCGATACAGGGATAAAGGCTCATTGTAGAATTCTTTTGCGTACGCGTAACGATCTCATGTTTCAGCTCGCTGATTATCTCGGAATGAGGTGGCTATCATTAGTTTACCCTCTTTATAAATCATGTGGTTAACCGGATCAAAATTTACATGCGACCGGCTGAGGAAACAAGTAACAACTGAACAAGTCACGAAAATTTATCCCGCATCTGATCCTAAGGGGAATGATGCTAACACGCTTTGTTCGCGTGGTTAACAATAAACAACAACAAACCGCTGTAAAAGTTTCAGGTTGTTTTTTATACGATAAATCAAACGAAGTGAACTTGATGTATTTTTTGGATATGTGTGAAAAATTCTGATAACTGCAAGTGTTCCGCTTATAATTACTAGAATATATCTGTACAGTAGAATGAGCAGTTTAGTTCATAACAACGAACAACGCTGAAATGAACAGCGATATTTGAGTCTTTGTTTAGCTTCATATTTGCATAGGTTAGTGGACACAAAATGTTACGAGTCAACATTTTACGAGTTTATTCCTTGCAATTTACTTAAGATGTTGCTTTTCTTCAAGTTTATGCAGTCGATAAAATTGCGGGCAACATGACTTTGGATTTTGGGCGACATGACTATGAATTTCGGGCGACATGACACTGGTTCCGGGCGACATGACTTCGGGCGAGATGACTTTCGGGCGACATGACCGGTTACCATTGTTAAGCCCCACCATGGGGCATTTGCAGCTTTTCCAAAACAAAATGAGTAATGCCCGTGGGGGTGGGGGGAGAGGGGATGGTCACGCGTGGAATTGACTGAGCCATAAAATTCATTCAGGTAGAAAATGTGAGAAAACGTGTGAATTCCCAGTCAAATTCTCATCATAATTTTTAACCCTCCCCCACCCCACTTTAATTTATAATACAAGCAAACAGATATTGCCTCTTATGTCAAGGGTTAGGGTTATTGTTTGTGTGGTTATCCTATTGTTTTCGCAACCAATTGTGTGAGCCATTCAGTGAGGTGCTGCTTGTGTTTGACCCGTTCCAAGGGGTACTGGTAACAATTAACTTGGCCCAAAAAACTGGGAGTACAAAGCATTCTTAACACCATAATCAACTTATTTGCACTTTTTTGAGTGTTATAGCTTATGTCAATCTTCTTTTTTTTTATCAGAGAGTGCTATAACCTTTTTAGAGAAGATAGCAGCAGAACTTGATCTTCCTTTTAAATGTATCAGGGTAAGTGTCGCTCACTGATATATGTAGCCTCTATCCTTCACCAAGCCATTTAGTGGGGGGGGTAACCCTGTTATTGTAACTTTGATAAGCATTGTGGGGCCTAAAACAGTGGAGTGACAGTGAATGGCCAATTTTATTACTTCACCCTGATGGGACTCTCTAAATTCTGATGGGAAGCAAGATTTGCAGTATTCAGACAAGAGCTGGGCTCAACCTTAAGCTTTGTGTGGATGCTTTGGTTATTTGCCAGTGTTCAGAGTGGTACTGTAGGCCTGGCTTCCTTTCCTGCCCAGGCAAACACTGAGTGTACTGTCTGTAGTGTATTAAACCGGATGTTTAGATTGTCTAAGTTAACTGGAAGTATATGTATTAGACATCCCATAATGCCATGCGTGCTCAGTATATCTGAGTGTTGTGGAGACCAGAAAAGTGTGTTGGACGTATGTTCGGTTTTTGTTGAAGTCCTGTAACATTGTGATTGTAAAGCATTAAAATACAGAATTTAATTAACACCGTCCTTTTAAATAACTGAGGAGAAGGAGCTGCCTATACATATATTATATCTTTCACATAGCAACATTCTAGTCATCTCAGATAAAACTGCAACTGCATGCCGTTCCTTTAATATACCACTTTCACTAATCTGACTTAATCTTCTGGGACTTATGAAAGAACTACCAGGAATGTAACATTATAAATTGGCAGTGATCATCCCTCGTGCCCAATTATGAGCCACCAATTGCTGCAGTTATGGAATCAGGCATTTTTGTGATGACCTTGCCATGTCAATGTTGCTGCCGTGAATCTTTAAATAGAGTATAAATTATCCCAATTTATTATGGCTTAAATACTTTTCTTCTTGATTAAATTGTCATACATAAGACGGAATCTGGTAAAGTCACAGCAGCTATTATAACATGGGAAGGAAGTGACCCAAGCTTGCCATCCGTGATGTTAAACAGCCACATTGATGTTGTTCCAGTATTTCCAGTGAGTTTACTCAGTTCTATAGCTACCAAAGAAAAAAGTAAGACCAAACTTTTTTTTGAAACTAAAAAGTAAATGTTGTAGGTTAATTTGTTTCTTAGGTCAATCTGTTTTTAACCTAGGTCAGTTTGTTTCAACCTAGGTCAATTTGTTTCAAACCAGGTTAATTAGATGTAAAGGTGCTTGAACAGCATAAGTGGATGAAACCTGCATAAAACAGCTCACTAAATAGACCAATCACAGAACAACACTGTAAGCCTCTTCCCTTTAAATCGTATGATCTTATGTGATATGATTGCTTGGGAGCATAGATTAAACTGATACCTAAACTTACTTTCTTGTCGTAGGAACACTGGACCTATGATCCTTTCTCTGCCCACAAGACTGAAAATGGTGATATTTATGCCAGAGGAACTCAGGTTTGCAAGTTGCTTTTAACATTATTATTAATCATTATTATTTATTTAATCATTATTTATTTATTTATCTTTATTTATCATTGTTAATATTACTAATAAGATTAATAAATTCCTGCTACTGCATGTCAGAAAATTGTTTTGAGGAAAATTCAAATATATACAGTTTTACCACCTGAGACCTTTTAGTTGTCCTTCTATCATTAATGTACTGTTAATGTTTGCCAACTTAGCCACAGTGTTGTATCATTATTAACCTTTGGAGGGAAGAACAGGCTGAAGGGAAGAACAGGCAGACTGTGTTTTTGGGTAGTACTGTTCTTTTACATGGGCATACTAAAAATTAATGGAAATCAAGGCAAAATATGAAAAATGGTAATTTGAATATGACAAATAAGTTACACTGTCTGTAATTGATTGTAACAGCTATGTGTAGTTAATATAGAGGCTTTCCGAATTTATTTATGATTTAAACATTTCTTTTCAGGACATGAAATGTGTTGGCATTCAGTAAGTGAGAAATTGTGGTAACGTAAGCAGTCTTATAGCCACTTCCTTGCCTTTTAGTGTTGTAGGAGATAAAATGTATTTTCTCTTACCAGAAATTTCATTTACATGGTCTAAAGAAATTTTTTTCTTAAGGTTACAAAGTGGGCGACTCCAGCCTGTGTGGGCATAATGCACATGCATCATGCTTGCTTGATAAGCCAATCAGATTCCAAGATTCCATTCATCTTTCCCAGTCCCCACAGAGCGAGTGAAATACTGTGTCTTCAAATTCATAGGGACATCGTAATAGATTCTCTGAAGAAGGTTGAGCCTTACAGTTTGCTATTTAATATTTGTCTTTCATTTAATTATGAAAGGTACATAGAGGCTGTTAGAAAGTTATGGTCTCAAGGAGTAACCCTTCGCAGAACTGTACACATGACTTTTGTTCCAGGTAACTTTTGAATAAAAGTTAGTGTAGTAGTTTTTTTTGTTTGTTTTTTTTTTGTAAGGGAAAGCTATAGTCAGTAGAAGTGTCATGCATGGAGTAATGTCTTTCCCCTGGGATGGGGTGGTAAGGAGAGGGATGGACGGGTTATACCCAGGATTTGATGAGATCTACATGTTAGCCAGGGGATTTTAACTTCCGTATGATCCTGGTGTGAGGATTTGTTTGGCACTACACCATCTTGGAAAAACTGACAAGGCTGGTACCGATGTTAATATGCTCACCATAACAAGATGGCAAAGGAACTCGACTTAATATTCTCTCTGCAATAAAAATTACATCTGCATCCAGTGTTTTTTTTTTTGTCATATATTTTGTTTAATATTCATGCCATATGCAGCATTACAGGATCTGTCACATGATTGCTGTGTACTAGAGCCTGTAAAGATTTCTGTGTCCCCCACCAGTTTAGCCAAATGCACTATTATTTTCTTTGCCTGAGATTTACTCAGAGTTTGAGGATTTTGACTGTTTGGGGCCGAAACGTTTTCCAATAAGATGAAATGATTCAGCAACTTGTGCCTTTCACAGTCTTTTAGAGTTTTGCATTTAGGAAAGGTTACAAGAAAAATTTGAAGAACCAAACAAAAACAGATCTTCAAACTTGGTTTTATAATAATTCTTTAGTTGGAAGGTATAACTAAGGAAAATAAAACTGACAGTTTTGCTTCAGCCCAGTCATTGCATACTCAAAGTGCTTCTACTGTCTGAACGTTGACTGGCATACTTTCTTTCTTTTCTTTTGTTGTTACTAGATGAAGAAATTGGCGGATCAAGTGGAATGAATGTATTTGTTGGATTGGATGATTTTAAATCTTTAAATGTTGGCTTTGCTTTGGATGAAGGTATGACCTTGCATTGGGTGCATTGTTAGCTTTAAAAGGCCACATGGTTCTTTTCTTTTCATTGCTTTTATTCAATTCCATCAGGGCTTGCAAACCCAACAGAAGCATTTACAATATTTTATGGAGAAAGGGGAGTATTGTGTAAGTGACAGAATTCCAATTATTATAATTTTATTAAAAATTGTGTACTTTGAAATGATTGCATTTTTTTGCCATTAATATTGATTTTTTTTTCTCGATAACATGTCAATTTAGGGGTGAAAGTAACATGCAAAGGTTCCCCAGGGCACGGGTCCAGGTTTATTGAGGGTACTGCAGGTGAAAAGATGGTAAGTTTTAGCAGTCATGTAGTCTCCTATGTAGCCATTTTTGTCTCGTCACTCAGAGTGTCAACTGTGTGACAAGACAAGAACAGCTGCATGGGAGACTAGCAGTCTTGCATCTTGGTTACAGTTGTGTGATATATCTGTGATAGAATCATAAAACTGCAAGGTTTGTCAGCTCACTTTTATCAAGGTTGTGCTCTAGAGCATCCTTAAAAGCTCTTTTACTAAAAAATTAAATATGGAATTCAAAGCCGTTAGGTTTAGTGGAAAAGATAATACAGTTGAAGCTCTCAAAAGCGACCACCTCAGAAATTCAAAAAACTGGTCGTAAACTGGTTGCCTAATTATGAGAATGAGCTCTCATATTAAAAAGTGACCACATGATAAAAGAATAGAGGGTGCTCACTTGCAAGAGCTTCAGAAACTCATTGATTATTAATAAATATAAAACAAAAGAAATTTTAAAATGTTCAATGACGGAGTGTCATTATATCTGATATAGACACTGCTAAACTTTACGTCCAATGTTCTAGACCATTAGCATAGTGTGCAGTTTCATTAAAGTCTTGTTGATTGATCTTGATTTGTGTGAATAAGACTCTGAAAGGTTGCTTAGGAGAGCTTAAAAACAAAGGAAAGGTCCTGTCGTGTAATCCCAAAAGTGGTTCCGGGCACTTACGGAAGCTGTCACTTGTGAGAGCTTTTGATTACAATGTTTTTAAAGTCACAGTTCCAATGGGGTTTCACAAAGGTGGTCGTAACTTGAGTCGGTCGCTTATGAGAGTGGTCGCAAGGACAGCTTTGAGTACTGTATTTCCTTGTTACACTGTACCAGTCTTAAAAGAAAAGAAAAGTATATGCTCAGCCTGCCAAAGAATTTCATCAGGCACTATTAGAGCATAACCCTCTATATGACTTATTTCATATTTTTTTATATTGTACTTACCATCTCTCATCTCTGATTGACTAAGAGCCCCCTATTACAGTTAATTTTGGAAATCAGCACAACCTACAGATTATTTTATTATCTGCTGACAGATGGGTTACTTATCTTCCATGTCCTTAGTATATATATTTTTATTTTGGATTGGTTGTTGAACTTACTTCGGGTTAACTCTTTCGTTCAAATGTCATTTTGAACTGTACTCAAATATTTTTGTTCAGAGACTGAGTAAAGGTATATTATAGTAGAGAGTGAATTGCTATTTATTGTTATTATTATTGTTATTATTATTATTATTATTGTTATTATTATTATTATTTGGATTGATATTATTCTTAAATTATATAATTTATATGTTTTGTCTTACTTACAGAGTAAAATAGTTCAGTCATTTATGGCCTTTAGAGAAGAACAGAAGAAGAGGTATTTGGACTCCTTTCTTTCTTCATTTAATCGACTTCCCATTGTATTCTCTTTAAAAGGATGTCAATATTTAGGGGTGTGACTTCGTGACTCCATTTAATAAAAAACAGGATCTCAGTATCTCAGAATCTCTTAGTGGCTAGTGTTGTGCCTATAATATATGCTGTAAAAAAATTAATGTACAAGAAATGATGTGACTCACTCTCTATTAATAGTATTAATTTCTGTGAAACGTTATTGTCATTTCGTGAAAGAATTAGTTGAGAGAATTTGATGAAAGATCTAAGCATGTTCCCTTTGGTGATCGCAGCGATCATAGAGATCATATGGAAACCACTTTCCAGCGATCACAGCGACAACGATCGCCGAGATAGAACTTTTTCTGTCTCAGCGACCGTTGTCGCTGCGATTGCTGAACCTTTTTTTTCTCAGCGATCGCAGCGACCACATTTTGGGTTTATGATAATGACTTTAGCCTGTGTACAGCCACCTCCTCCCCTCAGAAAAAATCTGAGGGGAGTGGACACAGGCTAAGTGACTTACGCTGTTTTGTTCAAGGCTAAATGCAAATCCTGACCTAAGACTGGGAGATGTGACCACTACTAACTGGACTATGACTGAGGTAAAGTATCTTAAATCAATCATCTGCTAAGAATTTGTCTTCTAAAGCCTCCGTAATGATTTACCGTCAAACAGGATGTACAGCTTTATGTAATGCAGAATTTTATAATGTCTGCAGTGCAAATGTAATCTGTTACACCTCTGGATATAGGCTTTGTTAGTATTGTTCTGTAATAATTCTTGTCAGTATATCTTCCGTAGCAGTGAAGTGTAATACAGCAGTCTATTTTGTGTTAGAGACTTAGGCTCCGTCAACACGCATCCAAACGGAATTTTTTTCTCGGTTTTGGAAAAATACACGTCCACACGTAACGTATTCCAATCGTCGCTTAAGCTGAAAATACGAGGGAATGAATCATTTTATCGGTCCTCAAGTTCTAAGCTGTTAGGTGTAACCATTGACCACAAGCTTACGTGGACAAAACACAGTATTAGAGCTCAAGAGAGGATTCGTTAACAATCTCAATCTAATCAAACGCAGCCGCTTTTTACCCAGGAATTCGCTTCTAGATCTATATTTTAAAGTCATTTTACCCTCGATTACATATGCGTTACCAATTTGGGGGTGCTTTACGAATAAAAATGAATTTAATTCTTTGGAATCCATACACTGTAGGGCTGCTAGAGTTATAAATAACCTCCCGCGCGACATGCCCTCTGAGGATGTAGGAAAAACAGTTAACTGGGACTCTTTATTCGACGCTTGTAGGTCAAAATAGCCACCTTAATTTATAATATATACAACCGCATAACTTCATCATGCTTGGAACATATAATCCAAAGGAAAGAGTCTAAGTATGACCTCCGTCATCAACATCGTGTTAGCGTACAACGTTTTGAAACTTATTACATGAAAAACTCTATTTCTTACAGAGGATCCAATGTGTGGAATCTTTTAGAACCATTCGCTGTCAGCGCCAGGGACTATGCCAAAAGGGCAAAAAAGTCTCACGCCCTCAGAAACTTGAACTTTAATGAAGAGTCACCGCAAATGGGTCGTCCCCAAATTGACAGTGATTTCGTCTTTTATTAATTGTATTCATATCTTTTATTGTACATATCTCAACTTTTATTGACTACATTCAATTTTAATAATTTTTATTATTTTATTTTATTAACATTTTTTACACGGCCCCATAAGCTATATTAGCTTTAAAACCCACCGTGTTTAAATAAAAGATGTTGTTGTTGTTAGTAGCCTGCGAACAGCAGACGCATTTCCGGTCGTCGCTTATCTCCCTCCGAAAAATAGCTATTTTGCGGAGGAAGAGAAGCGACGACCGGAAATGCGTCTGCTGTTCGCAGGCTACCCTCACAAGGCATGCGCTGAGTGTAGTATGACATCATCTTATTCGAAAACCTGCATATGGGTCTGTCCATACGAAAACGATAAGCACGCCCACTCTGCGGACCGTTTTCAAAAACTAGCGTTTTTATGCCTGAAAACGCCGTACAGAGGTAGGCGGAAGGCTAATTAAGAAAAAAACGTCGTCTAAAATATCTGAATACGTGTGGACGGGGCCTTTTAAAAATATACAGAGTGTTAACCTCTCTCTCTCTCGACTGTTGGTGTAATATCGTCGCAATCGAATCAGTAATCTTGTTGCTGTTTTTGGATCCTAGGGAGGAGTTCAGCCCAACGTGATTCCAACAGAAATGTCATCAGGTGTGATAGACTTATTGCTAAGAGAGTTACAAACTAGACTGATTAACAGCCGTATTATTCCGTTTGTCAAGAATGTGATCCCTTATCAAACGAAAGGGCTGGGGCATAAGGATATGTTGACACTATACGAAATAGCTCTTGCACCCGAGCGAAAGCCATCCCGGATAGTACTTCTGTCCACACATAAGTACGGTGATTTCGGCGCGAATTCTGTCACGGAGCGAAGCTGCCTCGCGCCGATCCCAAAAGTGGAGCGTCACACATTGGACAGAAGCTGTGCCACACTTTGGTGCGGTGTGAGCCAAGGTGTGAGCAGGTATTCGAACCGTCACGGAGGTGAATAAGTAGGAGCGAGGACTGGAACCCACTAAGACGGGAGTGAGGACTGGGTTTTAGTTCATCAATCCTCTCGGCCAACCACTCCGGCACGATGTTCGTTGTGTGTGAACGACTTGCTCCAGTTCTGTACTGCTGGTGTCCATGCTATACCAGATATCTTTCTTGTCTGCACGAAAACCAATCTGGTATTGTGTGAACATAACCCAGTATTATGGCAAGTGATATGTTGCCCAGTCTGCTTTAATTCCTCCAGAGTAAAAGTTCAGATCAACCATGGGAAGGCGCTTATTCGAGACAGTGCTTATTTTGTTTTTAAGAAGCAACTGAATTTGCTAAACAAAACTTTTGTTCAAAAAGAAACAATAACAGAGGGAATTTTGAAACTCACTCGTCCATTCGAACTTACTCGAAGGCCACTGTTTTTGTACAGAGGCATCAGGTTATAAGCTACCAAAACTGAAAAAGCTCCCGGGCGCTATATCGAATTATTGCTTAAAAACAACAATCTTTCCTGGTTACAAGTAATTTTCCCAACTTATATCCATCTACAACTAATAATTACATCCAATCTTAATGGTGATTATTTATTTAGTAACATTAATGAACAGACCCAAGCATTCAACCTGTCAAGTATTCTAGCTATTCCATTCTTCTTGTTGTTCGCCAGGTGTGGTGTGTGCACCATTTTTAATAACTTTTGTCTACTTCTAATTTTAGCAATTTTCTTTCCTTTCAGTGTTTGATATTCGGGTTACTCCAACAATGAACCTTGAGGTATTCACAAGGCTGATTCAGTACTGATCAGTCTCTCCGTTGGTCGGAACAAGTGAAAAGGAAGGCCCGCAATTTTTGTTTATTGATTCCTTTATTTGTTTGTTTGTTTTTCGCGTTTACTTTTCTTTTCACTACTTCCGACTAACTTGAGAGCGTAGTTCAGGCTACTAGGTATTTAGCAGCAGTTTTGACACTGGATATTAACGACCAAATTCACCAAAAAAAAGTTTTGATAACTCCTGATTCCCGCTATCGTGATTAACTAACTTCTTGGGCCAACAAATGAGCACAGTGATCAGGGTTAAGCACTAACTCGAAATGATTAGCTTTCATGTACTATCAGGGTTGTCACTATAGATCTGGCCTCAGTTGTTCAAACGTTGGATAGCACTATCCACCGGATAAATCACTATCCGGTGGATAAATATTAAGGAAACCAATTACGCTGTCCAGTGGATAGAGATTTATTCAGTGGATAGCGGTATCCACCTTTTAAACAAATGAGACCTGTAAATCAAAATTGGTCAGGCCAGCAAATCTACCGTGATGTAGAGGTATGGGCAATGCACGCCCAGGATCGATTCCTGATAAGCCCACTTTGATAGTTTTTTTTTCTTAAAATTTTGAAGAGAGGATGGAAACGAGTAATAATCATCACAGCTACTGATATATTACTACATATACTAATGAGGTGTCAAAAAGGACAAAAGAGGTTGGTGCAGTACTTATGATATAATTATCATAAAGGCACGACAGTTTACTTGGGCCGTTTATTGAAACAGACCTTGAGCCAGTGCTTGAAGAGAAACTGATTTCTAAGCCTTTATTTTTTTGACGGAAAAACTTGAAAAGTGTAGTCTGATCATCTGAGTCGACCTGTTTCTTTTAACTTCCCTGTTAAAGGAGCTGTGTTACGAAATTTGTCAAAATTCAAACGGAGGGAACTGCCGCCAAGTTGAGTGAAACATTAAAGTAACCGCTCAAAAATCTAGAAGAAGGTACAAATGACATAGCAAATATAAAAGGAGGCACGGATGGATAAACTTGAAGAAGATTAAAACCGATTGATGTTGTGGTTTATGAAAACTTGTAAGCCCAACAGTTTTTCGAAGTATATTTTTGTTGTTTGTATCGATTGATGCTCGGGACACATATTCAGTTTGACACAAAGCTTTGATTTAGTCATTCACGGGCAATTTCTCAAAGTTTCATAGCACCGGAATACGCTCGAACAAGAGCGCGTAATTGTCTTTATAAACAAAATGAACTATAAACAGCCGAATGTCTTTAAATTCCCGGACTTAACTGTGCAAAGACTAGCTCAGTCGGTATCGCGCTGAATTATAGCGCGAGAGGTTACGGGTTTGGATTCCCTGTGTCAAATGGCAAGATCTTTGCGTGATACGAATGAACAGGGAGAAATAGTAAAGGAGACGCAAAAACTGTGTCCGTAATTACCACTTAATGCTTTTTTTTCCTTTCATATACTTAGGAGGTTGAAAATAAAGTTAAACAGTGGTGTGAAGAAGCGGGAGAAGATGTATCATATGAGATTCTACAGGTATTTAGTATACTCCCCACTTTCCACGTGCGTCATGATATACAAGTTGAACCGCCATTAAGCCAGCCTCTATCATGCGGCCAGTAATCAAAGTCCTAAAATAATTGTGGAAAAAAATGGAAACTAAAACCTCTTTTAAGCGGCCATCCCAACGAGAGTTCTATTGTTGTCGCCTCTATTAAGCGGCCATCAAGCACTTGATAGCGGAGCTCTCACTCGCGTGAAGCGCGCGCTACGGAGCATCACGGGTGAGAAAATATGGTAATCTATGCTTCCAAGAATTTTGATTCTGAGAAAATCTACGTACGTCCACCCCTTCATGTTAGCGGATGCGAAATGGCACACTTTAATACTATCTGTGTAAAATTTGGTATTGGACATCCATGTTGTAATCAATTGACAGCTGTCAAAAAAGGGTATCCGCTGACCAGTGTCCATTGCTGAAAAACGTCTTGCTTTAGGTCCCTAAATATATCCTACTTCGCCTGAAACACGTTTCTTCTTGGTTTCTTCTTCAATTTCTTACTTGTACACAACTTCTGCTTAATATTTTCTTTTGAGCCTTCACTTGCTCAATCCGTAATAATCTCGTGAACGTTTTCAAAATTCTGCGCCATGTGGGACAAAACAAATGAAATAACTTTTATGCGGTTTTCTTTACTCTGTTAGATTATAGGCTATGACCTATCACAGCACGCGTTGTGTGCAAAACGTAGTGTTGATCTGAAATGTCGGTTTCATTAAAAATGGACAATACCTAGTTTTGGTAACACGAATATGAATGCTTTTCTTTTACTTTGATCGCAGAAAACTGGAAATGCTGTGTTGACGTCAACGTCCGAAGATGATCCTTGGTGGAATGCTTTCAGCACAGCTTGCACGAAAATGTAAGTAGTATGACACTGTGATATTTTAAACCAATTTCTGCTATTGTCTTGACCTCGCTCTCATGTTTCTGTTATCCTGGATTACGTCATCATCAGGAATCTAGGGATTTACGGAACGACGACGTCGAAAGCAGCTTCACTACGTTCTGTTGTTGCAGCCGTCATTGCAATTATTCCAGTTAACTCCTTTTTTTAACGTAGTCTATGCTCGACAATAATTGATTCGATTGTCTCTAGAGTTGAACTGCAGAGACCACATCCAAGTTTAGTGCAAGAAAGGCTGGAATACTCGTCGTCGTGTCTTGACGTCTCTTTCGTAAGACTTCGGATCCTTTTGACTTCGTAGTTGTTGAGAGTACGGCAAACTCGAAAAAGCGAACTTAAAAGTGCCATGCACGTGTAGAGGAGTTAACCAAGACTAACTTTTAAAACACGTGTTAAGACTAATATTGGACCTCAAATCTTTGGTGGGTAATTGTGTTGTTTCAGGCGGATAAATGTTTTCTGACCTTTGTTCCGTGCAGACTAGACACTGTTTGTGATAAACAACGTGTAGCTACTAAGATAGCCAAATTAGAAATGACTTTAACTAGTTTTTGTTAAAAATCAGCTTGACTCCGTCTTAACAACCGATCCCTTGTTTTTGGACGTTGTCTTTGCTATCGTTGACGTAGGTCCGTAAGCTCTCCTCTTTCTCGATGATGACATAGATTAAGAGAGAGCGATTTTGAACGATGTTACTATTGTTAAAGGTATTTATTTCTTTTCTGAACTGCCTCGGCAAATCAGATCAGAGTTGACTTTTTAATCCATCACAAGCTCAAATATTGCAAGTCTTTGCGTGTATTTGCACATTTTCCTACACTTAAGAATTTAGTACCATTTCCATTCTTTCTCTACTTACAACTTTCTTTAGAGTTGGCCTGCCTGCGTAGCAGTTGTCGAAAGGGGATTAGGAGGAAGGATGGCTCCCTCCTTTGCTATTTTCTGATTGTATATTGATCGATATTGAGTTTTCTGTTTAGTTATACGGAAGGTATATGCCTTATGAGACCTATTTTACGATGACAAACGAAAAAAGACTACCAACATTGTAATAATACAGTAGATAGCTGAAGAGTTCAATTTTGTCGGTTTTTTTTTTCAGGGAAATGAAAATAGAGAAAGAAATTTTTTCTGCCGCAACAGACAGTCGTTTCCTTCGTGAGGTAACAAAACATTTGACATTAGATACTGAATTTGCTAATAATTTAAGTTTAGGACCTTGTTGTGAATGGTTTTCGTGGGGTTTGCATGTCCGACAGGCACTCCCTTCTTTGTCATGCCCCCCGGAAATTTTTTGAAGTGACTGAATATGCGCTGGGATGCAATCTGGTGCAATTTGAGACAGTTTTGAGAAATATTACAGTGTGTGCACTGACCTTGTCGCGTGTGGATGATTTTCCGATACAGTTACTTGTGTACTGTAATGATAACAACAATGAACTTTTTTGGGGGGAAGCTGGCCCTTTTGGGGGGGAACCTTTTACCCCTCAAATACCCTAGATAGAACCCTGTCTTTGGCATCTTTGGCATCTGAGTTGCGAGTCTTTGTTTATACCTACAAAAAGGTCATAAACTCCAAGTTTAAGGAATGAAGATGGTGTTCATAAACAAAGTGTTATATTCGGGCCACGAAAAAGATGTCTCTTATGTTAAAGAGAAATGAGCGATCTTTGTCTTAAACAGAATCAGGGTTTGAAGGTCTCGGCGGAACACCCCCACCCAGACCCCGGGGGTTTGGGGGCGAAAGTTTCTTTACCTAAACACGTTTGTTTTGTTCTTCTCGTGCGTGAAAAACTCGTTCGAACAAACTCTTAACGGCGTTTTATTAAGCATTAACTTGTTAGTCATTTTGAACTTAAAACCTTGTTTCCTTGAAAGTTCATAATTATAACAAACCTCTCGAAACTAACTGATTGGCTCTTAAGATCCCTGTTAGAACATTTAAAATCGGTCAATGCAATTGGACATAAAGCGTCGTCACGTGCTCGTGGACATTTGTTGAGCAGAAATTTCATAGAACTTTTAAGAAGAGACTTAATCCTGGATGAATAGCAAATACAAGTTGGTGTACGGGTCCCGTACAAATAGCTACTAATTTTCGTTGCACCAACATGTATTCATATAATTACAGACCGAATGCTATTATTTAATCTTTGTCTCCTTTCCTTTCCAGCTTGGTTATCCTGCTATCGGTTTTTCACCAATGAACAATACTCCGATTCTTCTTCACGATCACGACGAGTTTCTTAATGAAAAGGTCTTTCTGCGAGGAATTGAAATCTACTGCGAGATAATAACAGCTTTGGGAAATGTGAAGCCGTTTTGATAGTAATATTTTTGTAGACACTTTTGGGATTTGTTAGGTTGCGTGGAGCCAAAGGTGAAAAGAAGGCGTTATAATCGGAGTTTTATTGTGATTGCAATTCATTAGAAAATAAAGTGCAAGCCATAAAATGACTTCATTCCATGGAAAGAAGAAAAAAGAAATGTCAAGTAATTACTGCTGATCAGGTTTCGGTTTTTACGCACTTGCTTGGTTCAAAGTTCGCTTGTGTAACTTTCTTGTTTTCTTCCTTCTCATTTGTCATGAATGAAATCCTATTAAAATTGTAACGTTTCAACAGTTCTAGAAATCAGCGGCCGGTCAGTGGATGGTCTGCTACACAGTCGTTTTTAGTGTCGTCACGCTGAGGAGGCGCGTTGCGTGACGACACTAAAAGCGGCTATGTAGCGGACTAACCTCGAGAGAGCTCGAGAGAGCTATCCGTAGACTAGAGGATATTGCTATGGCGACAAGAGGAGCCCGTAATCTTAATCTCCAGGTTGTTATTACGCATGCGTCGCATGTATGTAGCCAGCATCCAGCCAGCATTCGTTTGGACTTCCACTAAGAATGAATGGAATGCAACCTTCTACCACTCGTAATCTGATTACGCGTGTTTTGACCATCTGTCACATGAAAGTTACGTAACGCACAGCGTTGGAGCAAAAGCGTTTGGACCTCTGATCGTTCTCGCCCGCACGCCCTAACCTTTGGTTATTACTAGTTTATTCATTTAAATGAAGATCTGACTATCGCAGTTTTAAAAGAAATTTAATCAATTACATATTAACTCGAAAAAAAAAACGTACTCTTCAACAGGATTTGAACCGTGGTCTCATGGCGCTAGCGCTGCTGTGTTCGGCCAACTGAGCTATAGAGACCCATATATTAGAAGCAGGACAATTCGTGGAGTTTATCTTATTCCCGTGAAAGATCGTCTTCATTTAAATTTGTATTTTCGCAGTTTACATCATCTTCAGAGTAAATTGATGGTGTAACGGTTAAGAAACTTAGTTTCATCATATACAGTGTATGTAAGGCCCAGGGCCAATCTGAATACGAGTAACTATTACCTTAGAAATTAAACGCAGACATTTTTTTTCCTTTACCAAGATTTAATTTGTTGTACCATCATATGCATGAAAAAGACAAGTAGTTTAAGGTACACAGAATCAGTGATCCCATGGGCGGAACAAGGAGTTGGCTGAGTGGACCGAGGCCACCCCTTTCTCTGTGAAATTTTAATTTTTTTAAACTCAATAAATTCTCAATAAAATAAATCGTACCTATATGACTGGTAGGTGTCCTTGCCGCCCCTTTCTGAATTTTCTGAATCCGTCCCTGGTCAACGACTTTAGAACACAAATACGAAAACTTGGTCCATGAGACATCGTATCCAATCAGCGTAAAGTTGTTATTTCTTTAACAAATAGATACCGTATAGCTTTGGCTAAATATATCTGGTGATGGTATATATGTTTAATAATATAATTTTTACCGGCTCAGTAATTTTATTAACGTGTAAGCTATGTTTAAATTGAGACTAAACTAGAAACAGTTGTGGGGATTGTATTTTTAGTAGTTTGTATATTTAGTATTTCTAGTAATTATCAATATTTTTATCGGGTACAGTAAAACCTAGTCTGCATACAGCCGTTTTTAGTGTCGTCCTCGGCTTCTCCCCGAGGAGCGCTGCAAGACGACACTAAAAACGGCTTTGTAGCAGACTAGTAACACCCGCAACTAAGAACCTGGATTTTTCCATGGTATCCAAAACAGTCTCTTATATAAAAGATAGCACAAGTCTAGGCTTTTTAGGTTCTTAAATAGGTTCTTTTTTTCCTGAAGAAAAAATTTATATATATCATATAGCTAAGAGTATTTAGTGGTTCAGCTTATTCCTCATATAATATCTAGATCGGTATGTAAAAATGACCATAATATATAACAATTATTCACCGTAAGTGGAGGTGTTTCGCAGCACGTTAAATATTCACCACTAGCCACCAACACTTTGGTGAATGATTGTTTTAGTATATACTAAAACATTGTGATAATTGAGGACAACAATGATGGTTTTAATTCATTTACTAGGCGCTACTCATTTACGAGGGCGCTAATGACGATCGGGTACAACCACAACTTCTTGACAATTTTCACAGACGCTTCGGCTTTCTTTTTAAGTGTTACTATTTTTCGATTTGTTAGTGTTAGACTTACTTGATAGTCAAATGAGCAAGCAGCTCCTTCTTGTCTACAATTAAATATACATACGGTGTCTGGTCAATTCTGCTCAATTTTGTGGTCAGTTTGAATAGGAAAATCCTATAGTAACGTGCGTTTTTCTGACTCCTCCACTGGTTTTGGCTCGTGTTCGTACCAGTTTTGGAAGCAATCAAAACCAAAGTTTTGGCAAAGCCTCCAGTGAACGCATTTACCAATCCTTTCGTGTCTCCAGCCTTTGTTTTCTTTCTGAGCCGATTTCGTGCACTTTGTCACAAATGTGACTAATGTTTTCTTCCCGTTCACCACACATTCCAATTGGTTATTGGCTCCGGGTCAAAACAGAAAACTATGGTTTTTTTCGACCTCGGTTCAGCTTCCGCGCGGCTGTAACTGTGCGAACCAGAGGAGGTTGGACAGCTGTTGCGTGGCTATTTCTCACCAATGAAAAAAAACAACAACACCAAAAAGCCGCCAGCTACGCAGGCATTCCCACTCCCATTTCTAATATGGGTAGCCTGCGGCTGGTATTCATAATGCGAGCACGAGAAAAGCAAAGCATAATTTGATACTACCAAAGGTTAGGACTAGTATGGCCAAAAATACTTTAGGTAGGTAGGTATTTTATTTATCCACATTACACGGATGAGTACAAGACTCCAATTTACTATAAACCCAGTACAGATCAAAAGAAAAAAAAAATAATAATAATAAGCTTATTAGTAAGCTCCAGTTTATAAAAAAGACCAGATGATAACCCAACTAAGACTGGAGCACAGTACTCTAGGTGTGGAAAAATAAAGGCGTTCTAAATATTAACCATCACTTCTGAAGGTATGAATTTACGAACTCTCCTAATAAGAGCACTTACTTTAACATTAACCTTATTACATACAGATTTAATATGGGCTTTAAAAGATAGAGAGCTGTCAATGGTTAGACCTAGTAACTTCATTTCGTGTACCGTCACCTCCAAGGGTGGCCTAGTAAGGTCAGCAAACAATTCGTAGTATGGCGGATTGTCATCCAACGGTAACACTTTAGTTTTAGATTCGTTTTAAAGTTATGAATATATGAAAATCTTATATTTGAACTGCGGAGTGAAGAATTAAATGAAGGATGATCATCGCAGTTATATACGCAACTTATGCAGTTGCGAAAAAGAAAGCCTGAAAAAAAAATTCTGGCTTCCTTTCCGCAACTGCATAAGTTGCGTATATAACTGCGATGATCATCCTTCATTTAATAGATTCGTTTATACTTAAGTAATTACACTTAAACCGGCCACGACTGAAGCACATCGAACTTGTTCTGAGATCTTGACTGCATGTAACACATCTTGGTTAGGGTGTGATAGATACGGTGTCGTATCATCAGCATAAAGCCTTAGCTTAGCATCGTCGACAGAATAAGTGCGACCATTAATGAATTAGTTGAATAAAAGAGGTCCCAACAGTGATCCTTGAGGAACGCCGAGTAGGATTATTTTCCAGTCTGAGTAGGTGTTTCCGATCTTAACACATTGGAATCTATCACACAGATACGAGTGAATAAGATTCACTGCACTTTCGGTAAAACCATAAGCTTTCAAATTGGAAAAAAGTAGGCTGTGAGAGATTGAGTCAAAGGCCTTGGATAAGTCTACTGCAATGGCAGTACAATGATCCTTATTATCCAGAGAAGCTCTGAAATCTTCAGACATTTTAAGGAGAGCAGTTGCACATGAATGACCTTTCAGAAGGCCAGACAGACTATCACTTAGTGTTAACTTTACAAAGTCAAGCATTTGGTCATGTAGAACTCTTTCAAAGATTTTAGAGAAAGATGTCAACACAGACACTGGACGATAGTTGACCTTATCAGTAGGACTATCCTTCTTGTAAAGGGGGCTCACATTGCTACGCCTCCACAAGCTTGGCCAAGCATTAATAGTTATGCAGTGGTTTATAAGGTTAGTAAGTGGAACTGTCAATGCCTCAGAGGAAACAGTAAGACCCCTTGGTGATATTTTATCTGGTCCAGTGGCCTTCTTAGGATTCAGAGAATCTATCAGTTTCTTGATGTAGCCCACTTCAACATGGCGGAAGGAGAATTGCAGACGATTACATCTCTGACTAATTTTATTGACACTAAGGTGATTAGCAAAAGCATTTTCAGTCGACCAAATAGGAATATGAGCAGCAGCACCATCTATAAAGTGTTTGTTGAAAACATTAGCTATTTCCATGTGGTCAGTAATCGACCGTCCTTCCTCCAAAAGTTGTATATGTTGTTGTTGTGAACTTTTGGAAGGTAATAAAGGCTTGAATTTTTTCCAGAATTCACCAGGGTGGACACATTCAACAGACGCCTGGATGAAATAGAATTTCATAGAATTACGTTTTAAGGTGGTAACAAGGTTTCTCTTCTTCTTAAATTGTTCCCAATTATCATCAGATTTATTTCTCTTAAATTTCTTGAAAAGGATGTTACGCCTGGAAATTGCAGAGGAGATCTTGGGAGTAATCCAGGGCAGCTGATCGCTTCTGATGTACTTCTGTTTGAATGGGAAGTGCTGATCAACAACTTTAATAAATAAATGATGACAGTGCTCGTAAATATCATCAATGTCATCATATATGTAGGCTGAGTCCCAGGGGATCCTGCTAAGATCAGCTGCATAACAATCTCTTTAGAAACCCTTCATACTTAGATATTCATCAAGCTTTGGTGGAGGTCGAGCAATTTTCTGCTTCCGAATAGTGTAGATCAGGTCATGGTCACTGAGGCCTAATTTCATTGTTCCACTTTAAAGTTTTCAGCAGCTAGGAGCAGAAGGAACTCCCAAAAGACGTCAAAGAGGCCCAGTCGATCAGTACATTTTCGCTGAAACTTCAAAACATACCTTTCATGACGATAATCTTTGTAAACGCTGTTTGTAAGTGGAACTTTTTTAATTCATGATGTATCTTTAATTTTTATTTAACTTATTTATTATTTTATTTTATGTTTAATTTTTTTTGTTGAGGGTCACGTGTAGATTATCTGTGGATATTAAGTGATTCAAGGTTTAAAATACCGTAGCTTTTTGTACGAAATTTTTTGCGGGAGTTTATTTATGCGGATGGGCTCCTGGGATTGGCGATTTTTTTGTGTTTTGCTGGAACTAATTTTTGCGATTAGGACAGATCGGTTTTTCTTGCTGGGAATTAACTTTTACGATGATCAGAAAGTACCCAATGCCCAGGACACCTGGCATTGATAATATTTTTAAGTACGTGCAATAGAAATAGATATTTTCGAATAATTGAACATACGCGATTTCTTAGTACTGTATTTTGGTGAAGCGAGTCTAAGTTTAAGTTTGCGGGAAAAATGTTTGCAGTAATTTTTAATTGCGGGAACATATTTTTGCGGATCGCTGGAAAAATCTCAAACATCAGGCAAAGCACCCGCAAAAAAAAACTTTCGTGCCATGCGGGTATCTATCTATTGAGCCCACCATGGCAAACAGGGTAACAGCGGCTTTTCAAAGGACACGATTCAAAAGATTCAAAATGGACAGAGCGCAAAAACCGCTGGACATGCGCACTAGAGCTCTTGCTTCTGTTTCTTGTCTTCCCGCCTTTCGATTTTCAAAATGGCAGAGGACTAATCAGAATCTAACACGTCACTGCGGACGCTGCCAAGCCTCTGTCCTCACTCTGACAATTTTTCAACATCGTTAAACGGAATCTGTCAGCATTCAGCTATGTATTGGCGACGCTAGCGAAAAGATCGCACTTAAACAGGCTCTCTAAACCAGCGATGTTTGTGACCAGCTTCGGAGCCTATTTTGAAGCTTGTTCTTTCGAAGGAGGGCAGGTTTTTTGCGTTTCTTAAGGTGGTCGCTTACTCTTTAAGGTCAGGAAAGAGAAATGTTGGAGGTAAATAGTTTTTGTAAAACATATCAAATATGACTTTTTTTTCGTTTCTATGAAAATTTTTTATAGCTCTTTAAAAGTGGACTATTGTTTCATGACTTAAGAATGACAAGGAAGGCTTGTTCAAGGCGAAGTTGGAAGAACTACAAGTATATTTACGTCATTTACCGCGTTGCTTCGCAATTTTTGTTTCTACTGACAGTGAAAGGAATTCGATATGCAACTGGTTTTCACGAAAATTGAAATCTAGAACTTTGTAATCTCACCTGTCAAAGTAGTTATCTACAGATTTTTTTAAGTAGTAAAGTTCGGTCGATGTACATTAATTGTGTTTTTTGAGGCGCTAAATATAAAAACACCTTGGTGACACTGAATCGTTGTGATTGCTCACGTTGTTTTCTCAGCGAAATCACGGCTACAGTGCAGCTGGAAAAGGCATTCTTTTAGTTTCAAACAGCAGCAAAGGCATTTTTCTCATGACATGTTCTATGTTTAAAAGGGGCCAAGAGAACTAAAGACCCGGTCAAGATTTAGGGAGTGTTGGGGGGTGGGGGCTAGGGAAATTTTTTAAGGTTCTACAGAATGCCATGTAAATCTGTATCTCTGTTACAAATAAAATATATCGAAAAATTTAAATTATTATGACAACTTAAAATTGGTGGGCGGGGAAGGAAGTAAAATTATATTACTATGCAATGAAAGGAAACAGAGGGGGTGGGGGGGATCCTTCCAAAAAAAAACATTTTTTAAAGGTTGGAAAAAAAATTATAAAAAAACAGTCCACAAGAAACTTGAAGGTGGGTGCTTGTGGTTTTAACTTTACTATTATGATCCAGACTATCTTTTAAAACACATTTCATCATCCACCATCCTCCCTTCCTCCAAATAAAAGTTCACTTTTTCAACCTAAGTTTAATGGAAGGCTAAGACACTGAGGTGGAACAGGAAGTCATTAACATATGAAATATCCTTTTCCATTTCACTGGCCACAATAATGATCTGCTGTTTCTCAAACAATGGAAAGGTGCAGTGATCAGCCTTCTCAAAATATGTTGCATGCTCAGTCATAATTTTTAACTCATTTACTCCTGGGAATTTGGCAGAAAATTGTTTTGTTGATCCTAATCAAGCCGTTTTCTGGTCACTGCCTCGCTACAATGAGCCAAAATGCTGTTCGTGAGTTGAGCACTTCGCAGAGCCTTCTGTTCCAGGTGCAAAGTATCAGCTTCCAACATTTGATCATGCTCAGAAAGCAAATTTCAAGCTAGTTTTTAGGTTTAAAAGTGACACAGCAGTCTTGACGTTTATTTTTTGCTTCCCCTCCTCCCATTGATAGGAAATGTTTTGGGAAAGCTTGTTGGATCATAGTATTAGATAAACGGAAGTGTAAGTGAGTAGTGGAACAAGATTTCAAGGGGAATGGGTTTATAGTTAAGCATTAAATGTTGAGATGGGTTGGTTACAGTAAGTGGCATCCCAAACGTGTTGTGTTCCTATTACTTAGGGAATGCAACCAGTGAAAAATTAAGTATAAAAAAATACACAAGTGTGGCTACTGTTTTCAGAGCCCAAAATAATAACTTCACCGGTAGTTATTTTCGCTTGTGAAAGTTTTATTGTATTGACCCCATGACAAACAATAACTAAACCAATGAATTTCCCATGGAGTTACACTGTTCACCATCTTTCAGAGTAGTGTACAGTACGACCTGCACCCGACCATTAGTTGACGACAATAACTTCAAAGAGATGATGCTCCATGTGGGATAATAGAGATAAGCTCGGGCAGGTAACCAACAAAGTCATACAGCATAAGAAGCTTTTGGTGGAGAACTAAAATCAGCAATATGCAAATTTATTAAAAAATTAAGAGATTACAAGAAAGTGCAATGTAAATCCTGTATGGTTTGAGTACCCCGTGTGCACTTATGCAGGCATTTACTGCATGCTTGACCAAAATATTCTTTGGCCTGGACTGAAAGCCTGGCAATGTCATGTTAATAAACTTGAAGCTTGTATTTGTTGTATTTAATTTTTTTAACTCAGGTAATGTATGCTAATAAAGTCGAAACAAAAGGAAGAATAAAAATTACCTGAGATGAAAAATTAACCGCATCATATATGTTAAATATAGCTTCAGGCAGAAGGTAATGAAACTCTTTCCAGGAAAAAAATTTTTGTTCAAAATCTTAGATTGTTCTATTTAACTTATTGACAGGCAAAAAGTTTTGTTTATTGAAATCCTTTATTAAGCCCCCAGGGGAGCTTATTTATTTACAACACACTTGAGGGGGGGCTTATTTGAGAGGGGGAGCTTATTAATTTAGCAAAGATGATGGTATCAGTTTTCCATAAAGAACTAGCATACAAAGTGGAAAAGCCGAGGATCATAAACAAATCTGAACCTCCAGTTGAAGAATGGACCATCCTGGATCAGTCCACACGAAGTTTTACAGGGGAAGGGGAACTTATTTGAGTGGAGGTAAAAGAGGATTTACGGTATTTAAATTTCATGTTCATTTTATGAGTGAGTTTTCATTTTGTCATATCTGTTTGAGACAAAGGAGCACATTTGGTTACTGTAGCATACTTTGATAAACAAACTTGAAAGCAATGATTATAATTATGTGATAAGTAAGTATCGTACACACCCGGGGGGGAGGGGCACTTGGGTATTTTTTGGGTGGGTATATTGTGCTGCCCGGGGCTCCAAATTGGCACCCCGTTTGAAAAAAATTCCCCTAAAATTGATACCCCGTTCTAGAAATGGGCCAATTTTTTATACTTTGTTCTAGAAAGTTTGTAAATTGAAATAGCCCTGTTTTTTAAAAAGATATTTCTTTATTTGTTCAACTTATACACCAAATAACTGCTTCTTCATAATCAGCAACAATTTTAAGCAGAAGATAAAGCCATGATCCACAATTTTTTCTATTTCCCATCTTATTAAATATTATACCCCGTTCTAGAAAACGCCTCTGAAATGGATACCCCATTCTAAATCAGGAGCTTCAAAATCACGACCCTGTTGGGCGGCACATACCCCGTATAGGTAATGTATGGGAGAACCCCCCAGGCATACACATCCCTGGGTGATGTTTGATTGGCAGAAAGACTGTCCAGTACAAAAACAAACACCTGATAGCAGGTTATCATAATGACAAGCAATAATGTCTCAGTGTAAATGGAGACAATATTCAGCACTCTTGTACATCTCAATAATACAAGTCATTGGTCCATCATTACACAAAAGGCGAAAAGTATTAATTTTATCCCAATGAAATAGAGCAACTCTGCAATAAGCACGATCCTGGCATGAATGAAGATATACTGTTCCATTCCATTTACAACAATGAAAAATAATTTTCATCAATCAAGAAATCTAATCTGAAGAGAATTAGGGTAGTTGCCCTTCTATACAACCTCAGCTCTTTTTAAAAATCAGGTTAATGGTTTCTGTTTCCTACAACAAAAGAAGTAATAAAATGATTATGGTAGATGTACAGTTTGGTTTATAAGAAATTATTTTATTATTCATTATACTTAGCTTTGAAGAAAAAAAAAAAGAAAAATCTACTGTGACAGAACAAATAAAAATTAGTAACTACAAATTAATGACAAACAGCAAAAGAAATGAGCTTCATACATGAAAAAAATCATCCACATGCTAAAACATTATTTGTAGCATGTTGTAAAATGTCTCAAACAAATAACTTCAAGAGTTTGGATTTCTCACCTGTTTGCCTGTGTACGACGAGGACGATGATGATGACCTCGATATGAAACTTTTGGATCTCTACAACTCGAATGTGAATCCGAATTAAAAGGAGGCAAAGTGGGACGCTTAAATTTGAAATCAAAGCTATGAAAGCTGTTCGACCACACGAAGTTCATTCATGAAACAAGACTATTCTGGCCAGTCAAACACATTTTCAAAATATGGACAATCAAAGCTGAAAGCCTTTGGGTATAATCAATAGTAAGTTCCCTGTAGCGGTTCCCGTGAGCAAAGGAGTAATCCGATGTCAGTTTGCTGAAAGCTGAAATATGCTCGAAGGATTTGTAATATAAACACTCGATGTTTACATACGGTGGGCATCCCAAACGGCGCTTTCAGTAACTTCACGCACAGAGTTTTTAACGCAATCAAACAGTAGGTTTCATAACTTTCATTTATGGTTTCTTGCTAAATTTGATTCTTTCTTTTTCAACGAACAGCAGTCTTGTAGGTCCTTGTAGTTTAGCATCGTTCTCTCACGCTCAGCCGCCATGCTTTGATCGATCTTTCAATTTTTCTCGGGTTTGCGCAGGCGCTGTTACGCAAAACAGGCCAAATTACGTCATTATCCACTAACCAATCAGCGGTTTTTGCGCTCTGTCTTCAAAATGGCGGTTCAACTTCCTCCTGTTCGCTCTCTTCAGGACTTTATTACAGATGCTCAGTTTACTGCCCCAACTTTTCATGACAGAGATAGGATGGACAACAGAATGGTTAACAATCTGATATATTACCAAACAAACTACTTTCTATCGGCCATTCTTATTCTCATTTTGGTTGGGTAAGTCGCAATAGCTGAAAGTATTTGTCCGAGATTTGGGGGACCTTTATAAAAAATTGGCTTAATTTATTTTAGTGACCTCAAGACATAGCAACTGGCAGAGTTTTCGATATTCTCTGGTTCTAGTCTGTTTAGTTGGTTGATCACAGCTTTGGCTAGCCCAGAATTTTTGTAGAGCTGAGCGGGGACATTGATGTAGCTTGATGTGGTCCGGGCCGTTCAAAACCCGGTGTATGACATTTGCAGACTGCAGACCGCTGACTGCAGACTGTAAATTGTTTCAGTAAATTGTGTTATGAGGATCAGACTTATTTTTAGTTTGTCCGTCATGCAATTCCAAACTTTTCTAGAATTATCTTATAATCTGTAATATTCCAGAAATATCTGTAACGTGACTCAGCAGTTTCCACAAATAGTAGATGATGTAATACACTATAAATAGTAATGGAACGTTCTAGATGTTTAAAGAAAAAGTATAAAACTAGGCTTGCAAGTATCAAGGTCTTGTTGTTGTGTGCCCGAGGGTTTTCCCTCGTGGCTAGTTGTGATTGAGCTTATCAGCTATGGATGCTATACTGTGAGAAAGCTATAATCAACTGCTATAACTATGGAGGAGCTATAACCTTGGATATTGCTATATCAAGAGAAAAGAAAGAGACGATAGCAGAAAAGAGAAGATAAAAGAGTTCATGATGAAGTTTCCCAGACGAATTTGTGTACACAGAAAAGCCAATGAGTGGAGAGGATCCAGTGAAATTCAAGAAAGTCAAGTATTGATGTCTCAAGTCAGTTGAGTTGACAGTTGTTCCTGTATGGTCATGAAAGACAGTAAGCCTGCCTGCTTTACGAACTGCTTAAACTTAATCTTTAACTTTAGTAACTATAACAGTGTATAATTAAATAAACAATAGTTAAAAAAAAAAGGTAACAGCTCGTTGTCACACTTTTGTTGCGTGCCTTATATCGTACTCGGGAATTCTTTTTACTTATGCCTTTTTCGCGGGCATCTCTTGGTTATTTCAGTACGTAACAATTGTAATTTGACTCAGCCTCCTCGAGGCGAAATTATATGATTTTTGTAGGGATTTTATCATGACATCGATAAAACATCAAAACTTGCTAAGATGACTTTTTTTTACTTCTCTTTCGCAGGTATGTACATTTTAAAATGGCAGTTTGTGTATTTTCAACGTTTTATCGATCTTACGATACATTCCCACAGAAATCCTTACTTCGAGGATCGAGGCTTTTGTGAGTGTGGGCTCCCTGTGAATAGACTGTCACCGAAATATATACACATGTAGTGATTAAGGTGACTGTGCGAGAAATACGACCTCGTTCCCAGGCTTCTAAGGGGGTGTTTACATTACACCGGGGCGACTTTCGCCCAGGAGCGAGTTTACTCCGGTTCCCACCAGACAAATTGCTCAAACAATTCGCATGTGTTTCAATTTTCGCTTCCCGCGCACCGTACAAACAGCATGTAAGGCAATGTTCCTGTGAAATATACCACCGCATCCCGAACTTTCTTTGCTGAACGATTACTTACACTAATAGACAAGTATTAGTCAGCTACTTGTTATTATCATACAACGATAACCTATTAAGAAGAAAAAGAAAGAATCGTACCTGGAATCCGTGGAAGCCATTGTTCTGTTCAGGGCCCCACTGGTTCTTTTCTTCTGAAGACAACTTGGGAACGAGGCTGTTGTAACCTCGTACCCAGGGCCCCATGCCCAGGATACTATTTTTTTCCGTTGCTTTATTGATGATGACGTCACCTTCATTCGTATGTTTTCAATGTGTATTATTTTACAATTAGTGTCACGCAAATAACAGTCTGCAGTCTGCAATCTGCAGTCTGCAGTCTGCGGTCTGCAAGTGTCATACACTGCTTATCACGTCAGAGCGTTATTTTCGTCAAATATTTTAAATTCTTCACTATTCTATGATACAATGGAAAACATAAAATATCAACTGGCAAGACAGGACAGCCAGGAACTGTGATTATCAATTTACACCTTTCCCAGTTCACATGAGCACATCCAAGAGTAGTGACATTTAGCTGTTGGCCTTGTCAAATGGACGATATTTGTTGTTTAAAAGTGTGGGGAATGTAGGCCTTAATGGCCTGGGGCCGGTTCCATAAAAAGCTTTTTAAGATAAGGGGACCCTTAACTAGCTTTCTTTCTGAAACAATAACCTTTTGTTTTGAAATAATAGTTAAGGGTTCCATTTATCTTAGGATGGCTTTTGCAGCCCTACCATGGTCAACCTTCAAGATCCAGGGCATGGCCTTACATGGGTCTTCTGCCCTTTTGTACCTACCCATTCTGCTACCGCTCAAACAAACTACTGGAAAAACTGAAGTAGAGCAATTTTCGTATGACCTTGAAAAATGGTTTCGGTACAGTGTTCGTTATTTGTTTCATCAGCCAATTAGTGAAAAGATGAAAACATGGACTCTTCGTTTTCCTGCCAAAGAAAACCCTAATATGGTGAAGGCATTGTTCGATTGGCCAATCGTGTTGCAGTATGACGTCAAAGCAATTTCTAGAAAGTTCTTCGGGCATGAAGTTTGTTTACCCAAGCGTTCGCTTAGCCAACCAAAAGCCAGGTGCGTTTGTATCCGTTTCATACACCAATCAAATCGCTCTATTTCCGTTCGTTTGTTGTTTCTGTTTTGTTCGCGCGTTTTCATTTCAAGGTCATACGAAAATCACTCTATCCTTTAAAACGTATCAAACACTAGCCTGGGACCTGGCTCTGCAGTGGCAGTAAAAGGCATAAAAGAATTGGATCACTTTGAGGGCTTGCCCATTTTTTTTTTTTTTTGCTTTTTTACCTCATTTTTGCCTTTTTTCCCACTATGCAGAGCCTAGTGTTAGGCTGATCAATCATGTACATCTGTTCCTGTTCATCCTCCCTGCCACTGATCTCTACTTCACTTTACAGGGCTATGTATCCAAAGGATTTGATGATTGGTGCAATCTCCCTGGTATCAACCTTCATTTTGTTTGAAGTCGCACAGAGTCGTAAACCAAGAGTTGCTAAGATCAAGCGTCGGTACCCCTTTTTGCTTCCTGCCTCTGTGTTTGGTCTTGCTGTGTTGATTATTTATGCACTGGGGTCCATCCTTGTTTTTCTTTGGGGGGTGACTATGCCTCTGGCAGGTAGGTGCATCAATGCTCCTATATAGATTCTGGGAAATATTAAAAAATACAGTCAAACCCCTCTTCTCGGACACCTCATTATTATAGACTTTTTTTTCCCTTGAGAAAGAAAGCCCTTGCATTTTCTTTCAATAGAGTACTAAAGTGTTGACGTCATAAAAATGAAATTTCCGAGATTATGGGATTTGTCAGTACATTCTGAAAGAACAATGTCCAAGAGGCCTACTTGCCAAAAATGAGCATTTCGGGGCAAATTGTCTCTGAGGTTGTAGCCCAGTTATGCTTAGAAAACTCCATACAAACCCTTCTAAGTTTTTTTTTTGGGTTGACCCAATAGTATAAGTAGAGTATAACTGGGCTACGATCTCAAAGATACCCTGATACCCTGTTAATACAGACACTTTGCATGAGCCCCTCAGTGTCTGTATGGCTGTTGAGCGATGCCAGTCATTTGGGAATCATGTTTCAAGGACCTACTGTACAATTGCTTGGTCAGCTGTTTGTAACCATAGCTTAAAGCTTCTGATGCTATGAATGCCAACAGATTATTTTATCGTACCAATAAATTTTAACAACAACCTTAAATGTATGTACTAAAACAGTGAGATAATAGGCCATTTTACAGTTAAAGATGGAAGCGAGGCTGACGGTGACCTTGTTTTGATACAAACCTTCCTGCTTTATCATGTAAATCAAGTTATTCTTATGCTAACTAGTATTTTTCAAGGACAATTTCCATAACAAAGGGAAGGGAGTTTGCATCAAAACAAGGTCACCGTCAGCCTCAAGACCAGGGTACTAAGTCCACAACTGTAAAATGGTCTATTGAGCCAAAAATGATGATTTTCTTAACTTATTTATTGCTGCCAATGACTAAAGGTTTGGTGCCCAACTGACCGAATGGCTGTCATGTTTTCTTGCCAATATTAAATAAAACTTTCTTCCAAAAGAATTGTAAATACTTTCTCTATTTTAAAATCTTCTGTGAAAACAAAAACATTTAATTTAGTTTTAAAGTTATTTATGAAAGTGAGGTCAGCCAAATATTGTAATGCAATGACCTCATCGTTTCTGAAGCTCCGATATTTAAGAGACCGGAAGACAATGAGTTTTAATTAATTTACATTTTGTAAACAAATAACTTTTTCATTGTTTTCATGAATAAATTCATGTTAAACAGACAAAGCTATGTCTAAAAACTGCCAAACCAATAATTTATTTTTGTTGCCTTCTTCATGTTTTTCAACAACAGCTTAATTTAGTTGTGAAATTCTTTGTTTGTTGTGGCAGCAAACTGGATTCCATTTTTCTGGTAACTTGCATGGGTTTTGTTTTGCGTGGAGGTGAATAGCACTGCATATCCCAAGTTTGAGTCACCAATCAGGGCACACAAAAAAATTCTCTACTGGTTTAGTTTAGTATTTACCAAATCAGTGAATAGCACTATTCACGCATTTTAATTAGTTCCCGTAACTCAGAATATCCTTGGCTATGGACTGTTTTGTGACCGAAGCCAAGATGGTCTCCCTTTGAGACATTTTCAGAAGATGAAATTTGAGCAATAAATGAAGCAGTCGTACAAACAAATACAAAGAAAGAGACTAACTTTGGCTTATTGGTGTTTACTGGTAGGTAAAAAGTTATTTTCATGCTGAATTTGCAACAAAATCATTAACAAGCACTTGACAAAATCCCCGAAATGTTTGTAAATTGTAAATAAAGTTCCTACTAAGTGACGTTCTTAATTACAAAAAGTTACCTTTTTCATTTTTATCCAACTGATTTGGTAAATACTAAAACAATTTTCTCCCTCAGGGTAGGTGAACAGCACTAGATATATACCTCAATGCTTACGTTTTGGTATATATCTACCACTGTTCACCTCCCGTTTGAGAGGTACTTGTATACAGTTGAACCTCCCCATGCAACCACCTCCCAAAAACACCAAAAATATTCTGTCTTAATTTATACTGGAACCTCTCGTAAACGACTACCTCCCCTAAGCAACTGCAACCACTTTTTCAGCTGACAGTTTTAAAATTTTCTATTGTTTTCAACCTCTGGTAAGCGACCACTTGACACATGGTCTTACTAAACAGCAAAGTATATAATTTGTAAAAATGGACAGAAAGGAATTTATTCTTTGACTGTCATTATTGTCTACGCATCTATTACAACTGTGTTTAATACTAGCCTGAGTTTGATCTATAACTACAATATTCAACATTATCCTTGAGGAAAAGACTCAGATTTCCTGGTTCAGTTCGAGAAGTTTTAAGTTTTTGTTCGTCAGATGTTTTGGGGACATAATTTCTGTAAGTGCACTTCCGTAAATGAACTGTTACAAAGAATAGCTAATGATTTATTCGATAAAACTACCAGTAATTGGCAGGAGAAAGTAAACTTTCATTATTTTTTCAGAATAAATATGCCACTCCATTCTTTATAGGTTGACTTAAAAATTTTGCCCTTGCAGTCCAACTCTCGTAAGCGACCACCTCCCATAAGAAACCACCTCCTGTATGACCACCAAGCCTTTGCATTTTGGGGGATTGCCTGCAGGAGGTTCAACTGTAATATACTGATTGAATCCGTTAATTCCTAAGTGGTATTCATGTTTTTGTGAATGTTTTCAGAAAAGGTTCAAAATGGCCAGTCTGGCCATTCAGCCAGTTCTGACATTTGAAAAGTGCCCTTAGCTGGTAAAATACTGGTCAGATCCCTTACCCTAGCTGGACAACCAACTGGGGTCTTAAAATACTGCATCATCAGTGCTGGCTTTGATAAAGAATTTGTCTCAGTTCAAACAATCATGTCAATGGGTGAGGACGTTCTTCTATAATGATTTAATGAAAAACCTAAAAGAAGCCACCCTGCTGTTTGGTAAGTGCAGGGAACATAAACCTGGTTCCTACCTTCCATGATTTCTGTGGGTGGAGGACTGGGTAAAGCCTTTCAATTACTGATGCATTAGCTGCCACGTGTCTATGCAAAGTTGGCATAGCCAAGTAATTACATAAAATGTTTTAATTTTTCTCCAGTTATTCTGCTTCATGCTGCAACCCGCAAGCGAAACATCAAAAACAAGTTTGCCAACATGACTGACTTGTTCAAAGAGGATGTAACACCAATGACAGTTATTCTTTCAAAGATATGTTCCTCTGGTGATGATGGTATAGAAAACAGACAAAATTGAATGCTGTCACTGATGATAATTAGCATTATGTGAATTACTTAGGTTAAATGTGCATTGTACTTAGCAATTAATGAGTGAGGCTGAGTATCTTATGAAGAATTATGGAGATCAAGGAGGGTGCCCTTCCCCTAATAACAGTAGGTGCTGCAATTTAAAGGGGTCAAAAGAAATGGATTCTGTTCATTTGAGTTTGAGATTAAGCATTTAAGAATAAACGTTAGTGAAATCCCACAAAGATATCATCTTTCTTGTGATTTCATTAATTTTTATTTTTAAATGAAAGTAGAGGTCTAAAAAAGGTGCAGATCACCCTTTTTGTCAATAACAGGAAGCTTTCTGACTTATATCACACTCATCTGAATCGTTTTTGCCATTTTTTTACCAAAACTAGTTAGTTTTTGAAACATTTAAAGCAGTAAAGCTTATTTTAGGAGTATGTTGTCGAAAAGTGTATTAACTAACAAACGAAAACAGTTACCGCATACACCCTCTCAAGTGGCTATTTGCCATCGATGTTGTTGTTTTGCTGTTAGAAGCGAAACACTTTTGTTGATGAGAGGTGTTTTTGTTTTAAAAAGCTTGTTAGACACTTAGGCTTCATTTCTCTCAGCTACTGCTACACTAAATTGTGGAAACTTATAAGGGGAAAGAATTTTAATGATGGCATTACGAAAACCTAAAACGTACTAATACATACATACAGCTATTTTGAGAAAGGTTGTCGGATAAAGTGCACGCGACAACCCCGAAAGGTATTGCGGGTGGCTTTGAGTTCACTGTTTTTCAAAGAAATTTGAAAGAATGCCAGGAGAGGCCATGGACGTATGTCTGTGAGTTGCTAAAGGAACTGCAACACAAGTGGGTTCTACAGCTACAGTGTCAGGAACAGTGTATTGCGCATATCCCATATTACCTTTCGGGATTGTCGCGTGCACATTTTTTCCGACGACCTTTCTCGAAATAGCTGTATACCAGTGCTTAGTTTTGACAAGCTGTTTTTAAAGAGCTAAATATTTCAGAGCTTTGTAGCTCTGGAAGCCAGTATTTTTGTATTGATGTATGCATAGCAAGGAGTAAGGAAGGGAACGTTCCTTGCATAGATGTAATAAAATTTATGCCAACCTCTAACTTTTAGAATACTTTTTGTAAAGAGAGGAAGGATTTCTAGTTTTTCAAATTGAACAAACCAGGGAATAAACACAGAGGCAAATGTATCAAGAAAGAAAAGAATGTGAAGTATCTGTTCGGGAATACGACCTCAATACGCTCTGTTTTGTGTTTGATACATTAGTGATCTGTGCGCTCTTTTTTGTGTTTGCCACGTTAGTGACCTGCACGCTATGTTTTGTGTTTGTTACGATAGCGACCTGTTTCGTGTTTCGTTAGTGACCTATGCGATATGTTTTGTGTTTGTTACGTTAATGATCTGGGCGCTCTTTTTTGAGTTTGTCACGTTGATGAGCTGCGCGCTATGTTTGTGTTTGTTACGTTAGTGACCTGCGCGCTCTTTTTTGTGTTTGTCGCGTTAGTGACCTATGCGCTATATTTTGTGTTTGTTACGTTAGTGACCTATGCGCTATATTTTGTGTTTGTTACGTTAGTGACCTATGCAATATGTTTTGTGTTTGTTTCGTTAGTGACCTATGCGATATGGTTTGTGTTTGTTACATTAATGACTTGTGCGCTCTTTTTGTGTTTCTTACGTTACTGACCTGCGCGTTCTGTTTTGTGTTTGTTACCTGCGCGCTCTGCTTTGTATTTTTTATGACCAGCGCGTTCTGTTTTGTGTTTGTTACGTTAATATTCTGCGTGCTCTGGTTTGTAATTGGTACATTAATGACCTGCGTGCTCTTTTTTGTATTTTTTACATTAATGACCTTCTGCGCACTCTGCTTTGTTACGTTGACGGTGTGCGCGCTCTGTTTGGGTTTGTTACCATGGCAGATAAGGGTGGGTGATAAAAAGAGCACGTCCGAACAAAAAGTAGGCTCGATTTCCGTCGGCTCTTGGTCCTCTCGGGGAAGAGAAAGCTGGAAGCGTGAGTGGTCTGTTGTTTCTGTGACGTAAATTCAAAATTTAATTTATGCGCCATTACAAAACATCGGAAATGGAACATGTTATCAAATACCGAACACATATTGTTCTTTGCCACGTCGTCGCTTTGGCATTTTCCATAAAAATCAGCAGAAACACGTTCTGAATGTATTTACATCAATCTTGCATTACCGATGGACTTGACAGTCGTCTCTTTCACGTTAGCTGTCAACAACCATACTTCCAGTTGGTTAAAAAATATACCTATCATTTGCCAGATTCTTAAAGCTAACACTTTTCTTTGTACATATTTTAGGTTTTTAAGCTTAAAACGCTCTAAAACACGACCGCACTCCACGTCAAACAACACCTTCGCATCCGCCGTTTAAAATCTGCTCCAGAAAAATAAATTTATGCTGCCTGCTTGATTTGATCAAGTAACGATCTGATTGGTGGTAATTTACAATAGCAAACTCATGCGTCCAGCCGTCTGTTCTGAGGAGAAGCGTGGGCTGATTTGCCGAACAGCGGCTAGTAATCGAGCCCAACAAAAAAGGTGTAATGCAGGGGACTGCTATCAAATTATGGACTTACAGATCAAAGTTATACGGCAAGTTGGGAACGGGCACGTTCTTTCTTGCAAGGGCAAGAGTGGAATATCAGGAAAATGATCAGATATCAGTTTTCCAACTCTTCAATAACTGGAGAAAATTAGGAAGAACGAAAAACTTGATTGCCTTTTTGGAATTGATCTTCTGCCAGTCAAACTAACAGTAAAAGCGGTAAAACTTTGTCTCAATTTTACCAGAGTCCGAGTTGTAAAAATTGTGGTTGAAGACCGACATTGAAATGGGAAAAATTATAAACCATAAGTTGGTCTGTAAACGTGTCGGAGAACATCAAACTGTAAATTTCTCGTTTTCTTAAAGTTTGTTTATCTTTCTGAAAACAATTTAATTATACAGAAATAGCGAAAAACTGTGCACGTAAGCTAAGCTTAATAAACAAATTGCACATGAGCAAAAACCTGACATAAATGCATTTCCAAGAGGGAATTGCATTAATAAAAACAACTTCCGCGAGTTCCTCTCCAGAAGCCTTGTGAAAAATACATCAAAGACTTTAAAAGTTCGCAAACTAGATTTATCATAAGATGACACCCATCTTCGCCAAACAACAAGTTTCTCGGATTTCCCAGCAAAACGTAAACATCGTTATAAAATCCAAACCACCATCCAGGACGTCTTACCACCATCCAGGAGACGTCTTATGAACATTTGAGTAAGTTAACTCATTATGTGGGCTTGAAAACGCTTTGGTCTTTGTTCCCATTGATTGTTTTCATGGTCACTTCTCTCTTAAACAAACTACACGAATGTGGTGCGTTTGTAACCAACCAATAAAAGCGTTTGTTTTTCTGTGCCGCGAGTTAAGACAATTTTGCGTTTAATTACAACTCAAACTGTTTCTTACTTTTATAATCTGCGCGCTCTGTCTTGTGTTTGTTACATTAATGACCTGCGCACTCTGTTTTGTGTTTGTTACGTTAATGACCTGCGCGCTCTGGTTTATGACCTTCGCGCTCTGTTTTGTATTTGTTACCTTAATGACCTGCGCACCCTGTTCTGTGTTTGTTACGTTAATGACCTATACGCTGTTTTATGGGATTGTTACATTAATGACCTTCGCGCATTGTTTTGTATTTGTTACATTAATGACCTGCACGTTCTGATTTGTATTTGTTACGTTGATAACCTGCGCGCTCTGTTTGTATTTCTTACATTTATGAGCTGCGCGCTCTGTTCTGTACTTGTTACCAGGGCGGATTAACGTTAATGACCTGCGTGATCTGTTTTATATTTGTTACATTAATGACTTGCGCGCTCTGTTTTGTATTAGTTACATTTGTTGCATCAAACATCTCTTTTCTAGGTCGGTGTTGCTTACCATCTTAAACTACTTAGCATTTAGTAAACTATTCTATTGCTTCACCGTATGGTTAAATTACAGCTTCTACAGAATTTTGCTGCACGGATTTTGACAAATAAAAGAAAATATGATCACGTTTCTCCTGCTCTACATGAGCTCGGGTGGCTCTCTGTCAAAGATCATCTAAATCTAAGGGAGGTTACTCTTGTGTTTAAGATACTCAGTGGACTAGCTCCACCTTATCTCAGTTGTAAGAGATCTGAGTCGCTTTCCTATAACACCAGAAATGGGGAGTACTTGAATATCCCCCTGTGTAGAACTGCTACAGCACAGCGCTCCTTTTTCTTCCGAGCAGAAAAACCGTGGAACAGGCCTGGAATTCACAGCAACCACAGCTTAAAATCATTCAAGAAAGCCGCAAGGCAAGAAATTTCACGATTCTAAATAGCTATCGATGTCTATTGTTATCATGATTATTATTATTATTATTGTTTATTTTCTATCTTTTAGTTATACCTAGTCCTATATAATTTATTAGTGGGCTTTTAAGTATTTTCCTTGTAATATATATTTTTTTTCTGGTAATTTTAAGTCTTATCATTATTGTAAATTAACCTAGCCTGTGAACAGGCTCTCTGTTTGGGGAAAAATAGTGAGGAAAGGGAAAGAAAGGAGAGGGGGGGGGGGGGGGGGGTGGGGGGAGCCTCTCCTGGCTGAGCCTATAGACAAACATTTGAGGCCGCTATTCCGCCCTCTTGTAATTATCTTGCCGAACATCTGTCAGTAAGATCGTTGTCTGTCAATCAATTTCTCACGTGAGTTACTCCTGGAAAAATTAACGGGAAATGAGCTGTGTTTTGCTCTGTCTGAAAAGAGAGTGAAATGGAACGCGGCCGAGCCTCATTGTCGATTTTGCAAAAAGTCGTTAATCTCCGGTAAGAGAATTAATACGGCGCCGGTCTTTGGCGTTTCAAGAAGTAAGACCTTGCTGGTGGACAGTGGTCAAGACGGCGTTGTACTAGCGCAAGCATTTGAATCCTTAAGATTTCCCTCTCTCCAGTTCCCGCTCGACCAAAGGCCTGTTCACAGGCTAAAATTAACGAAGAATAGCCTGTTAGGAGTGGCACGTTTGTGTTTGTTACGTTAATGAGCTGCGCGCTCTGTTTTGTATTTGTTACATTATGAGCTGCGCGCTCTGTTTTGCATTTGTTACATTTATAACCATCGCTCTCTGATTTGTGTTTGTTAACTTAATGACCTGCGCTCTCTGATTTAGCGACAGAACGGAAACGTCAGTTGACGATGGGAAAGCGCGTGGAAAGGACTAAACGCCTGCTCTGCCGTTGGTCAAGCCAGTTGTTTGAATTACGCGTGACGTTGTCAGTTGACGTTCCCGTTCGTTGCTAAATCAGCTTATGACTTGCGCGCTCTGCTTTGGGTTTGTTTCGTTAATGATCTGCGCGCCCTGTTTTGTTATTGTTACATTATATTATTTAGCCTTATTTGGCGCTATTTAGGGTTTGACCAACCGTCACCTGGTACTGGTTGTTCAAATGTTGGACGGGGCTTTGCATCAAATAAAACAGTATCCAGCGGATAAGTATTTTGGAAAGCAGTTGCGTTATCCACTTTCTGCAGTCCTTCTTCTTTCTCACTACAAAGGACTTAGACCTGCCTACAAGTCGAGCTCAGATTTTTTCACGAGCGCGAAGCGCTAGCTGTAGATTTTTATGTTTTCTGCGGCAAAAGGGAGCGAAAGAGCTGGGGCCAACTACCGGAAACGGAAATGAAAAAGCCAAGGTCTTTGAGAAAGTCTACAAAGGACTCAGCTCACAGATGTACCACGCTGTGTCTAAACAACAATCCTTTTTTTCCAATTAAGAAAGGTATTGTTCGAAAACACCTTATTTAAATTCCAGGAAACTGTGAAATAAATAAAAACAAATAACTCTTAAAATTGGAATTGGAATTTTTAGTAGTCGTTTGGTTTTTGAGGAGAGGGAAAAACCAGAGTACGCAGAGAAAAATCTTTCAACCCCCATATGGTGTCGACGGTGGGGTTTGAACCCGGGCCACATTGGTCACGAGAGCGAGTGTCTCACCACTGCACCTCACTTGCTCTCCTAACATAGGAAAGACATCAGTACAAATGAAATCAGTCATAAGCTTGGTTTTATTCAGATGGGAGTGGAAATAATGATAACTAATCTGAACTTATATCTTATAGGTGGCAAACTATTAAAGCTTAATTTGATCTGGACTTGGAGCACGGGTGCACCTGGAGCACGGGGAATTTATCCTTTTTTATACATCTAAGGAGCAAAATATCTGCGACGTTATTCTTTGGACATTCAATTATAAACTTTTTCTGAGTAAATTCGATTTGAATGTACTGCTTTTAGCATCTCCTGTGGCATGTAAAAGCTACTAATGCTAACAAAACCCAGAGACAGTAAATATTTAAGACCGCTGCATATGCTGAATGTAGCTGACTTAAAAAAAAAAAAAAAACTCTGATAGTACATTTTCAATCACAGTCATATAAACGTCTTGTCAACCATCCGTTCTCCGTGGAGGTTAAACGTCTCACCATTACTTAGAACACTAGCAAGCGCTTCAGAGCTGCCGTTTCGAGTCATCGTGAAAACTGAGGGGAATTTTTTACGCATCTTTCTTGTCTCCACTTGCACAGTCTTCCCAATTCATTTTTTGTTGTGTGCGATGAGTAGCCGCATGTCGATCAGTTCATTAAGTTTCTGATTTCCTTATGCATTTGGCACAGAAAGTCCACGTAACTAGTGGCAGCCGGGTTAATGCCTTTATCCTCTACGAGGAAATGTTTGAACCATCCTTCAAGCTTGTCTCGCTGCCGTACAATGGTTAACTGCAAAGTAATAAAACGGCAATATCAAACCAGAATTCTGTCTCAGCTTCACCGTCCACATTCAGAGAGGTCTCCCAAAAAGCAATAATAGTAAAGTAAAGCAATACTATTACTGGCCTCTTGAGTTGTGTGTTTTAATTTCCCAATAAAGGTCATGTGATTTTCCGAGGCGAATTCGCCCCCTTGTCTTTTCATAAACGCACAAGAGAGTGATAAAAAATTTGAAAGAAACAGTTCTCTCCTTTAACATCGCATGACCTTCACTGGGAAAAAAAAAAAACGTCCAATGGGATTTCTTCAGCAGCACTTTCATGTTGTTTTGAGTAAAATCATTATGGCTCTTGGTAAAATCTTTTGCTTAGGAAATGTAAAGTTTGCATTTCAAACTTCTCAATCACAGGAATGCAATCAATAATTAGCCACTACCATGGCAGAAAGTTGTGGGAAAAATACGCTAAAACATAATCTTTGGCAAAGGACCATAACTTCACATTCTAGATGTACTCTGGCAAATGGCGAAATGATCAAGAACACTTTACACAACCTCAATACAATTGAGAATACTATTTTCAATAGACCAAGATGTTTTACCTTAAGATTGTGTTGTCTTTGGTTTTGGATCTGTCGAATAATGTTGTTGAGCCGCACAGAAAGAGAATTGTCAAGGACTGGAAGAGACGTCTGTAAAAGAAAGACAAGTTACTGCAACAAAGAATACAATATAAGATGATCGTTTCTATTGATAAATGTACATGTGAAATTGTAAAAATTACTAATTACAAAAATACCCCAAATAATTCAATTGAAAGTTGCAAAATAAATTACATTGCAAGTAGTCCCTTTTCATAAAGTTGAGTCAAGACTTGGCAAAACTGGAGGGGAAGCAAATGTTTGCCTCACTTGATTTGCTTCCACATAGCTTTGCTGTGCTCTAAGGAAATTGAAGAGAACCCAGAACTATGAACCTGTAAAATCTAGGGTGCCCAGCATACGATTTATATGAAAAAACTAAGATTTTCCTAGTCGCCTGAGGGCAAAAGGTAGGTGTCAGGGGCCACCAGGCTCTGCTATAGCACAGCCCTGCATTACATGCTCGCTAAACTGAGTATGGGACCATCCTTGAGGGTTATAAAGGGAGAGGACATTCAAAGCACCAACCAGGGAGGGATTCCCTTCCTTTTTACTTCTCGGTTTCCTCCCTTCCCCCCCCTGCTGCTATACACAGCCTGATATAGAGTTCGTACTCTATTGAATTCTTTAAATTCCATGACCCTCTCCATGACCTTAGGTTTAGTTGTCATTTTCAAAATTTTTCAAAATTTTCCTTGATTTGAGGTATTTTTGGACTTTAAACAGTTCAACAGACACAAACTCTGGTGTCCACCGAAATACGTGCCATTTGCGCTGTTTAACTACTTCTCTCTTCCTTACATTTTCCTTGCTTTGTCATTTGCAGGAACTAAACCACCCCCAAAATGTAAAGAGCTTAGGATTTCATTTGCAAAGAACAAACCACAACTCACGCCTATAGCAGTAAATAATCAAGAGCTAGAATGTGTTGAAAGCGCCAAATTACTAGGTGTTACGATCTCCAACAACCTTACATGGATCAAATCATAAAGAAAGCTTCTAAACGTATGTATTTCCTAATACAATTGAAAAGGACCAATGTCGCAAGGCATGAATTAATTCTTTTTTATACATCTTGTATAAGGTCAGTCATGACCTACGCATCGCCTGCGTTCTTCTACGGCCTGCCATTGTATTTAAAGAAAGATCTAGAGAATGTAGAGAAACGAGCACTATCAATCATTTGCCCGGGACTGGCCTATAGAAAGGCCTTAGAGCTTTCAAATATTATGTCTATCAATGACTGCATCGCTAGCTTATGTAAAAAGACCTTCCTCTCGATTGCTAATGACCCGGCCCATCGCTTACATAACATGCTTCAATCGTCAGGGCCGTCGTGTTATAATCTTCGGTGCAAAAGGCGTTTTGCGATTCCCAAATGTAAGACCGAGCGTTTCAAAAATAGTTTTTTAGTAAGATCATGTATTGAAAACGAACTTAGCGCTCGGTGAGTTTTGTAAATGAGATCGATGACGTTGTATATATTTTAACAGTTTTAAGTTTTGTTATATTTTTAGGACTTTATCATTATCATTTTATTATACTCACTATTGGACCTATTGTAAGATTCTGTTATATCGTATTATATATTATATTGTAAATACACAATTCAGCTTAGTAGCTGCAAGCTTTTTACAAAGAAACTATCTATCTATCTATCTATCTATCTGACTTTTAAGTACCGACAATTAAATTCCATGACTTTCCAGGCCTGGAAAATGAAATTCTTAAATTCCATGTGACAATCATAAGTAGCCGCTAGCATTCTAAGCTGGAAAAATCAAATGCGAGAACTGCAAAATTGCAGAAGTCAAAAAGTTCAGTTCACGTTCCACTGACATCAATGAGAAGAAATACAGAACTGTACCATTTCAATGTCCACCTGGCCAATAGTCTGCACTCCAAACACTTTGTGCAACCAGCTAGGGTCAATTTGAAGACCAATCCAGAGGAACAGTGAAATTCCATTTTCTGTTAATAATAATAACAACAAAAACAAAGGGATTACTTTAATCACAAAATTAACGTTAAGGCTGGACTAAGAAATAATTCATTGTTGAACCAAGCTGACAGCATCTTGTCAATAATGATGACTCGAATAAATCAAAAGGACTGACAAAGCAGAGCCAACTTGAACTGCGAGGTTAAGTCAATCTTTTGGTTACATTCAATAAATGAATGTAACTTAGTTTATACCAGCTTGTTCACAAATGCTCTACTTTCTCTTTAGAGATCCTTGAGCACGCGTACCAGAATAAAAACCGCGGGAGATTGCGAGCGCAAGGGGATGAGGCTGAGTAAACGAAAAAACTTAGAGTTAGCAAGCTCCAGGCTCACTCTCGCATGCTGGCAAAATTCTTTGAAAAGAAAAACTGAAGAAAGATAAAAAGAAGAAATGTCAGTGGGCAGGAGAGGTTTATACTTGTCCAGGGATGATCAACACGAAGTATCATTAACTCACCTAACAGGTAAACACCATTCTCTGACATTCGATCAGCCGAGCATCTAATGACTTGGGGCAAATCAGTTGAGTCCTCATCCAAATCATGCTGAAAGACAATGATTTGAAAATTCAGCTCAGAAAGAAACCTTACTGTTAAGATATACAAACAAAATACTAATTTCTGCTCATTAACCCAAGTCGTTTATCTTTCAACTTAAGTATGTACGATCTAAGCTTCAAAAATAGACACGTCAAAATTCTCCCCACTCTGCCATGGAAACATCATAATGTTGGTAACCAAGTTCGCAGTTAGAGACATTTTCATTACCATGGTCATTTTGTAGACAGCTTAAATTTGCTTTTTGTCAGTATTAAAAACTTTAAAAAAGTCTTAAAATCAAATTATTTTCCGTTAGGAAAACTACACTTCAGAAGGTAACCTTTTGCAAGTCGCAACAGTGATACAGCTATACGAACATTTTCACAATATAAACTAAGATCAATTAGAACTTTAGCACATGTTACCCGGACTCATGATCTCAAAGTCACATCATTATTTTTGACAGTGAGTGTAACTGCCTGGGTAATCATCATCACTATAGCATTATGGATGCCTGTACTACCACAAATATGACAAGTATGCACAGGTTTATTATAATGCAACAAAAGCAATAGGTATCTTAGCCCCCCACCCTCCCTGTGCCCCCTCCCTTCATCGACAGGTTTCAGATTTTTCTACACCATTTTATTGCTTCAAGAAAGCACTGTGGAACTTAAATATGCTTCGGTGTATTGGCTACCTGGCTACTTAAGTGAACTAAGCATCTGAAAATAACTCACCCTTGGGAAGTTGTGCATGTTTCTGGGCAAAGCCGGTATTCGTGTCAAAAGCCCTTTTTTTCCTATTTATTTCTGCCCTTTTCGACAGATCTAGCCAAGATTTCATTCAGTCAAAATGGGCCCATAAGGTCTAAGTCATTGATTTGATAAATGTGTGAGAATTTTTGGATGATTTTTTGAATATTTTTGATGAATACAAATAAATACAAATAAATATTAGAGGGGGGATGTTTAAAATTACGGGAAATTGGAACATGTTAAATTTGGGGGTAGTTGAAAATCATTGAAATATGAAGGGAACAATTAGGAGACGAATACCATATGGTCCACCACCAAAATAAGGTGCCTCTGAGCCCATTAGCAGACTGTGGTTTGTGAGTAACTTTTTGAACCCTAATTTCTTTCCTTCTCAAATCAAACCCATTTTCTACAAAATAACAACCTGGATGCCCATTCAATAGAGTGCCCCAAATGGACAAGGCAAAAGAATAAAAATGAATATGATCCATACCAGTGTAAAAAGCCGTGGATAGAAGTATGGCACAGAGGCTACCTGGTCCATAGACATTACTGATCTCATCAACCAGCTCCGGTCATCAGAACTCATCTCTGAACCTTAATCGTACAACAATAATTAAGTCATGGTAACTCTTTCCCTTCTAACAATGACAATCAACGAACTTGCAGCTCAAACTTGGGAGGTATCCCCCCAAAAAAATCCAGTCGAGCCACCTTAAGAAAAATGTTGCCTTCTTTTGGTAATAAAGAAAAATGCTAGAGAATTTTTAAGAACTTAACTATGCAACACAGGCAATTAAAGAGAGAACCCAAGTTAACACTAAACATCTGACCCCAAAGGAAACAGCCAGTTTTTTTTTTCAAGCAAAAGGCAATGGACAAGCTGGAAAAAATATATATTTGCTAGGTACACCTGGTAACCCAAGGACAAAGCGAGTTTTCTTCATCACACATAGCATTATTATAACACGTTTTCATCCAAACAGTAAATGTGCCTGAACTGGAAGGTACAAAGATAATAGTTATTTTCATGGTGGACTAGCTTCTTGGTAGTGTTATTGCTATATCCTCTAGGAGCACATTAATAGAACTGATTACTGAACAAATAACTCACATCAGTGCACTCACCTCCTAAAAGAATGTCATTCTTTAAAATACAATTTGTGTAAAGAGGAAGCAGTTTCATGCACTCAGGGAGAATCAGCTGGAACACAGAAATTACACACTCTAATTCACTTGCTATTGGCAAAGTAGGGAACTTACAGTATTTTTGTTGCATACAACCCTTGTATTTGACAAGTAGCACAGCCATGAAACAGAAATACATTGGTAAGAAAACACTATGAGCATCATGTTTAAGCCTCATAGGAAAAATAGTGTGTCTGGCTTTACATGATGTATTTCCCCTGGCACTAATGAGATGAAATTGTTTAATATAATCAAGACTTTTAGTGGAGCTCTGGTGCGCGAAGCGCGCCTGCAGAGCACCATGGGTAAGAAAAAGTGGTAAACTACCCACTCAAGAAAATTTGGTAATCAGGTGACCGTACACTGACCGCCCGACCGTCCGTCCATATCACAGGCATACCAATGGCTAAATCAGATTCTATATAAATTATTATTACTTGGTGATCCTGGTCTCTCCAGATGGGAAGTTTAATGACAAAATGTTTGGTTATTACCCTGAGTACTAACGAGGATTACAAAACAGCGGCAAATAACTTCAAATAAAACATTTGCATTTCACTTGAAATTGATTTGAAATAATGAATTCTCTTTAAATCATCCACACTACACTTTACAATAATTTTGTCATTTATGATAATCATTTTAGAACCATTTCTAATTTAGCTGTAAAGAGGACCCTTCGGCAAATAGTTCTAGCAGCTGGCACTCTCAATAATGATTAAACATTTACTTAAAGGGCTCTTCTGAGAAGAAGAATCTGTACTATGGGAAGTGGCTAGTAGTCATTATTGACATGTTAATTGTTTATGACTAAGTACTGTAACCCAAACAATAACACAGTTTAGTTTACCTGGCCAGCAGATGAAGGAGAGGCACAGTTTCGTCTGTAGCAGGCTAAGATCTGTGCACATTGGTTCATAAGGTTTTCCCTGATAGCCTTTGGAGTTGATGTGTATACTTGTCTGATAGCTGCAGAAAAGAAAAGCAGTGTGAAATCATTCTAGAAATATTTCAAATGCTCATGGTTTTCAGAGTGTTAGACTAAACCTTACTCCAGAAAAGGGGAAGAATAATTACTCATCTGATAAAAATTAATGTTGTTTAAGAAAGTTCTTTCAATTAGAAAGAGTGATGTGGCTGTTTTATGTCACAGTCTCTCTACCCAATAGACGACATTCGTATTCCCCGACGGCCCCGGGACGAGAGACTTCACAGCATGATTGCGAGGCTAAAGCGGGGAACTTTTTGGGAAAAACACAAACAAACATTGGTTATTCGCGGCTGAATCGCTGCAAATCGATAGAAATCAGCAAAAAACTGCAAGATTTAAAAGCTGAAACCTTACGGGTAAGCTAAAGGGATATCTGTTTCAAAAAACAAAACTGTGAGAAGAGCTGGTTGTACTAACAGCAAAATTTAAAAAGCCACAAAGCCAAAAGAAGAAACAGGAAGTACTCAAGAAAATGGTATATTGTGTCAAAATGTCAAGACTCGAATCTTTTTTATAAAATTTTATTCTTCTTATTATTCTTTTTCTCTTGTGTGTATCTGTAGTGTGGAGTTTAAACTGCTCAGTATTATCGTCTGTACCAAACTCTGTGTTCAACTGTGTGCACGTTTTTGTACTCTCGCACAGTTGTTATCGAAGATAATGTAACCTAAATTTAAAAATAAACTTTACCTAGTCATCTTTGTTCAAACCGGTTTAACTTCCTTAAAATGCACATGGACTGTGTGCAGAATGCTAAGCCCCGTCCTGATAAGTAAGTATCCACTGAATGAGTCGTTTAGTTTACTTCAAATACACATTCAAGATTTGCATCTGCTCTGTTAGAAAATTTCAACTGCAAAGTAGGTGTGATAACATCACTGTCAACTTTATCGCAGGCTTTCGATCATTACGTCCATTTCAATAAAAGATATTCTTCAAAAAGTTTAAAGGACACTGAAATTACAATTAAAATGGCTTTGGGGATTTTGAGAACATCTCTGTTTATATTAAATTATAAACTCGCTCACCAAGCACTCCTCTCATCAATATAATTATGGTTACGATCGCTGTTTTTCTTAGTAATAATGAGCAGATCTTCCTTTTGTTGTTTGAAATAATGATCTCTCAAGTATGTAAGCCCTTCGGAACTTTACAATGTTAAAAATTTTCCTTGAATTCGGCAAACTCAGCGGCAGTTTTCTCATACTTGTTTGTCCTCTTGGCGAGAAGTTCCCCGCATAAGCCTCGCATTCATGATCAAGGCCTACTCGTCCCAGGACTGTCGGAGAATACGAATACTGTCTATTACCACTAAAAAGTAGTTAGACACGTTCTTATCTGAAAACCATGTGAATATGGCCCCTTGTAAATACAATCAAGCATTTATGCCCCTTAAGAGGTGATATTGACACTGTCAATGAACAGATAACTTTATACCTAGAAGGTTTGAAAATAATTGGAACTTATCAAGCAATCTCAGGGTTGTCATTAAGAGGCGGGGGACTGGGGATACCCGGCTACTACAAAATGTGGCCCCTGGCCACTTTTATGGGAAAATAGAAGAAAAATAAAACCAAAAGAAAGCCCTAGCAGTTTTATTCCCTGCCTGTTTGTTGTATTTACCCCACAACTTGAAATCGTAGTGACAGCCCTGAATCTAAAAAAAGAAGACTTTTTTATTTTAAGATGCATGACAACATGCATTTTGACCACAGCCCTTAGGCATTTAAACAACACAACAAAATAACACAAGCAGAATACAGCTTACCTTGTTTGGACACAACATTAACAAAGGTATCCATCTCACAGCATCGGAACAAGTCTGATAATTGGCTACAAGTAGAGAAGGCTAAATTGTGGATTCGCAATCTTCGCTGTCCACTGATAGATGTATAAAGCAATGCACACTGGAAATAAGCCTGGCCTTCTTCTGGTAGTTTGTCATCATGTTTGATTTCAATGGCAATTGCCTGATGAAAAAAAAAAAAAAAAAAATTGGAGTCAATTTAAATTAAAGCTCCCCAAGAAGTACTAAGATACTTCACCTAAGTACAAAAATGTTCATTGTCTCTGTGAGTCTTGTTAACCAGTATCAAATTTTCATTTTTCCTTTACAAGCATTTTACACTTTCACATTACCCACAATAAACTGGCTTACCCACAAATCTTTTCAAGAGAAAGGGAAAATGATGCTCACATATTAATTTTTTCTTATTGGGTTGGGGGAGGGGGGGGGGGGGGGATAAGCCTTCCATACAGGATCCCAGACACCTTTAACTGCTGCTCGCAAAATCAGTACCCAGTTTGTTTTTCTGGAGAAATTAAACATGTTAGACTGCAGTCAAACCTGTATTAAACAGACATCCTATATTACACAGTCACTAGCTAACATCTCATCAACCTATTTTTATTGTCTAATAACCTGAATTATAATTATGTGGACCTGTAACAGGGGTTAGTTGTCATTCCCAAAGGGTGGCCTCTAAATATAGCAGTTTGCCTGTAAAGAGCATTTCAGTGACAACATGTGTTAAATAGCTTTGATCTATATGCTTAGGATTTAAAGGTTTAAGATTTTTACACTGTAAGATATTGATCATGTCAGGTGAGACTGCAAGATCGCCACTGACAGTCACTGTGTAAGAAATGTCAGCAACCTATGCCACCCACCATAATCAAGCCAGGTGTTGCTGACCACTAACGACTTGCTAACTGACACAACGGCAATTATCTTCAAAATGTCAATCCCCTCTTGTGTCACAAGGAAATACACATTTAACTAAGTCCCAAGTTAAACATAATTAATTGAGACTTTTTCCAAGCACCCTTTTAAATTAGTACTTTTCTATAAAAATCCTGTTAAGCCTCAAAAAATTATTAGAAGGAATCCACTATCTTCCCCATGAATGCATTCCTCCACAATGATAGTAACAACTGAAATTTACACACAATAATACTACCTTGTGTGGATCAACAATAGCAAGTTCGACATCTGTGGTGTTGCTCATGTAGCAATTGCCCCAGAAATCAACTGGACGCAGCCCTGTTTGTACACAAAACAACACATTAATGGCAATGTCCAAATGCCACCTTGTAGAGTAAGCATGCTGAATTAAAATTTAGCATACAGATTGTTGAAGTTGCTCACTTTAAAAATTTAATTTCAGTTACCTGTACTACACCTCAATCTCATGACAGCATCAAAGCCAACATTGCGCTGAAGATTTCGCTCAAGGTCTCCACGAAACTGTTCTCCATGTGTGGCCTCCTGCAGGTGCAATAAAAACATGTTTATATGCACGGCATTTTATTAGACCTATGTTGCACAGTCAAACCTCTTTGTATAGACACCTCTCTTTTCCACACAGTTTGCTTGGTACTAACTTACCAAGTTTGACTGTACATCAAAAACTCTTATCCCAACCAACAAAACTATTATGGAAGCTCTATTTCCCCCCAACCATGATTTTGGAAAGAGCAGAGTTGGAACATACATGTAATAAATTGCCATTTTATGACAGCTCAAGATAGAGGAGATTTAATATTCAACATACTATCACTAGCAAGGAAAAAAGAAAAAGCTGGGTCCCTGATGGGATTTGAGCCAAGATCTCTAATATTATCTGAAATCTGAATCTATTGTTATTGGTCCTAGCAACTTGCAGTTCCTATTGTTGTTAGGGGTTAAGGAGGTTGTTAGGGTATTTACTATTTCATTAAACCTATGAACCAGTGCACTTGCTCTCATAGAAAAACTCATGGTCAACAAGTCCCTTTGTAAGATGTATCTTTAATACTGCTATCTAAAGATTAGCAATGATAAAAGCATACTGTATGGTGATTTATAAATCTAGGTGGAGACATTACCGTATACTAAAATTGAAATAAGTGCCATCAAGATTCTTCACCTTAAAATAAGAATATCTGTAGATTTGTCCTCCTGTGAGAGTTGCTACTGATCCAATGGTTGCTACATCAATGTATGCATTGGGAAAGAGAAACAGATCCACTGCAACACCATTTTCTACACAATCCTTGGCCAGTTTTTCATAGAAGTGATTTTGTGGTGTAAGTATTGTCTGTGAATAAAGAAAACCATTTTCTTTACCAACGATGATACTATAACTACAAGACTATCATTGCCAAAATAAGCCGCTTAAAAAGTGCATGGCTGAATAGACCTTCCATATTTGCTAAAATCTTTCAAGACAGCTCTGCAAAGTTGCAAAATTTGCGCCCACCCCCACCATAATGCTTATTTTAAAATATTATGATAATTTATGGGGCATTACCCCCCCCTAATGCTGTAGTTTGGATACTAATGACTAAACTAGTTACTATGGTCAGTCATTTCTCAGATATTTTAAGATCCTAAGTATTGGTCCGCCCTGGGAATCGAACGGTCCACGATCTTTTCTCCCAGCTGAGCTAATCCTGTCACAGTTCACAAAAATTGTTTTCTATTGTCAAAAATCCTGTTGAATAAAAGTTTTAACAAAACATTACCTTTTCTTTTTCAGAACCAAGTAATTTGCGGTCCTCTCTGTTCTTTAATTTCCCAGGTGCCTCTGAAATGGGTAAGGAAGAATGGAAAACAAACAGTTTTCCTGATATTCCCGCTGCCTATACAAAAACAAGAGAAGATGACTTGTCATTTCCTTCCACTACATTATTAGCAGCCAAACAAATCCTGAGGTAACAGTTGCAATCCACCATTATCATACTTGGAATACCCGATGATGAGAATCAGTAATTTACTACACACAATGCCACAAAGGTTGCTGACACACAACAGAGCTTTTGCAAAGGTGTTGGAAAAATAATTTCAAGTGTCTAGGAAAAAGAGTTATAAAAGTAACCTTGAGTGCTTCCATTCCAGCTTGAATAACAGGTCCCAGAACTGTTTCTGTTTCTCTTGTTTCTCCAAACATTGTAGGAATTTGCTCCAAAAGGCTGAAAAATAATATCGATTTAAAATGTAATACAGTTCACCATTGCACAGTGCCAGAAAATAATGAACATAATAAATTGTGCAGCACCGCAAAAAATGAAAATACATGGCATAGCTTTATTTTCTTTGATAAAGACACTAAGAAAAACTGACCTAAAATATCAAGACATACCTATCTACTACACTTCTGGCTTCCTGAGGACTTACTAAAAAGCCATCAACAAGGGGCACAAAGACATCTTCAATGTCTGAGACTACCATCATCTGTGGCTGGGCAAGGTTACTCTAAAGAAAATAGAATGAGTTTAATTGTATTCCTAGAAATAAAAGCCCCTTGCTCTTAGTTTTTACATCAATTTGAATTCAATGTCATTATGCATTTAGATTTAAGATGCCTTCTAAAGGGCATTGTGTGCTTGACCAAACAACTGCAAACAGAACTACAATGTAACTTAAAAAATACTATCACTTTTTCAGGTCACTCTGCACTCAAACATTGGCAACACTAAATGAGGTAGGCAGTACTATGCCAAAAACACAAAATACAGATGAGATCATCCTGTATACTTCCAATAAAGATAAATTTAACACTCCAAATTGCTGAAGAATTTACCTTAACATTGTAGAAATGCAAATGATTGCTATATGTGACAAATCCAACTCTAATCAATGAATGTTCTTGGCCATGCTCTCTACAGGATTGTAAAAAAATCAAAATGAACAATTATTTCTTTTTTAGATGCTATGACTAAAAACCCATGAAGCTTAACCACAAACATTCATTTATACATTCAAGCAGGGTAGACTCAAACATTACAGCAGTATAAATGAGAAGGATTGCTGCAGCCTGACCCCTATTGTCATTTGGTATTTTTTGTTACAGTAAAATTATTTTTAAAAGAACAAAAAATAATAGACAGTTAGTGATGAGCTCTACAAGATGAAATGTACAGTACATTACTGGACATAGAACTAAGATAAAATGAAATCAATCAACTTTAGTAATGCTGGTGATCTGTGACATCATTCAAAATGCCCCCCTTGGATTTTGCTGAAAATTTAGACTTAATACAAACAGAGTGGAAAGTAAACCTTTTCATGTACAAGTTTGGAAATATCTAATGATTTTGATCATTTTTACTAAAGAGTTTAATACCCTTATCTTTTTCCCTCGCAATGCATAGGGCTTGAAAAAAAAGTTCTGTTCAAAAATCCAGGACAAGAAAATTTTCTTGTTGAGCAAGTAAGCTTGAAATGGGGCACAGTGCAGGCAAGTCTCCTCTACTAGCAAAATCATTAACTAAGAGAGCTGCTTGCCCAAAAGGCAAGCTGGAATTCAAGTTTTTTTTCAGCCCTAAATGCTCCTAAAGATTAATCTTAAGACAAAACATTTAAAAGTAGACCAAGATCAGGCTTACTTGGGAAGAACATCTAAGAGTTCTTTGAGCTCTCTCATGAGCATTCTAACCATTCCACACTGCATACTCTGGTACGACACATCAATCATAAATATGTAGGCAGGAGGACCTGGTAACTTTTGATCCTGTTTTGAATAAAATCAAGCAATTAAAAAACCTAAAGAAAAAGAAAAAGTTTCATACACCATTTTGGTTATGATGTAGTACACTGGGCATTTAAGATGGTACAAATCATTGTCACATCCCTATTCATTTTGGACCTATGCCACATTTTAAGCCTATTGTAAGCTTGTTAATATTATGAGGACAAAGTGCAAGTTTTTTTGCATCACCCCTGTGTGAATATTGTTAAGGTTCAAATCCTGTAATCCTGGTTGAGGCAGATTGTCAACTTTATTAATTAAAAATACATGTCTGATTTGCAGCTCCAGCAGCCATGAAGTGAGCGTGTGAACAATTTTGATCCTGTTCATGAGCTTCTTATTGGGTGACTAAGTTAAGTGTGAGCATTTTTCACATCGAATATCTACATGCTAAGGAGACGAAAGAGCATTGGTGTAGCTCATAAAGGACTGAGCAGTGAATATATCCAGTATTTTGAAGAATAATTATACAATGTATCTGTAGGTTTTCTTGTCACCAACAACTTTCCATGCACTCATCTGACATTAACTTTGCATCACTCAACAAATAATATTACACAAGTTGTACCTTGCAGTAGTCTTTAGTGGCAACAAATTCATATGACCCAAGATGAAGTTCTGGTCTGTCGTATGTGTCGAGTCTGAGACCTTGGTGATCAAGATGGCAAAAGTATTCCCCAGGAACTATTAATAAAAACATAAGAGTACTTTATTAACATCTATCAAGAATCAAACCCTCCATAAAGCTAACTAAGAAGAATGGAACTGTAACCTGTTGTCTGAAAGTTGCCATATTAGGGCTGTCACTAAGATTTCAAGTCACCAGGTATATGCAGTGAATGGAAGGGGAATTGAACAGCTACAAAGTTCCTTTGGTTCTATTTTCAATCTGTTTCCTGATCTGTTTATGCATGTTTTGACCTTCTATTGCTTAAAAAGGAACACAAAGCTCAACATTGGAGCAAGACAATTTTGACCTTCTATCGACCTCACCCACATTCTAACCTTTGGTTACTACTACTTTCACTAGTATTTACTAATAAGCTGAATGTTTGACTTTTACCTTCTGAAGAGTAACTGCAAATATTGCATACAAATCTTCTACCACCATCAACAAACTGTACAAAAGGATTCATATATGCCTTGCAACGATTACAACGCACAGGGCCCGTGGGATTGTAGTCCATGATGCGAAGGGGAGGCTGTGAAGGATAGAAAGACACTAATAATTAAAAGGAACCCTTCTAGAACTAAGGAACTACTTTTTTAAACAATACTATGATTGTGCTGCTGTACCAATGGGGACATAACTCAGGAGGATTTACTCTGAGAAAGGGCAAGCATTCCAAATGTCAGCTTTGGAATTTTTGAGTCTTTTCTTCTTGTACAACTCAGTTTAAGAAAGGAAGTCTTTATCTGGCTACTAGAAGAAACCTAAATCCTCTAGAAACTGTGCATATATTTTTTTTCACTTTATTAAATTCTATTCTCCTAATTTGGGTGACCATTTGCCCTTACATCCAGCCATATGCTTTCGAGACCATTTGAAATTTGAACTGCTGAAGCTCTCACATTAAAAAGTGGTCCTAACTATAACTTCCTGAAGTGCAGCAGTTTCAGTGAAGACTGAATTCATTGCATTGCCATTGACATACATTTTATTTTAGTACAGAATACCTACAAATGTATACGGAGGTGAAAGCTAATGATAAGTACTTTCCTTTGGCATTGTTTATTGCTATGTACAAGGAACACTAACCCTTGAGTCTGTACTGTTATCATTTAAAATCAAACCTATGGTGTTGCTGAATCTCCAAAATTCAGTTAGCAAAAATTATAGCTTTAAAAATCTGGTACACCTCAGGGTACCTTTATCAGAATCAAAGCTTTACTGTTCTAAATAGCACAACTGACCTCAGAGGGGTCTGTTTCAGCAAATGGGGTTATGACTGTTGCTAATGGTATGCTAGCTGCTAGAAGTAAGTCTTTATTGCATGGTATATTGTACATAGTGCATCTCATAAAACGAGGACTGCAGTTCCCTGATGAAAAAACAGAAAGTAAGCAGAAACAAGGCTTGGTAACAAGGTCTTAATTCAGAAAACAGGTAATAAAAGAACATGCAGAGGCTGTTTTTAATATTGAAAGCTACTTTTCCATTCAATATGTATATGTTGTAGTTAATTTTATCTAAGGTAATTTTTGTTTTTCTTTTGTTTTTGGGTATGATAATGTATGTTAATAAAGTTGAAACAAAAGAAAAATAAACATTATCTGAGATAAAAAATTAATGACAACATATATTTTGGAAAGGAGACATAAACATGTCAAATCAAAAGTTTAGGATGCCTTTTTACATGAAATTTCCCTGAAATGATATCCTTAAAAAGCTGAATGAAAACCAATATCCTCCGCTCCAAGAACAGCTGTTCAAAATAATGGAGCGGAAACATATTCCAGTTGCCTACTGGTGACTAGCATTGAAATTGTGGTCGCCAGCTTTCAAGTTTTAGGCACATTGGTGACCAGCTGGTTGCAATTTTGGACCCGGAAGATCCATAATTTAAAAAACACAACAACAATAACAAAAACTAAAAACACCAAAGATACCCTTGCATCATTATGTCTTGATGTTATGCAAATAATTGCAGGCCTCATAGAAAAAAGAAAAGAGATTGTGATGCTAGATCATACCATCATCCTGAACAACAAAGTTGCTGGTTACAAGAGGTGGGGTTCTTCCTCTTGTGCTTGTAAGATATGGTGATCCTTTAAAAGCTTCATTGTCATCTTTCATTACTTGGATCTGTTAAGCATGAGAGGATGTAAGTCTAAAAAAAGGTATACAATGGATGACTTCAGGAGCAAAACACATGGCTACTTAATTATGGAGAAGTTCACTTACTGTAGATGTAAAAATGCAGCATTCAGCTGTCAACTATTTCTGTTAAAAACTAAGGTAAATGTTGAAGAACAATGGTTGCCTGTCAAGGTGGTATGTTCAGTGCGAAATGGACTGAAAATAATGCCGCTGATAATGATGATGATGAGGACAGCTATGATATCTCGAAGACTAGCAAAGGAATCTGAAGACTGTGTTTAGCAAGAACAAAATTTTGAGACTATAAAAAGTCTAGTGAAGGAGAACATCTGCATGTAGCTAACTCAAAGGGGAGGATACTGATAAATAATGTTCATGATCTACAGAACTTAATAATACAAAGGTACTTTGAAACTGCAAGGATTGCAAGGGTATACTAACAGGACTAGGCATCTGATCAGGATCAATTCTTCTCTGTTGCTGCATTGGTGAGTTCATTGGTGCGTGAGGACCCATCCCATGTTGACCAGGTCCACTTGGTGGCATTCCACTCATAGGTCCAGCACCTGGATACATTGACTGACCCTGAAGCAAAAGGTTACAAATACAACAGCATTCATTCAAGGTGGCTTTTTAAGGGCACAATGAGAAATGAGAGTACCATGGATGTGTTAAGTCATTAACAGACATGTTTTTTTTGTTTAGTGTCCATTACAAAACAATCACCATATACTATTTCAAAGAAGGCTACTAATACCAACAAATAAGAAATTCAACATGCAGTAAAAACCAGAACACAGTAAATATTTGACTAATCTATGTTGAATGTGTTGGGTAACAAATAATTCCATGCACAAAATTATCAAGCAAAATCAGCTTGTAGCATGCATATCACTGGCTTCCTGAACTCACAGTGTGTCGTGGCATTCCTATTGATCCAGCAGAAGGTTGATTCTCTACAGGACTGGGTGGTGCATGACCTGGATATAAGCGCCGACCACCAGGTAAAACATGAGACATCCCAGCACCAGAAACCCCACTAGGAGGTGCTGCCTGGCTAAGTGTTGGCCCTGAAAGGCTTGTCACTCCAGCACTGGCAGACCCACTAAAGGAAGAAGCAGACATGCTAACCTGGGAACCAGGGAAAGACCCTGGCAATGGAGGCATTTGTGTGGCATTGGGTCTACCCATCAGGGATTGGGTCATACCCCCCATAGGTGGGGCCCCTGAACTGGATGATGGGGGGAAACCAGGTTGGTGCATTGGGGGCATGGTCGGCATTGTTGGAGGACCTGGAGGCCTACTTGTGGGTGGTACTGTCTGATGTCCCATGGCTGTCATCTGAGAGGGTCCTGTTGGTGGTCCTCTGTATTGTCCCTGCTGAAGTTGAGTCAAATAAAAATTATTTTAAAAAAAAAATTACAAAAATAAGAGGAAACAGCGGGTCAAAATTAATTAGAAGGATGGTTTAAAAAAGAATTAAGAAAGAAACAAGCCCTGGGCTAAGAAATAGGTAAGGAGGTTAGATATAAATAAACTGTTAGGCAGTGTTCGATGAGGATTAAGACAAAATTAATAATGTACAGTGACATTGGTAACTGCACAACCACAAATGTTACTCACAAACCAGGGCTTCAAATACCGTATTTACTCAGATAATAGCCGGGGGTAATAATCATTTTTTTCGCACAAAAGGCAACTAAAAATTTCATATGGGCAACTAAGTTTAGGATCCTAGTTGCCCGATTGGGCAACAGAAATTTCTGTGAAAGTTGCACAAATTGTAGGTTAACATGAATAATCCAGAAACTTTCTATTGTGATCCAGCAATCTCTTAACAACAGAGATTAAATTGTTAATGATCAGTTTTGCTGGATCAGACTCCACTTCAACTTGACAGGGAGAGCCGGATAGAAGAAAGAGAAGATGGTGAAAGTACTGGGGGACCCGTTATTTGACGGAAGGAATCCTTTTAAATATTTTTGTCTAAGAGAAGGGGGGGGGGGGGGTTAATCCTGGGATGGCTATTATTCACGGAAATAATTATGGTAAACTGGTAAACTGTTTTCCAGAAGCCCCAACAGGGCTCGAAATTGCGACTGATATGGTCGCCAATGCGACTAACGTTTTCTCCTTGGAAACTAAAAATTCTGGTCTAGTCACCAAACTGGCAACCACATTTCTCTACGCTTAGATTTAAAATAAAACAGTAAAGTTCAAATTAAGATTTCATATTATCTTGCTTTGCTTTCATCATAGAAAATGTGCCAAATCGCATAAACAAAGCCAGTTTACCTCCAAATTTATACCGACTTCTATCCACGATATTTTCAATCTGATGGATCGTGCCATACTATTCAGGGCTTCTGATAGGTCGCACAAAAAAGTCAACTTTCACAGGATTACTAGGGACAAATTCGCGAAAAAATCAGCCAATTTCACAGGAACCCTTCGGGCAAACTTTACTGAAAAGCAATCGGTAAAAACGGCCGATTTTGTGGTTATTTTCAGGGAAAAGTCGTTAGAAATCGATCAGTTTTGCGCTGATCAGACCAGCAATAATTTTTAACGTTTTTCTAACTGAGGTCATCATTTGCTCTTTCAACAACAATACGCTCCAGAAATAAACCAGTGCCAAAACCTTTAACATCATGGCTAGTGCCCAGTTTTTCACAACATAATTTACGCTTGGTAGTTTCAGGACGTTGTTTGCACATTTCAGTGACGAAGTTTCAAGATAAATTTGCTGAGATAAGTCTCAAATATGTTGTGAAGACATGTATTTGATAAGATTTCTAAAGAATTTCGAGATATTTTGCATGCTTTTGTGAATTTCGCGAATTTACATGTGGCTAAATGTAATTTAGGCAGAGTTAAATTGCAAGCCAATGCGGTCAGCGGTCTCCTCCTCAAGCGTACGTGATCTGAGGGGTGTCGGCAGGGGCCTTTTGCTTATCGTGTGACTTACGTTGCATCTCATACTGGCATTTTTGAGCTGATCTTTGCGGATCTGTTGCTGAGCGAATCGTTGCGGATTCTGGCTCCCAGCCCACCCCTCCCCTTCTGTGCATTGGTAAGTATTAGGTCAGGTGAGTATTTTCCACTGAATTCTTTCAGTGTGACAATGTCAGTTGGCGGCTGCATGCAGGGGTGGTTCCCGCTCGCAGGGTTGCCATGGATACCTCCTTGCTATGCCTGAGGCATTCAGGCTGCCGTCCAACCTTTAAGGCACCAGTTCCCAAGCTCATTTATTGGTGATGAGTTTAATTGAATTTCACGGCTTCATGACTGCACGAAATATTACAAGCCCTGGGCTGTGTGATTTACATTATACAAACTGGTGACTAAAAATTCGCATCTGGCAACTATATTTCTCCAGTTGGTCACCAAAAGGCAACCTGAGGATTTTTTTAATTTCGAGCCGCGCCCAAAGTGGTGGCCAATTCCAAACAGTTGGTCTCCGACTAGTTTTTTTATCCACTCTGTCTTAAGGTAAACAAAGGAGTCACAACAAGAAATCATATACAACATATCTACTTGAAATGCAAGATGGTAAGACAGATTTTCTCTGTGGAATGTGCTGAATTGAATACAAGAACAAGAACATTTGGATACCCATTTTTAAGATAAGAATATCTCATCACATTTTCAGAAATTCACAGGGTCATAAAGTGAGGTGTCATGAAGAAATTTTGGTTGCCAATTTGGCAACTAATTTTAAGGATTTGGTAGGGAGTACCATAAACTTAGAAACTCTGGCTGTAGTATTCGGTGCAGTTTCCTGCCCAGCAAACCTGAAAAGAAAGAAAGTGGGAGCTAATCACTACTTTGTCTCCAAACAAACAATTTTGTAACCCACCATAGAGTTTGAACTTGGTTGAGGTGGCCATCCAGGAGTTTGTTGCTGAGATGCTGGAGGTTGACCTGCTGGGCTGCTAATATGTACATTGCTCATCTGTTGCACCATCTGTGAATTAATGCACATACAATACTCTTCCACTAAGTATGTATAACAAGAAAACTTAAGAGTAAAGGTATTTCATGTATAGTGTAAGATTTCAACAAACAAAGAGGCTGGCTCAGCTGGTCATATTTTGGAGGAAACAATCTGACTTTACTAGTAAAGGTATGATCATTGATTAATCAGTGATCGTATGGCCTTTGCTATTAAATGTATTGTTTCTTTGCAGTTAACACTGTATAATAGAGACCTTAAAAATGAACAGGATTGCCAAGCAAGGAGAAATTTTATTTGCAACAAAAATCTTGCTTTAACAACTCAGCATTTAAAATCTGTTATTATTAAATATTATCTTCAAATGGGTGTTGTGAAAACTAGTATATATTTGTAATTGTGTTGTGGTGTAATCAATATCGCTTCATTCAATTATGTTACCCCATTTAGTGATCAATCTATTTGCAACATCTTGAATTTACTGTTTAACTCCACTTACAGTGGAACCTTGATTTAACAAGGGGCCAAGGGACTAGCAAAATATGTTCACCATAGCTTTCATTATAATGAGGTTCTTTTCCATACATTTTACTACTACTGGGATTAAAAATACTATTCCTTACCCCTCGGTCATTTCACATAGGGGTTTGTTATATTGAGGAGGTACTAAATTCACAATAAAGGTGTTCCCATTTATAGAAAGGAAGGATAAGGATTTACACAAAACCTTGAATTTG
>JBBMOI010000005.1:11130000-11152500 GCA_038088405.1 Porites divaricata
AGAACGATGTCTCTCCAGTGAAAAACATCGGATTTGGCTAAATGATAATGTCGTGGCTGTGAGCGTTCCAGCTGACACGACCACGCAACGCCAAGACCCCTCCTGGTCTTTCTGTAACATGAAGTTGAGGGCGAAATCCATGCTGCAATTTTAATAATGATATTAGCCTAGATTTTTATGATAGGATATGTGCAAAATTTCCCTTTTTCCGAGATTTAAATCTTCCTGCTCAAAAGCATTCTTCTTTTTCAATACGTACTTTAATTTTTCAACTGATGGAAGAAAGACGTTAAACTTCCTTTGAAACAAAAAGATTCGCACCTTTACAAATTGCTGTTGTTGATAAACGTATACTAAGGAGCATGAATTGAGAGTTACCCATAAGTAAGTCCACCTTGGAAGTTAAAACCCGTTTGCGCGTTTCTGAGTTTATTATTTCAAATGTGGAATATTTCTTCTCCATATTGTCCTTCGACCAACATATATCCGATCAATAGTCGCTTGAAAACAAAATTTTCCGGCGCCGAAATTTTTGAAAACGCCATTCTCTTATTATAGAACAGAACAAAGGAACATCGTTGAGATATTACAGCGGAAGAACCCTTTGGGTTTTATATGACCTCATGTTGTTCACAGGACATTGGAAGATCTGGAATATATCTAGAGAAAAGAAAATTAGCTTCCCGTCTCAATAACGGAAGGATATGGGACTTTTACAGTCTTCAGAGCAATTATGGGGTATCAAAACCGTCGCATCACACTAAGTTTTACTTCTCTTATAATTTAGACAAACGTTTGATCATAAAGATACTAATCACATTAGAAACTGTCACATTGATGATCTACTCTTACCTGCCAATTTTTCTCAAGATCTAGAAGTTTAACTCTCACCTCTTAAGAAGAGGAACTCCTATGCCCCTTGGTTTAGTGTCAAAATCATGCACCATAAATAAGTTGGTTTCTACGATGTACGCCAGGGCACGGTTGCTAAAACGCTGGATAGCGCCATCCACCGGATACGTTACTTTCCAGCGGACAAGTATTAGGGAGACCAATTGTGTCATTCACTGAATAGAGATTTATCGAATGGATAGCGTCATCCACCTTTCGAACAACTGGGGCCAGTACAACAATGGATACAATTCACACTAACTGGGTTCACGCATGGTACTTTATTAACAATTAATTCGACTGAAGAGTGCGTGCGACCTTTCATATGGCGAGTCTGTCACACTATATTGTTAAGTGCGACTGTTGCATAAAAAGCACATAGAACTCAAATTACAAGGTTCTACACAAGTGAAATGTCACGATAGGAAAGTCTCTCAAACTCTGGACTTGTTCCAATAGTTTCCACCTTTAAAAACTAAACGTGTTTTCAAGGGGAATGCTCTTTTTGGGGAATAGCTTAAACTTTAGACTCTTGTGTATACTTTATAAGGGCTCCAGCTATTTGAGGTTTCTCCCGTTTTCACCGTTGCACTTTGTCTTATTGCTCTTTTGCTCAATAAATAATGAGACTCAAAACTTAGGGGAAAACCTTGACTAAAATATGTAAACTTAGCCAAGCCAAAAAGCGGAGCCACCGTTGATACTGAACATTTTCTTGAAACAATTACAGAAATTCACAAGTCTAAATCACTGCTTCATTGCAGCCACACTGTATCATTTTCAGATCTTAAAAGACATTGGCTTTACTGAGATGCATATCTGAGAGAAAATTTTATGTTATCCTGTTTACGGGGTTCTATGTTTTACCAGTCCTTGCAAAAAAAACCTCAAATAGCTTAACTCAAATGATGTACAATTGTTTGTACAGTTATATTAGCATATGGTACTCACTAGAATTTTAATAATTTTACGATATAATTCCTTTGAGCTTAGTATTCGAGTGTTCTTGTTGTAAGTTCGAACTCAGTGAGACAAATGGACGAACAGTTGCAAAAAGGAAATGGAAAAAATTCGACACTTCAATAACATACTGGTAACAACACTGCCATCATCACTTTTAACCACAAAATACTCTTTGTACTCTACAAAAAATAACAAACAGACTTCTTTCGATCTAAAAATGGTAAATTGTAAATTAAGAAGATTCTGATACAGTACAAAAATAGATAAACAAAACAAAACAAAACAAACTCCACAGGATAACAACTGCAAGATTGTGGCGGATAAAATAGCTTTTCCCTTGTTTTCTCCTTTATTTACTACTTTTGTTGCTATTTCCACTGCCATCTAACAGCAAAAAACAGTTTCAAGATGTAGTTCTTGTTAGAATTGAACATGTATAACGACAGTAAAAGTTCTCCAAATGGTTTGATCTTTAGTATGGCAGTTGGTCAGGTTAAAACAAGAGAGTCCCCATGCCTCCCATTTCGCTCTGCTCCTTGACAAAGATTTCAAAATACTGGTAAATGATGGTGACAGCCAGTAAAATTCCAGTTCCCGAACCAATTGCACCTGAAAAAAGAATTAAGTGATAGCTAAACATCAGCTGCACAGACAAAAGAAGACCACTAAACAAGGAAATCTATCAAACAATGTAAAAGTTGTGTAACGTAGGCTGGTCTCAATATCCTAATAAACAAGTATTTTCGGTTTCACATGATGTCACCAAAATTCCAACCAAGCAATTATCGATTTCAGAGTTTCTACTTACTTTCAAGAGGTATTACAGCATGCAAACACCTTTAATAATACAAATTTTCTGTTCAAAAGGGTTCATCATTTTCCGAAAGAGGATGCTTGAATTTCCAAGCCTTTGCATGACATGGCATTAGCTGAAAGCTCTTATGTGGGTTCAAATTGTTAGCGATTTTTTAAGATTTCCCTATCTAAACATTCCTTGTCTCAGAATGAATATTACGTAAATCTTTCTGAGTTTCTCCAGTGATGTACTCACACTTTTGTATAAAAAAAAACTCAAAGACGATGTTTTGTTGGTTTTCAGCAAAGCTTTGTATATTTGAGTAAAACATTTTTCTGAATATCTCAAATGTAATATCACACAGACCTGATTTTTGGTGACTTTCTGTATTGAATGGTTTGCACCTATTTTATTTTTGATGGTGTGACAGTGAAAACAGAGAATTATGTCATTATAATAAGGCTATTGCCATGACCAAGAGCCCAGTCAAGCGAAGTGGGTATTAGTTACCCGGTAAACTCAATGAACTCACCCATAAAGTCAGCCAAGACAGACAAAGCTCCAATACAAAGACCACCAAAGGCTGCAGCAGTAGGGATGTACCTTTTATGACAAAAACAAAGATTATTTTCTTTCAAATTCAAATTTAATGCCAGTAACCAGTAAAGCAAAGAGTTAAGCAAAACTGCCTGTGCCTTTGATTAGGAATAGGACATCCCACAGTTACAGTAGTTAACATCAATAAATAAAAAAAGTTTACCTGTTCAGCTCATGGACCATCGACTTGTCCCGGTGACCACGCATCACCATTTGTTGTTCTTTGAGCTGCTTAGCAACCTGAAGAAGTAACAATGAGAACCAAACTCTTAATGAAAGAAATAATAACACTTCAATGTAATTTTGTGTTATGTACTGTATACTACATTCCACACTCTCTTCACCCAGTCACCTCCCCTGTCACAAATACCAACAGGATATTCTGGAATTAAAAAAAAATGTTTTAAGAGAAAATTGGCTGCCACTACAGTGAAACCTGTTTGTTACAATCCAAGGGTCACAAGAAATGATCACAAATCACAATGTAATCAATTAAGTAAAATAGCTGAGTGTATTTAGATTTGGGTCAAAAGAATTACAACAAACAACTAAAGATTTGGCCAACCTTGCAAAGTGTAACAAAACCAACTGAATTTCTAATCTGAATTTAGATTGCAAAACAGTCCACATTGCTGTGTATTCAAGTACATGTAAGCAGTCAAACAAAAGGTCTGGAAAGAGGCTGAAAATGGAGAGCGAGACTGGGGAGGGAGTAACCAATGGTTTTTTCCCTCGCCTCGCCCTAGGGCATCTGTGGGTCATGAGCTTCTCGTGTGTCAGACTCTTATGCCATGCTTTACTGGTTTTGAGAAAAAACCAACTGCAGTCTAATCTGAAATAAAATGCACATTTAAAAATGAAGAAAAGAAATAAACTTACATCTTTAGCCGAAGAGCCAGACACATCAATCCATGTCTTGGAGAAGAAGGCACAAGAACCAAGCATAAAGAAGATGTACAAGACAGCGTGTATGGGGTCCTCTATAATGTGACCCACTGTCTCTGGAGGAGACATGTAATAACACAGTCCACCAATGGGGTAAGACCTAGCCGGGCCACCACCAGCTTCCTAACAACACATTCAAAAAACTACGATGAGTCACATCATTCCACATTTTATTTATTGTCTTACTACCTTTTCAACTTCTTCGCAAGGTAACCACGGCAGCATAACGCAAATTACTGTGGACTTGTAATCATCCCCTCCCCTCCCCCTTCCACTTAGGTCTACAGTATGTCACCTACACAATAAACACAGCTGGCACTCTGCCGTTAAAATTGATAGGCAAGGATAAAAGAGAGAAGCCCAATGGTTACATGTCACTGCACTTTGATGTGAACACCTGGACATCTATATAAAGTTACAGCCCTCATCTGTATTCAGGTCCAGATTTGCCCTACTTTATGTTAATTGGGCTCAGCTTATTTCACTTAGGTTTAAATGCGGCTAAATGTAATTTAGGCAAAGTTAACCTTGAAGCAATGCTAGGGGTACCGGTGGCCTAATGCCTCTAGGAGGGGCACCTCATGACTTGTATATGCAGTCTACAAAGTGTTGTCACAATAGCTTGTTACTTGCTCGCCATTTTGTACTGTGTTTTCTTTTTTTCATCCCTCCCTCCATCCCTCCCTCCCTCTTTAGGTCAGGGCCAGGTAAGTGCTGGTTGGTAAGTATTCCACTGAATTGTTCAGTGTGACAGTGCCCGGTGGCAGCTGCTCGCAGGGTTTCCATAGATACCTCCTCCTCATGCTGGAGCATTGCCTGACTCCACCAACTTTGTAACCACCAGCACCCAAGCTCATCTATTGGTCATGAGTTTCATGGTCATCAAAAGTCCCCTGGGGTGTTAGTTTGGTAATGATGTATCTGGTAAAGACCCACCTCCCAAGTTCCAAGGAGACTAACAAAGAAATTTCCTCCAAACTTTGCTGACAGCATTTGGGAGATGACATAGATGTTGGACACAAGAGCACTCTACAAGTTGAAGAAAAAATTGAGAAATACATGTGAGCAGTGCCGTACAATAATATTATTACTGCTTCACCTTCAAAATGTAGATTGATTTGGACAATTTTAACATTATGGTTCGTAACTATGGTTGGGCTAAGAAAAAGGAAAATGTGAACTGAAGCAGAAGTGTGAATGGTTTTCCCAATGGTTTAAATTATCAGATGGTTTGAAAAACTTGAGTGTAAAATTAGAGCATTTGGCTGGTGAAGTGAAGTTAGGTTTGGTGTGAATTATCAGGAATTTCAAAAAACCAAGGGGTTTAAGAAATCAGGATTCTACTGTGGTGAAGTTTCTTTTCCTGAACAAAACAGTCCACAACAGTTATTTTCAACCAATGATGTATTTTAATGTACTGGTATTTGGCAATGCTTCCTTTATAGAACAAGTGGTAATACAGAAGTAGCCTACTTAATAGGGAGAAACTTAATTAATATTTAATTATTTGGTCTGCCCAGACAGACTAAAAATATATTGTGCATAGTGTCTATTGAACTCACTTGCAAGATAATGGGAATGTTTGAGGTGTAGAAAAGCTTGATTGGGTATGAACTGTACTGCCCTCTGTAACGAGCTGACTTGATTGGCAGATCCACACGGAAGCCCTGTAAAGAGAGGCACACAAATATTCAATCTAGGGTATGGAAATTGCACTCAGCTAAAGCAAGAATGACTTGAGTTACCTCAAATGGCATTCGACTGTAATTATTGTGGGATTATAAAGACTGTCAAGCACTCCTTGCCCAGTAGAAAGCAAAAGCCCTGGTCCAGAAAAGGGAGGTGGAGAGCAATAATGGATGCCCTATGCTCTCAAGGGGGGTAATTCTATGAGTGTTAGGTTAAGCAAGTCCTCCACCCTATTCACATCTACATCCTTCAGATGAAGCAGAAGGAGGGACAATCAAAGAAGTTGGTGACACAACCAAGTCATTACACATGGCAATCATTTAAAATAAAAAACAAAAATTTATATACGGTCCTAATATACCGTAGTCTTCACAGTCAACCTCTCTTGGAAATATTCAGTACCTTTTCATAAGACCACATAAATAAACAAAAAGAAAAAGAAATACATGTAAGAATGCATGATTACCTGGAAGTAAATAACTATTCCAAAGACAAAGATAGTGGCAATGAGGTTAGTAAGATTTGGCAGATTTTGACGATAGAAGGCTTCACGCAGACCACGCACTTTATCTGTTCTGGTGGCCAGCAAATGGAAGAGAGCAATGATTGCTCCTTCAAATTCAGTTCCTGAAAAAAGGGCAGCTCATTAGTTTTTCAGGCATGTCACTGAGAACTGAGGGGCCACAGATTTCCTCTGGACACTATCATCATGACCTCTGGCTACTTTCATAGAACTAGGGATTTAATTCTTAACATACTAATAACACATATACAGCAACTTGAAATCTTAGTGACGGACCTGGTTTATTTCTACTACTTTTTTTAATTAATATGTACTTCAGTTTCCCCCCAGATCCATGATACTACAAATGGCTAAGATAACACTTACATTTAAAATCTGAGATATGACTTTCTAAGTGTCACTACCCAATAAAAGCTTAAGAGAACACTGAAACAGACTACCAAACTACACTGTAAATGACAGTACAATCTATTAAAACTAGCCTAACCCAATAATTAACATCTAAAGACTAAGCATTCAACCACATACCCCTGCCAGTATTGATGGTTGCCGGACTGAAAGCTTTCCACACAATAGTCTCACAGATGTTTGTAGCAATGAACAATGAGATTCTACAAGATCATAAAATGAAATAATTGAAACAACTGTTATAACACTGCACATATATGTACTGTTTCCTTAATCCATTCTGAATTAATAAGAGACTCTTATTGTGGCACTAAGACCTGGCTAACATAAAACAAAACATCTATGTAAATGCAAACAAAAAAATTGCAAATGTGTGAACTACCTCAACACAAATGAAAGCAGGAAAATGTACTTCCATTTTTTGCCTCAGCAATTGTGCTTGCATTCCTGCTTGCATTTACATTGCAAACAAAAGCCCAAATGCAAGCTGAAAAAATAATCATGTTGGAATCCAGAAGGCAGAAATCCACATACATGTCTCACTGTGCTTGCATTTGCATTAGATGTGAAAACATCTCCTGGGCTTGTGCTTACGTTAGTGTTCTTTGTGTAAACCAGTCTTAATTATTTTGTCCGTGAAGAAAATGATATGCTAGGTAAAAACCAAATTATTCTTCTCTGCATTAGTATTGTTTTGGCTCATAAAACTCGCATGACTGAAGCCTTGATCGGTTTGATGCCATTTTGCCAAGATATGTGGATTTATAAATGAGGGATTCTTCTCAATTTTTTTCAGTTTGGCAATTCTTGCATGCTAAAAATTTGAGCTACTTACCCAGATCCCAAACCATAACCTTTCTGCAAGAGCTCATCAAGAAGCAGCACAATGAGACCAGCACAAAATAGCTGTAAAAAGAAACAAAATTCAATGCATTTAAATGGAATTTAAAGGAGTTAACAATGTGCTATAACCTTATTCAAAATAGATAACCAAAGAACAGAGTACATAAAATAAAATGAACTTGTCTCAAGTTACCTGAATGATAATCAAAAGGCAGATACCAGGGCCAAGATCAGAAGGGTCACCATACATTCCAGTCATAACATATACCACAGCCTGGCCAATAGTAATGATCATGCCAAATACTAGTACAAAAAAACACTCAATCAGTGCATTGTTTATTATAGCTCTGTCAAGGATAGCAAACTCCTCTTAGCCCCATACATCCTAGCTCCTTTAATACATACAGAGGGACTGGGTAGGTCTGGGAGATTACGGCAGCATAATTTTCAGCATAATGTTATACAGCTGGACTTCCTGTAAGCCACCACACAAAACTGCAAAGAGCTAGTGGTTGCTTATGGGAAATAGACACTTTCAAGAATTGAGCCACAGAAGGTACCTTCTGAGAAAAGGTCCAGACACAAAATTGAGTTATTCCAAGCAAATTTCCACACTACAACATTTGTAGCTCCATGTCGTGGCTAAAAGTTCTTCCACTGAACTCTGAGTAGCATAGTACATGTACTGAACAGAGAGATCACACTATGTGTTGTGTGGTTGCTTACAAGAGGTTGACAACAATCGGAAATTATAACTGTCAGCCCCAAAAAGGGGGCACAGTTACTTACAGAAGGTGTTTGTTTATGGGAGGTTCCAACAGTACTGTATTGCTTTGACCAAAAAATTTTGTTTTTTGGATTTATAAGTGTTGCTTATTAAAGGTGGTCATTTATGAGAGGTGATGACACATAGGCATTCGACTGTACATTGAACATCAGGCATAATGCATATATGCATGCATAAATGAAACCATAGACAGGTACTTTTTTAGCAAAATCAATACTATTGTTAAAGTTTTGAAAATTGTAAGCTAAATTTCCAGCGATTTCCAACTCCAATATACCAAGTTCATAAAAGCATTGACATTTTAGGAACTGAATATCTTGATGGTCCTAAAACACTAACGCCAAGCGCATTTGGTGTAGTCTAAGATCTAGTAACCTCATTATGCTACACTTCCAAGCATAATTTTGAGCATAACACCTTGACGTCATGTAACATGAAAAGCACATCAGTCCATTTTATGAGTATAATCTGTCAGAGTATCACCCCAAACAGGGGGTGATATTTTTAGTCGGGAAGTATTTTACCAATAGTGAACTGAGAGGAGGCAAAATTGCCACTGGTATCTTTACATATTCAAAGGGCTGTAGAAAACCCTAATGCTTCACAACAGACATAAGATGGTAGAGTCATCTGTCACCTTGGAAGGTACTTACATTTCTGAGATCCATTGAAGAGAGCTCTGTCTTTAGGACTATCACCAACTTCAATGATTTTAGAACCTGCCAGGAGCTGAGCAATTTTTTTAAAAGTTAGATTACGCCAGCTCCAACGTAAATAGCACAATGCTTTAAGTATTGCAGTCAACCCATACCTGCATAATCAGTCCAGATGTAACTATTGGGGAAATTCCAAGTTCCATAAGGGTACCTAAAAGGAACAGCAAATTTCAAGACAGCATATGCTTTTGAATACAATAATAATTTTAAAAGGGGTTCTTTGCACTGGCCTGATGGATTCTAACTTTAAGTAGGTACACAGTCCCTAAGTCAAAAAATTAAAAAATAAAACTATGTTACACTTTGACAGCAACGATGAAAGCGTTTTTGTCAATTATCATTAAAGGGTTGTTTGTAACATATCAAACACTTAGATTTCTCATTCAGTCTTTTTTATGGGTCCAAAATGTTTATGTGATATATGCCAACTTTGCTTCTAGTATAAGCAAAGACACTTTAGCTATAGTGTATCTTCCAGCTATTTAAATAATTTCAAGAAGCACAAATTTTGAAACAAAAAAGATCACCAAAAGAAAGCAGAAGTAGGAGTATTTGTATGGGTCCAACTGTTTGCATGATCATGAAATAAAAGAAAACATATATCATTGAATGTGATATGAGAATATTTTCAAAATACAACTAACAACTTAAAAGTTGGACCTTTACAAAGTAACGAACCTTTCCCTTCCCCTGAGAAACGTGAATTTGAAATGGCCGCAAGAAGTTACTTCCTTTTTAGAGAGACATTCAAATGAGCAACAACAACCCTGACGATCAATGTAGTTAACATAAAAAATATGTATGTAATAAACGCAAAATTATTTTTAAAGTTACGAGAAAACAGCTGAGAATGTAGTTAAATTTGTGCTTTTTATCCGCACAAAAAGATCTAATTTCACGGTTACTGGTTTGAATTTTGGACGAGTCCAAAAATATAAAGGTTGTAGAACTTACCCCTGTTAGAAGCTAAAATTACTCTCATCCAGTAGAATGGATCTGCAGAATCCGAAGACATGATGCCAAACAAAGGAATCTAAAGAATAAAAGGTCAAAATTGTTGAGCACTTTCGACGTTGAAAATTACACTTTGAATGAAACCGTAAAATGCCGGTTGAACAATGAAGAGATAATATAAAGCTTACGTGCGCTTGAAAAATATTTGCGGTTCGAACTTCTGATGAACATTAAAGGAACGAAAAAAAGGTTTACCAACCTGGCAACAAACAAGGAAGATGAACAATGTAATTGCAGTCCATAGTACTTTTTCTCTAAACTGGATCTGTAAAGAAGAAAGCCATAACATTTAAAGAAACTTGAGAAACACTATCCATTTATTTTCCTATCTTCATTTGGCCACACGCGTTAGTCCACGTACCCTTAGTGTTAGCCAAACATTTCTTCTTTATATGCAGGCAAAAGTTGAGCAAGAAACGGTACAATTCTACAGATGGGCACAAAAAAAGGTGCTTCAGTGTCTTCTGGAGCCATTTACGACAAAACTTACCTTTCTTTCGGGTTTCGAGACTTCAGGCAAAACGGAAATGAACGGTCGTAAAACCTCGAGAAATTTAACTGTGTGAATGAGAAAGAAATCGATCGTTATTTCTACTCGAAAACGAGCATTCAGTCTTAAGATTGCTACACTAACGAAGTCTACTGTGTTTACACTACTTACCACCCATTTTTATGATTTTTTCTGTGGCCAGAAATTGAAGACTTTACAAAATGAAATATAAAATTTAACTGTGGACAGACAATGGCCACAGCGAGTAAAGAAGAGAACTCGACACGCAAAGCGCAGGCCCCTTACGTCACCCGGTACCAGTCCTTCACATATAATTCCGTTCAAGGGTATCACAGGTAACCCAGGCTCACTGTTTCATAACATGAGTAAATGTAGAGAACATATGGGGCGAAGTTTAGGTCTGGAAATTTGCTAGAATATGGAAATAAAAATCCGTGAAACTTACCATGTGGTGAGTTGTTGTTGCCTTTAATATGCACACGACGTTTCGGGAAAAACAGTCTCCTCATCTTTCCTACATATTAAGGACAACACAACTGGTAGAAAAAACAGTGAAAAGGTCTATTTGCAAAACGTATTGGGTGAAATATAAACTCATCTAGATTACAGTCATTTGCAAAACTACAGGAAAAGATGAGCCAAATAATAACTGTATCAGATCATAGAGCTCCACTACTTAAAAAGTGGACAAAGAGACGGCGGATTGGTCTACAGGCTCCCCACCCCCTCCCCTGGCCCTCCCTGCTTGCTTTCTCTCCGGGTCGGCAAGGGAAGTGGGAGGCGGGTGGGGGGGGGGGGGGGAGGGGTAGTGGAATACCAAAATACCCGAAATAAACCTTCCAATATACCAAAAATTATACTAAAACTCGTGTAAAATACCACCTAAAATTACAGCTGAAATTAGTTGTGAGTGAATACTTTGTTGGTTTTCACATGACGTCACTAAAATTCAAACTAAAAAACTATCCATCCTACCGAGATTTTACTTTCACGATGCATTAGAGCAGCTGAAAACTAATTTTCATACAAATTTTCGCTTCAAAAGGGTTCTTGGTTTTGAAATAGAGTACGCTTGAATTCTAAGCTTTTGCGTGACGCGGTATTTACAAGACGGCCAAGAGAGCTGTCATGTAGGTTAAAAAAATGACTTATTTCAGGAAATTTTGCTATCTAAACAGTTCATGTATTAGAAAAAGTATTACTTAAATGTTTATGAGTTTCTCGAAGAATACATTCACGCTTTTGTAGGAAAACTCGTTAACAGATGTTTCCGTTGGTTTCCGTCCGCCTAGTTGGGGCTCATCCAGGTGAGCACCAGCATGGCGTCTCCATACAAATCTCTATAAGTTTGGGTAAAACATTTCTTCGGATATCTCGTATGCGAAATATTCCTCTGACCTGAATCTTGGCGAGGGTCTTTGTATATGTACCTCCTTTCATTTCCCAGATTCTGGACTTTATCTATTGAACGGTTTTGATTTTTATTTTGATCTATTTTGAATGGCGTGACACTGAAAACCAGCAATACCCAATTTTAAGCATAAAAATCCTGTATACTTGAAATTAAATATCCCCATAATGCATATACCGTACACCTAAAAACCCTGGCCGACCCTGAAGAGTGTCTCTACGGGCTAACCTTGAATTGAGTCAGCAACTAACCCCTGGTAGCCTGCGTGCAGACGTGCGCACAACGAAGAAAATAGCAGCTGACTGTACTCATTCCCTTTATGCAACCAAACTTACATCACCCTGCATCGTTGTTTTAGATGGTCATACAATTTTCCTCTTCATCAAATCATCAAATCTTCATCGCTCATGTCTGTGATACTTCTATTGCCATTAAAGAGCAATGTATCAACATAAGTAAACTTCAATACAAAAAAAACACAAACTGCGTTAACAACAATGATGAAAGAACGCATAAGTCTTTAAAAATCTTAGTTTTTTGCAGCATGCGTTGTTTCATCATGTTTGTTACCGCAGTTTGTGTTTTATTTTTACTGAAGTTGAAATGGCGGAAGAAGAAGAGTGTTTACGATATAAGTAAACTTGTTACGTTGTGTTCAATTTCTCTCTCACAACGTTGACCGGGAAAGACTGGATATCCTTTTCGTCCTGGGGTTGGTGGCGAAAACCCACCCCTTCCCACAGGTAAAGAGCCAGCTTGCACATTGTGGCATTGTGTACTACGGGTTGCGGCTGCAGGTAATTGGGCTCCTGACTCCTGCTGTCACCTTTGCAACACCCTAATAAATTCCTAAAGCATGAAGTAGAACTAGCCTGAGAAAACAGCTGACAATTCGCGACGGCACCGCTGGTTTCTCTTCGAAATGACGTCAGGGTAACGCGGGAAGAAACTCCACACTGAGGACGTGTGACCACCCTGATCTTCTGAATGCTTTTTGTTCTCTTGCGGCACGATCGCTATCAGGTCACACGTCATCAGTATGGAATTTCTGCGCTCGTTCCTCAAACGTCATTTCACCGGGAAACCAGTGGTGGAGTCGCCAAATGTCGGCTGTTTTCTCAGGATATGAGTAGAACAGGATACTTCTGCAATTTGCCTCGCCTTAATAAGTCCGTGTTTACTATCCCTGTAATAAACTTAAGTAACAGGGGCACTGGACAAAGATTCTGGCTCGATAAAAAGCTAAAGGAGTAGGAGGGGTGAGATATCAGTCTACGCAAAATTCTAGACTTCTTGGGGCTGTATGAAAAGGCACAAGATAACCGGTATTTTACCCTAATTTTTTTCCTTTGAACGCCACTAGTCGGAAGAAAACGTTCATTAACTGGGGAGATGGGGAGTTAATTAGACAAAAACCAGAGTAAAGCGGAACTTTATAGTTTCAGTGTTTATTTAAATATTTTTCCTATACATAATAAAACTGTGGGCATCGTTTGCAATTAAAAAATGACACCATTGAAATGATATTCATTTGCATAAGCTATTTACAAGATATAATTATTGTAACAACAGATATTTTTATTGTAAAAGAATCCTTTTGAAAGTAATGAGCGTTTCGAATTGACCATAACCGCCGAGAGGAAACACTATTGAAATTCAGCGACATAATCCGCTAACTTTATGTACTGGTTGCATTTCAAGATTCAAGTACCTTCCAACGGTATCTACGAATACATCGTACATCAAAATGTGACTAACATTGCAAAAGGTGCCGGTAGCGTTTACATTCAGCGTTAATGCTAAAAACAAAAAGCCATTATTGCGACTTCTTCAGATTGCACCTCTTATTGCAACGCAAAATATATTTGTAACTTAAAATACGCTTAACTGATTCTATAAAATGACTGTTTATTGGTGTTGTGGTAGCTATTGTTTAGCTTTTGTGCTGTGTTGTGGGTATTGTTCAGTGTATTTTCAATATTTTGTACAAAGTCATTAAGTAACAACCTATCCGCAACACCAAGAAACTACCTATAAAATAAATTAGATAAAGCCACTGAGTTGTTAGCCTGCGAACCAGAGACGATTTTCCGGTCGTCGCTTCTCTCTCCTCCCCGCCCCCCCCCCCCCCCCTCTATTTTTCGGAGGGAGAGAAGCGACGACCGGAAATACGTCTGCTGTTCGCAGGCCACTGAGTTGTCATCCTCAAATCGAAATCCTTCACCGTCTACCGTGCAAATACTTAACATTTTCCCTATCGTTTCAAGATTTCTAGATTTCAAGGGACCGTGATCCAATACATCAGTGTAGTACAGGAGGAATTTCGATGATTAGAGTCCAACAGAATAAAAACTAAAGATTAATCCTCAATTTTAAACATTAATGACCGTGTAACCTACAAAACAACAGTGAAACAAGACGTAAAAGACTATAAAAATATACCTAACTTATTACAATTTGTACAAAGCACTATCACCTTAAAAATAACAATAACAACCAAGTTTATTGCATTTCCCGGCCTGTTTTTCTCGCCATTATTTAAAACGTTTCCGAGTTTTCACCCAACGGCTACCCTGACTTTATGCCAAGCTTTAAGATCGTCACGCTGTGGATTACTAGGCGCTAAGGAGCCTCAGCAGTTAGCATAACTTAAGCTGCGCATTTTTTTTGGCCAGATTTATATTCAACGTCTATACAAATGAATTCAAACGACTATAAAAAAATTCTTTTTTGTTGATGCTCATATCGAACAACAATATGAACGAGATGTAGTGAAATGCAATCCATGTATTTATACCTTGAGGACTAGTAGAAATCGTCTTTAATAATCCAAGGCAGCTTGTGGAATCTTTCATTTTATTTTCATCAGTGATCTGTAATATTCTTATCCCAAAGAAAAATGCATCGTTTTTTGTGATATTTCAAAGAAACCGGCAAGTACTTGTAAGCACTTTTCTACAGATTCGCAGGCTCTTAGAAGGACTAGCAAGATATTAGACAGGTTTTGATGTAACTTTCCTCCTTCTATCTATTTTTCTTTACACCAGCGTTGCCTCTGTCTCGTCAGACGCTCTCCACTCGAGTAAGTCCTCTTCAAAAATTGACGGCCCTGAAAGCCGATTGGTTCGATAATATCCCGGGTTTGTCAAGTAAGGCGTAGACCTGAGAACTTGAGATTTGACTGTTCTTAAATTCGAATCAGATTTCGTGTTTGCTTTACTAATGGTGGAGAGAGAAGTGGAAATGTATCCTCTGTTGGAAAGACCAGGTGGAATCTTTGAGTTATGATTGACAGAATAACTGCCAGCGGTACCAGAGGTGCTCACAATTCCCAAGTCACTAGTATTTAGGTACCTTACTGACGACAGCTTTGAGTTCACAGGACGAGCATCAAACGAAAATGATCGTTGAGTCCGCATGGGGCCTGGACTATATGGTGAACTGCTACCTTCCTGATCACTATTCAGACTCTCATAACTCTGTCCGGCCGAGCGACTGATAATCAACCGGGGACTGGGACCTCGGCGCTGATTTTCATTCAGGCTATCGCATGAGTTTCCCATCCTCCGGTGATGCCAGTAAGGTTCGCCATTTTCTTCCGAGTTCGCATACGAACTAGCCGAAGACGGCTTAGTGGAAGAGTCCTCGCTATCCGAATACTGAAATGCCGGAACTGCTCGAGAGTTTTCTTCGCGGGGGGATAATCTCCCCGCTCGTGGACGGTTAGCGAGCGGGCTACGCATCCGTCTTGTTTCCGGAAATCCCTGATAAGATCGTGTGGCAGGGCTTGGGGGAGCTCTCCTATACGGTGACATGACCGGAGAGGGGGGTCCGCTGTAGGACTCCCGGTCGCCTGGAAGGCTTTCCGCGCTATAAGTGCTTGAAGCCCGTGAACTAACGCTCAGGCTAACACTTGTTCGATAGCGATGAGGGTCTAACCTTTCAGATCTTGTGTAGCTGTTGGTGTTGGAAGATGAAGTCGTTCGGTAAAGCCCTATACAAAAGAAAAGAATTTCCAGTTACTTACTTATTGATTGACTGGCAAAATTGACTCTAGAACTTTATCCATTAACACTGAGACCAATACTTTATCCAATTAAACCCACGTTATGACGTGACTGGCAGCTAGGATTAGTACAGTTGGTTAGTAAGCGGCCTTCTGCGTCGGAGGATTCGAGTTCGATTCCCAGGTGTGACCTCAAATCCTTCTTCCAACTTCTTTCCTTGTGATTAAAGATGTAAATATTGTTCATCGTGGTGTCAGATAGGAATGAACGTTTATTCGTTTGTCTCACGATAGAATCGCTTTGAGATATTGATCGCGACGTTTCGACTGCAATACTGCTAGTCTTCATCAGCCGATGAGGTCGATTGTTTACGTGTAGCTATTTATGCACGTTGGTTCGCTGTGATTGGTGAATTTCGATCCTTATTATTCCGATAAGCAGATGATGTTCCCTCACGGGTCCGCTTTGTAGTTGAACGGCTGTTATGCTTTCTGATCGTAGGCATCCATGCTTCAGGAATTTCAAGACCAACAGCCAACAACGAACCCACGCAAGAATTTAAATCTACTGCGGTTTTACCCTATATTAAAGGTGTATCAGAGGCTCTTCGCCGCTGCCTACAACAACAAGGCGTTCGCACCGTCTTTAAATCTGACACAACTCTTCGGTCTTACTTAGTACGACCGAAAGACGCCCTAGAACCAGGCAAACAAGAAGGTGTTGTATACAGAATTCCATGTGAATGCGGCAAAGTATATATAGGCGAAATAGGGAGAGCAATGCAAGACAGGATAAAAGAACATGACAGAGATATACGGCTTGCTCATACACAAACCTCCGCAGTTTCGGAGCACGCAAACGAAACGGGGCATCTTCCTTTATGGAATCAAGTCAAGTTTATCGATCGTGACCCTCACCGATACACAGGTAGGGTCAAAGAGGCTATCCAAATAAGACTTCATTCTAATAACATCAATAGAGACAACGGAATCGAAATTCCTGAAGCATGGATGCCTACGATCAGAAAGCATAACAGCCGTTCAACTACAAAGCGGACCCGTGAGGGAACATCATCTGCTAATCGGAATAATAAGGATCGAAATACACCAATCACAGCGAACCAACGCGCATAAACAGCTACACGTAAACAATCGACCTCATCGCCTGATGAAGACTAGCAGTATTGCAGTCGAAACGTCGCGATCAATATCTCAAAGCGATTCTATCGTGAGACAAACGAATAAACGTTCATTCCTAACTTCTTTCCTTTCCGTGTAGCATAAAGTAGCTTTAAATATCCGTAAAAAGAAACACTGATGGAGAGAGAAGGGGGCACCGTAGGCCTCAGGGATGTCGGTCTAATGTACTGTTCACGAGTTATCGACGTAAAATAAGGGCCTTTTACTTAAACCACTGGCTCTGCAATCAGCCAACGTGTACGGTAAGGAACGTAGCCTGAGAAAATTGCCGACATTCAGCGACGCCACCAACGGTTTCCCCGATGAAAACTGAGTAACGAGCGTAGAAATTCTATACCGATGACGTGTAGCTACTGCAATATGGATAGTGCTTCTGATTGGTTGACAACTTGCTTCAACCAATCAGAAGCACTATCCAGAGCTGAGTAGTGGCATGTCATCAGTAGTACTATGGAATTTCTGCGCTCGGTTCTCAGACGTCATTTCGCGGGCAAACCAGTGTTGTCGTCGCGAATTGTCGGCTGTTTTCTCCGACTGTTGGTTGACCTTGCTACAGGTAACTTACCTATTCCAGCATTGCCATCTCTTACATCTGTCAAAAGTTAAAAAAACCGAAAGAACAAAGGTCAAAAGGGGAGGGAAAAAAGGACAGATAGCATCTCATCTTCAGGGTACAAGAATGCTAAGTTTATCTTCGTTGAAGTGTAATAACCTGCGTTACGATATGTTATCTTAGATTCAACTATGTTAATAGACCAGGGAAATGACGGGTTCAATGTAAGTAGGTTCATCATGACAACTGAAACGATTAATCAAACGAGAGGATAAGAAACCTCCAGCCGAGAGGACAAGCGATGCGTAGAGGTGTGCACCTATTACCCTGCTAGCAGAGGCTTTTCCCTTGTGTTTCTCAGCGTTGTACTGCCATTCTCTTCGCGGTTTTGGTTGCTCGCGTTTTGTTTTGGTTGTGAACCAGCCTAGGAAAAGACCTCTGCCGACAGCCGCTTGCGATTCCTGTTGAACATGCGCTGTAGATACCTCCAAAATCTAGGAGGTAATCACATGACTAAACCGGTTGTGGAACCGGTTTTATCAACTCGCTCATCTTTTATGTACTAGTTTGCTGTGCAAAAGTGAGCCCGCTATATCAACATGGCGAGTGCGAGTCATTCCCGTGGGAAATTTGACTCATGAATACATGAGCAAACTCCGGCGGCGGCATCGTATTACCGACACGTGACAGAAATTCCATGGTAACCGCATTTTCATCTCGCGCATGTTCAACAGGAATCGCAAGCGGCTGTCGGCAGAGGTCTTTTCCTAGGCTGGTTCACAACCAAAACAAAACGCGAGCAACCAAAACCGCGAAGAGAATGGCAGTACAACGCTGAGAAACACAAGGGAAAAGCCTCTGCTAGCAGGGTATGCACCTATTGTAGCTTCTCGCGGAAAATAATAAAAAGATTGTTTCAACTTTTATATCCCAACTTAAAATTTACCAAACGATCACAGCTTAAAGGCGTCTCTTATTTACACGTTAAGCCTCACTAAATGACGTAAATGATCATGCAGTGAAATCACCTAATACCCCAGTACCCTTCCCTGGCGGACGTACTTTAATTTGTAATGGGTACTGATCTTAACTTTCATTACCGTGGTTTGACTCCAAAGCCAAACGAGATCCTTGAACTCTTCTCAGATTCTCCTCCATGTCTTTTAGCTACAAGAACGAGCGGAAAGATCAAGGTGACATGCACAATCAGAATAGCCGGAGACAACAACAGTTACAAGTATGCAATAAAACAAAAGCGAAAATAAAAACATGAAAAACAAAAAAGGAAAAAAAAACTACTCACTCTTCTCAGAGACTTTTGGTAGGTTAACTTTCTGGTCTTTCTCACATTCTTATTAGCACTGCGGTCTTCTGCTAGTTTCTAGAATAAATGAATGCGTATATAAACAAACAAACAACTAACAGTCGGCCATTGACGACATCAAATTGAATCTACCCTGCTCCTGAAAATCTGTTTCAGTCATTCAGAGAAAAGCCAAATAGTAGCAGAACAAACGTTACTTTCAAAGGGTTTTACAGGCGAGCGCGAAGCATATAGCTTAGTAATTCGATAAGCCTCTGTGGTTCGAGCTTTAATATATTTAAATAGGTGAGGCAAACAGTCGCTATGCTACAGTCTTTCAGCAAAAACCAACCAAATAATATGACCAGCGCATGAAAAAAAGGCCAAATGCGGTTTTCCATTCAATCTTTCTTCATCTTATTCTTGTTACTCCACTGGGATGGGAGCTCCACACACGTATTAAAAATTCACCGGAAGAGAAAACGCCCGGATCTTGATAAATAATGTTTATGAGAAACGTAGCATTTTGCCAGCTTTACAACAAAAAAGAGACAGACTGGGGCTAGAAAACCGGGGAGAGGCCTAACGCCTAGTTTAGCATGAGATCCCATCGGCCAAAACCCCCTTGGACACCTTATGAAGTTTACACAACCTAGTATTCCTTACCGCTTCAGTTTTGAGCACTGACAATAGTGATTAGGGATAAGCAACAATACTGATTAGGGTCTTTTTAGGTTTTAGGGTTGTTGCCATATAGCTTCAAATCAAACCAATGCTCGCCCGCAAACGTAGTGGTGTAGGTGATGGACTGCATTCACTACGTTCCGGGTTCGATTCTTACCTTCGCTCTTCTGCAATTTTTCCCCCTAAAAATTGAAGAAACTTACACTTTCATGAACATTTCCTCAGCAGAAATGTCAGGAAACTTGGAAATTTCATCTAACTGTAGTGTAGAAGCAATATAGAATACTACGTTGTGTAAACTTCATAAGGTGTCCAAGGAGTTTAGGCCAATGGGATCTAATTCTGACCTAAGGCCGGAAACTGGGCCGAGTTAACCTTCGCAAACACCTCTGGGACTGTTTCTAGGGACAGGGAAAAAATTGACCTAAAATCACTGATCGCTTATTAAGATTTGCAAGTCCGAACGATACAAAATGGGCAAACGTTTTTCTGCTAAGTCAACAATCAACATGTTTCACTATTCTCTCTTGTTTATCGTACCTGTGCTGCACTAGTGATCTGAGTCTGGATCTCGACTTCTCTGGCCATTTTCTTGATTTCTTCGTTCTTGAAGAGAGACAGAGAGAAAACAATTAGCGGAGATCAAAATAGAAACATTCCAAGATTCCAAAATTTAACGTTGTAAACCAAAGCCACTTCATTTACAATTCGAATGACTCACATATACTGCACAATATGGAATTTAGTATCATCACTGGCCAAATTGCAGATCCTTGAATACAAATTCTCCCTCAGAGCAAAATGAGGAAATTTGCCTTTGCAAAACGATTTTGTACTAAACCCCGAAGGTGCGTGCCGATTTTTAGTCATCAACAGTATCAGGTGAGCGTTTCTTCGGTTATTCCGACAATGCTTATTTAAATGCACAGTCTATTTACACAAAACCTTGCAGCGGGAGCGGCAGGCTTCGTTTTTGAAGGCGGAAATCACTGTGACGCAAGGACACAGCAAACAGACTGAGGCAGAGCGACATCAGAGTTTGCTGGTCAAATAAAGTTTCACTAGTTTAATAGTTCTGGAGTTTGTTGGTCCCAAGTGATTGTCGCGCGTAAAAAGAATTCAATGACATTTAAATAACAAATAGAGTACATAAATGCAAAGAAGATTATCGCAGTTAAAGACTCAACTTATGTAACTTATTTAATCTTCATCTTTTCCGGGTATAATATTATTAAATAAACATTAAATAAGTTGCGGCTTTAACTGCGGTGATCTTCTTTGCATTTATTTCTTCATTCCGCGATTCCAATATAAGAAATTCATACATTAATTACTTCAGATAGATAATATTTTAGATAGAGTCTATGTTTATCAGTTTATTCACCTTATCATTCTCTCCACTGATGATAAACTCAGAGAACTCAAAGGCGGTCCGCACTCTCCGTCTGATGGGTGGGAGGGGCGTTCCAGGGGTATATGGTGTCTCAGGAGGATACTCGCCAGTCAGCTCCTTGGAACCAAAATGAAAGAAAATAGAATTTGGTTCACATTCATAGGTGTTTTCAAGTCTTTCAAAATAGCCATCGGAGTGCCAGCGGTCTTTTTCAAGTACGATTAACACTCTAAAAACTTAATACAACTGAAGCTTTCGAAGCGCGACGATCCAATTCAAATATACCCCCATTGGAAATCTCACAGCAATATTGCGGTTTCATAAATGAGGAAGAGTCTTTAGACAGTTCCAGGCGAACATTTAGAGTCCTTGTCCCCTTTTTATATACAGTATTGGGACCTCGCCATAACAAAACTCTATGGGTCGGTTATTTAAACGAATTCTAACTTAAGCCGCGGTTTAACAAATCTTTGGACCTCCAGATTTTTTCCTTAGCGGGTTATTTTAAGAATATAATTGCTTTTCCAGTGTACTTTATACGCTTTCATAAAACTGTCCACAATAAATGGTGTTTAGATAAAATCGTCGGGCAAATTGAAAATGCATTAGAACGCGGTTTTGTTAAACACTAGCTAAACTACGCTTAAATAACTGGCCCAATATAATGACGTCCTCGGTATTACGAACCATATTCCTCGCCCCAGTAAAAGTAAATTATGAGGAAAAGAACCTCGATATAACGTAACCTCGTCATAGCGAAAGTATTTTACCAGTTCCTTGACCATTCGTTACAACGAGGTTTCACTTCATTCATTATCATTCTATTCTACTTTATTTTCATTTATCCTTATCTTTCTTTCTTTTTTTTTCTGGTTTGGGGGGGGGGGGGGGGGGGGGGAGGAGAAACTAGGCGTTTTCTTTTTTGCCCAGCCTAGAGCACGCCGAAAGAACCTAAAAACTTGAAAACACTATATTATTGACTGTCAATATGCAGCACTTTTTTCAAACTCGTTCCCAGGTTCTCCCTCCTACCCGTCTCTCGCTCCGTAGTGACGGGTAGGAGAGAACCCTGGGAACGAGCTTGCACTTTTTTTGTAACAGAATAGAGCCAAGAGATATGGAGAGATTCAGCAGAATTGAGAAGAGTGACAAGCATAAGTTCTACCATGTCAATATAACGGTGACTTGCTCCATTGTTCTTGTAAGGTTTAAGAGCAATTTATCACTTTTATTATGGTATAAAGACAAAGAGATAATGACTCTTGGA
>JBBMOI010000005.1:11157500-11192500 GCA_038088405.1 Porites divaricata
TGATATCCTACTTGCTAAACTAGAGTTTTATGGGGTTCGTGGTGTTGCATTACAGTGGTTCAAAAGTTATCTTTCTTGTAGAACTCAATTTGTACAGTTCAATGGCTATAATTCTTCCTCTAAATACATCAAATGTGGAGTGCCTCAAGGATCGATTTTAGGACCTTTATTGTTTTTGTTATACCTTAATGACCTGTGTAATGTGTCAAAGGCCTTGGATTTCATACCTTTTGCCGATGATACCAACATATTTTTTTCGCATAACGACCCAAATCAACTGATGGAAATTGTGAATAATGAATTGAAGAAACTATCCAGCTGGTTTGAGGCTAATAAGCTTTCTATTAAAATAAAAAAGTCTAATCTTATTCTATTTAAAACAAAACAAAACAAGCAAAAACTTGAGTTACATTTTTTAATTAATGGTATTGAAATTGATCGTGTAAATGACGTTCTGTTTTTGGGAGTTATACCGTAAATCCTCTATTACGCCCCCCCCCCCCCGCCCCCCCCCCCCCCCAATCCTTATTATTCACAAAAAAATTAACGATTAACGTGGACTGATCAGTTATGATTTATTCAGGCTGGAAGTTCATATTGTTTTTGGTCTTCGGCGGCATGAGTCCAACTTCATATGCTGAACTTTCTCAATTTTGCGCTCTAGCTCTCTGTGGAGAATTGCCACCATTTTCTTGTCGTTAGACAAAGCAGTGTACCGTCCGGGAACCACAAGTCCGAAGAACATGAGGCCGAAAGCTCATTTTTGAAGAATAAGAATTTTGTTTTTGTTACTTTTAGGCTCCCACAAGTGAATTAAATAGTTTTGACAGTGACTTTAATTGTACAACGCTTAAGTCTACTCTGTCTCATACCACGATATTTTTGCTACTGGTGAGGCGTTTCGCTAAATTAAATAAGCCCCCCCCCCCTCTCTTTTAAGCCCCCCCTCAAAAGTGCTTGAAAAAAATAAGCCCCCCGGGGGGCTTAATAGAGGATTTACGGTACTTGATGAACACTTATCTTGGAAACCTCAAATACAAAACGTACCAAGAAAAGTCTCAAAATCAGTGGGCATTATTTACAAATCAAATTTTTGCCTTAATAAGACCTCCTTATGTACTCTCTATTATAGTTTAGTTTATCCTTATTTACATTACTGTGCGACTGTGTGGGGCTCAACTTATCAGTCAAATCTTAAGCGTTTGATTAATCTTCAGAAACGGGTTATTATAATAGTTTCCAGGAGTTCTTTTGATGCACATACCAATCCTATCTTTGTAAGCTTACGAATTCTAAAATTTGAAGACATTATCAAACTCCAAATAGGTAAAGTTTATAAAAACTGCCTGCTTCCTGATAGTTTCAATGACATGTTTTTGCTTAACTGTGACATACATTCATATAACACCAGGAACAAGAATTCCTTCCGTTTGCCCTACTGTAGGACAAATGTAAGGAAATTTTAACTTCGTTTTCAAGGGCCCAAAATATTTAATTCCCTTAGCTCTGAAATTCAGAATGCCTCTAGTACTGCTTTGTTCAATTCTAAACTTAAGTAATTTTTTCTTGGTTTAAGCACACTTTAGTTCTCCTAATGCTTGTGTGTAGTTTTTCGCTTCTTTCGCTTTTTTTTCTTTTTTCGTGTTTATTCTTGCATTATTTTTTCTCGCCTTTTTTTTTTCTTTTGCACTTGCACGTTCAGCCTTTTCTATTTTTATCCTATTTTAATGATTAATGATTATTTTCTATTATGCATACTTAGAGTTAAATTGCCGATGTCAGCATTGTAATTATTAATTATTATTATAATCTTAAAAGGTGGTCCTATTCATAAGCCTTATTGGCTTTCTTGGGCTTCCTTGCCTTATCCTTTTTTTTCTTAATTTTTATATTTTGTGTGTATGGCAAAAAAAAAAATTACAACAAACAATTTTTCTTACTTGCAGATTGAAAAATCACTTGCATTTTGCTAGTTTGCGAGCGTCAATTTCGAGCCTTGCTTTGAGTTACTTTTTTATTCACTTCACCCCTATTTTAAAATCCTTCAGAGGGGTAAGAGGTGCACGGCATTCAACCTTCTGAGAAATTTTTCGTTTTATCCAGTGGGGTTTCATTTACTATAAAGAGGATACATGTATGTCATATCATGGGTAAAATACGTTTTCAGGTTAAACCAGGAGTTCCTTTGTCTCCATGTCTCCTTTGTCTGCTATAAATATTTAATAGGGCTAGGAAACAACGGAAGTTCTAAATCAAACTACAGCTGTAGATTGAATACTGGTTTAAGCTGAGAACAGATTTTACCCACAACATAAATACAGGCAAAGATGTCAGGAAAACACAATGAAAGTGACTTAGGGGAGGGAGGAGGGGTGTGGATTGTTTCGTTCTCCAAAGTTACTCCGTTTGAGGGCAGTATTCCAGAGTACAGATAAGGAGACTAAATTTACCTCCATTGATGCTCAGGCTAGATAAACTATGGGACTGGTCACTCTTTGTGCTCAGGCTGTCTGACGTTGAAGATGGGAGAGAGCCTGTGGACAGTGACAGCTCACGTGCCATGTCTCGAAGAGTTCTACGTAACGTAACCCTAGCCTGCAACAGATAGAACACTCTCAGGATTACAACTTCACAAATACAATGTAAAAGGACTGATGAAACTTGTAACAACATGGCTGCAGCCATAACACTTATGGTGGCCAACAAAAATGATATAACAATTAGACAGTAATTTGCAAATCTCCCATAATACACCTACTTTCTCCCCCCCCCCCCCCCACCCAAAAAAAAAAATTTGCATAAACTTTGTTGTTAATTTCTCTTGGGTATTACAGTTGCCCCAAGAGAAACTGAAGACAATAATTATACTTTTTTTTTTGGGGGGGGGGGGGGGGGGGGAGGGGGAACAAGGTGTAGTATGGGAAATGTGCAAATGGCGAATAAGAGAATTGTTGACAAGTGAATTTTTAGGCAGGAAAAGAAAAAACAGCACAAAATGATGTACAGAGCATGACAACAAGTACTCTCAATCTGTTTTAAGGACATAACAGAACAAAAAGGATACATACCCCAACATGTTAAACAGTGATATGGGCTTTCTTACAACTTAACATAAAGACACAGGGGCCCAACATCACTATTACCTACCAATCTAATTATCTGATTTGAGACAAGGGTTTACACACAGTCAGCTTTGTTTCCCTCTCACCTCTACTTGCTTCTTGTCCAGATAAAACTGATGTTGGCTTATTGCCATTGTCCACATAGTTTTTGCTGAAGCAGCGGTACTTGAAAACCAAGCATGAACCATCATGCTTCCTGCACCTGGTCTGCGAGTTATTGTATTTGACCTGATGAGTTGAAAACAATTCTTTTACAAACACGCTCACGGTACATTAATTTAATACTTTCATGCTCAAGTGTCGCTCCAAGTGTATTCATGATTAAAGACAAAGCCCTCCCAAATTTTTCTATGCCATTTAAAACTCTGTACATTTATAATCAATTGCAAATTAGCTGCACAACTAAGGTTTAAATGATGTTAGGAGCTTACTTCAACGGGAAGTAAAACTAATCATTTTAACATGAAATTAAGGGTTAATGTTCAAATTATCTACATTAGTAAAATCCAACTAGTAGCTAGTATCAATGCTGTGTTCTGATTGGTTGAGCTACTACTAGGCTATATGTTATAGCCCACTAGTAGCAAAACGTGCCAGCTTTGAAAACCAAAACAACAGTGGCTGAATCGCCTTTTGCTAGCTAAAGTTGTTTTGTCTCGATATTTTTGACCAACTAGTTGGATTTTACTAAAGCAATATTATTATTCCTCTCACCCTCATGACCTCTGTCAGGGTCAATAGCCAGTTCGGCCTTCGGCCTCATGGGCTATCGACTCAGAGCCCATTTGGGCTCGAGGAATAATATTGTTACATATCCTAACCCACGGATCCATTTTTAAGTTAAGCCATCACAGGCATTAAAATGAAAGATAAAACATTGCTGGAATTATTACAGAAATCAAACCATAAGCTGACCTGCAACTTAACGAGTGCAGCTTAATCTGTTCTTTTAATAGCAACTGATGTTTAGCTGAATTTAGTTGGTAAATGAAAGGACTACATAATTTTTTATTCAACATTGCCACACTGAATTTGATTGACAGCTTAATTAATAACATTAGGATGACTTTATCTGTAAGTTTAATAACAGATTAATTTTTATATGTTTATCATACATGCAATATTCACAGATGAGTTATCATAAACAAAAAGACTTTTAACAAGGATGTTCACAAACTGTGACATACCAAGCTTTACTGTCCTTAAATTCATATCTGGAATATGGAAAATCACAAAAGGCTGTAAGAGGTTTATCAAAGCATGCAGAGTGTTAAAAATAACTGAGCTGAAAGGGTATTACAACAAAATAGTTTTAAAAAATGTTTACAACCTATGTACAGATCATCTCACTGATTTTCTGCATTTATGGGCCAAATAGGAACAGCATTGATGATTCTATTTAACAGTGCTAACCGGCGTGGCTTAGTACCACTAATACAAGGCAAAGACTGAAATGAAGTTAGCCTAAGCTTATAGCTAAATGTATTCATTTCAGTTGTTTAAAGCGTTTATTTATAGAGGAGAATCAAAGACAATAGAGAATATAGTTACGGAAGACTTAAAAAATTTTGATCTTGTTTTGTACAACTATACCCTTGAGTTAAAATAACTCTGGTGTACTAGAAAAGCCACAACTTTTTGTTGGTTAGCAAGCCACTTTTTTAGCTAAACAAAACTTCTGCAATCATCCTTATCTTGACAAAATTTTCCTGAATTACATCAGGCTGTTTACACAACCAGGGGCACTGGCTATAATTGTTAACAGATTACTGAAAAGCAAAGGTGCTGCAGTGGCGAGAGTGCTTGCATGGACCTACCGCTGTGGCCCAGATTTGAATCCTGGATAGGCCCTCACAGAACTTGAACAATAATAATTTAGTCTTCAAACTTTTTCAGCAACATTCAATACACAACTAACCTGTAAGAGTCCCTTATTTCAAGGGAAAATTTACGGTCCCGGAAGTAAATGTTCTCAATCTGACTCCACAAGAAAATCTGTCATAAAAATGAATTGCATTACAAATTGCATGTCGAAAGATCCTCTAACTAAGCAAGGTAATAATATTACTAGAGTACCTTTCTGGGCTTAATTTTGTCTCCATGATCATAGACACCAATTCCTTTAGGGCTCAGTCCAAGCCACCAAGGCATATTGCTCTTGTCCTGCAGTGAAAAAACAATGGTACATGTACGCATGAGTGCTTAAAGCTAGTGTACCACTCACAAAGATCTGACTGCTACATGTGCATATGTATAGTTTATTCAATGAAAAGGGGTATTTTGTCAAGTTTAAAACATGATTTGTAATCCAAGAGTCTTAAAACATAAACAGCGAGAATTAACTGGCTTTAAAAGTTTCTCTAACATGTCCATGGTAATTTTTTTGTTCTAAGACTATTAAAAATTAAAGCTCAGCCAAAGACACTCAAAATTACTAAACATTTGTATTATTTTCATGAGAATTCTTAATGAGTTTTAAGATTGGTTAACATGCAACAGTAGAATTAATGATTTCCTTACCTTGACTTCATAATAATGCACACCATATGTGGGTAAGCTTTGAAAAATACACAGATACCTAAGTGGCAGGATTAGAAATGCTTTAATAATGGTAGAAATTATTACAATAGTACTTTAATGATAAATTTCTGTATATATTTTTTTAATTGGACATCTATTTATAATAAATAGTTTACCTTATAACAGATTCTCCTCTTGCCTGGCCAGCAGACTTTTTGTAATATGCTATAACTTTATCGTCACTAAAGAAAACATTTAAGAACATGCCATTAGCCTCTGAGGATATCTGAATCATCCAAATAACTGCAGTGATTTTGTTACAAATAGCTATGGTGAGTCCTGGGACTCATCTTGTGAAAAATGACGAGTCCCAGTTCAAAAAACAGTCATTCCCTGGGTCTTTTGTAACCACAAAGTTAATCTGAAGATAGACTCTCCAAAACTCTGTATTACAGTTTACTGAAATAACAGCATTCTCCCTAAATTTTAGCTCAGCAGGTAAGGGACCATTCATTGCTGGTAAGGCCAAACATTTTCACCAGAGGTGCACTTTCCTGGGGGGAGGGGGTAGTGGAGCGAGGGACATGACTTCGACTGCACTGTGAAATTTAGGAGCTAAGTTCTCTGAAATGTCATTCCCTCATTTGAAGACTTATTTTACGCAAACCAGCAGTTGTTATCTTTAGACAATAATTTAAAACGTTGGATTCCAATTATTTAACTCTGCCTTCAAATGCTCTCTTTCCAAAATGTGTGGCCCATAAAAAGAAACACTGTGTATACTTTAGCACTTCCATATATTCATTCATTACCTTGATCAGATCGGATCACAACTTGCGTATTTTTTAAAACAACTTATTTAATTTTATTAAACCTTCAAGCGGTTGCAGGCAGTAAGAGGTGTTGCTTCAGACGGTAAATTTTACCAGCTACCGCCTGATAAGGAGAACACTGAATAATAATATACCCTTTCTATTGTAAAGCACAACAAAGACCAAAAGAAATAAGAGTCGTTTAACAACAGCCACAAGAACAGCCACAGAAATCATGCAAACAGGATATTCTACAAAAAACATCTTCAGATTGATCAATCAATCTTTGCATCCTAAGGGATGCAAGCCACAAATTATTTTTCACCTATGGGGATTTTTATATGTCAGGGACACAGGATGTGGAGGTAACAAAATCACTGTAACTGGTTGGTGAGTGGGTATCTAATATATATCTGCTACAATAAATTTATGCATTACTAAGGCTAAGCAAAGCTGGCACAGGGAAGTTCAGGGCCATCACTAAGATTTCAAGTTGCCAGGCGTATGCAATTAAAAGGCAGGGAATTGTACAAAGAGGAAGTTCTCTTGTTTCTATTTTCCTTTTGCTTCTAATGGAATTAAAGTAGCCAGGAGTCACTATCATAGTTGCTCGTTTAGTAACAGCCCTACCAGGATTGTACAATTTTATACAGGGACTTCAACTCACCATGAACTTATTGATGGACGTTCTTTAAGTGTTCTTGTGGGGAGGACAGGAAGTTTCCTGAGATCTGCTCTTGCTGTTTCTTCACTGTAAAAGAGTTATACTATACTTACACCATGATTCTCTAGAACTTTCGATTCTGCTGACAGTTACAGGTTTAATTATAATTATAAAGCTATTTAATTATATATCCCTGCTAAATTCTGAGTAAAAACTGCCTGATGCCCCACTTTCTTCTGAATTCAACAGTCCTAGCTGAAATACACTTTCCCAAACTTCTGCAAGGAGTTCCAAGGTGGATCAGAACATTGAAAAAGCATTACTGTCGAGAGCTATTTCAATAACAATTATTAAGTGTGGTACTTTCGAAAAAGGAGTCAGAAAAAAAGAAGTTAAAAAGTTTCTTTTTATTCTCAGGAAATGAGTTTTGCAGTTTTACTCAGTTCTCAACTAAGTTATTAACAGACTAATGTCCAAAAACTTGGTGTAAGAGAGGACCCATTCTCCTTGCTGTTTTGCATCCTCATTTTGTTTTTCAGCTGAACAGAACATCTTAGACATGTATTAATTTGTGCATCAGGGAAAACCCTGAAATACAAAGATATATTTTGCTCAGTTTTTACAGTGGAAAACTAATGCTTCCTTGTAGGGCACTGTTATTCTTAGGACCCCCACTGCTCCTTCATTGGTTTAAGGCATCTTTGGGGACTCTAACCAGAAAATATTGAAGGAAAATCCTAGGATTTATTAGAAGTCACCATTTCAACCAATCATTTTCTGGCAATCATTAAAATAACCATACTGTACGACAACAAACCTTGTGAAGTCTCCATTACTGGCATGAAGTGCGAGAGCAGCAAGTTCAAAAACAGTTTCACTGTCACATTGAATTGTTCCCTAAATGGAAAGCAACAACATCATTGTTACAATATGCTAAATCATAAATTTTTAAAATACTGAAATTGGATAATTTCAAAGAGGAAACTAAGAGAAACCTAAGAATGCATAAAAACAGTTTAAACTGAGTGGTTGGTAATAAATGCAAAGTTAAATCATACCTTCAAAATAAGAATTCTTGCTTGAAGGAAAAAAAGTTCCACAGTAGTTGATTCCTTCAGGATTAAAATATTTGGGACAAAAAACCTAACAAAAAAAGGTTAAAGTAAACATCAGGTTCAAATTACATAATATAATTCTTTTGTTTCAAATTCATTTTCATACATTACCATAGCCACAAACAAGCAGAATAAAATTTAAACCAAGGATAAAATTGAACCACAAAATTAATATTACTCAAGAAGCTTAAAAGTACACAAGTAGCGAAGATCCTCTTCAAACATAAAATACACAGACATATGTATGTCGTCAGTGGAAATTAAATTCAGGTAACAATTTTTTAACCTGCATGTAGGTAGATTCCAAATTTCCTGTCTCCTAGTCTTAATTTATGAATAATTAGGGCTAGAAGACAAAGGATAAATTGAGACTCAACCTACATGACTGTAGGTTCAAAAAATATCAACCAGAATGTAATTTTGGCCTGTAGCTTAAAACAGAACTGCAGGGCCATTAGCTGTCACTAAAACATCAAGTTGTGGTGTATATGCTAAAGGTTATTCAAAATTACATTCAGGTTAAAATTTTTTAACCTAGGTTGATTATCAATTTCCTTTATTTTTAGCCCTAATTCATGAATAATTAGGGCTAGGAGATAAAGGAAATAGAGTGTTTTCACATGATGTCACACCGGCCATATGCCACATGAGTGAAAACACTCTATTGAGAATCAACCTACATGTAGGTTGAAAAATTTTAACTTGTAACATATATCCATTTAGAAGGCGAGGATTTCAACAGCTCAGTGTGCAAAGAAAGTCATGTTCGATAGCTCAGGGTTAGTGGATTTTGCGATTGGGCTAGTGCATTCTGTTTTTAACTTGCCCAACGCTTAAGTGAAGTTTTTTGGGGCAATTCAAATTATCAATCCTGTTCATCAAAAATGTTTTTCAGGGAAGTTAAAATGACTCCTGGGCTGGCACATGCTAGTTACAGCTTGCCTAAAAGACAAACTGTAACCCTGCACCCTTGGGACCCCTTGGACTAATTATGGTGCAGCATTTCCTGAAAAAGCACAGCCATGTTGCGGTCTGGTAAGAACACTGGGTTCTTTGGTTCTGGCCCAGAGGGCATGTTCATAACAGCCAGCAGAAATCCCTAGCCCTCAGCCCTTAAAAGACAGCACCACTGTACAGCTTGACTCTACACATCAGTTGGATATCACAAACACTTCACTCAGTAACTGTTCATTATTAACCTTGCCTAATAACATTAGTCATGAGATAATTTATCATTCTATTATTAGGACACATCTGGTGTGGTTAGAAGTGTAATGTTATACAGTAGGTAATCCACTCTCAGGGTTAAACAAGTATTAAACAGAGTTTTACTCACAATTTCTTTTGTTTCTTAGCCCTAGCTATTTATATCAGACAATGGTATTCTATTTCAACCTGAGAACAGATACCTACAACAGATACCCTGAAAGATTTCCAGCTTCAAGCTCAAAATGTACTACAGAGGAAATGGGTACAGGGAAAGCAAATATCCAGATGCATTCATCCCAGATGTGGGGTCTGAACTACAGGAAATACATCAATTAACTGGGTGATAAAATAAGGATATTGGGGTATGCATTTTAAATCCCTGTCAAGAGTAACCTATAATTAATTATTAGGTGACTTCTGGAGAATCTATCATCTCAATTAATTGCTAATTTCATCCGAAAACGTATTTAAAAAGCCTGACAAAACACACAAGTGCTAAAAAACAGTGTTCATTATGACTCATTTCAAAGGTTAACAATCTTTACAATTCTTTGCTGTTATTGCAGAAGAGATAACAACCAACTTAAGTAGAATTATCCATGGACCAAATTCAAAAGAACAGTTTTCTATAAAGATGTAATCTCACTTTTCGTACCTGACACAGAACATAATTAAGACAGGCTCCTGAAATCTTGGAAGGTCATGATCTAAAACCCGCTTGTCGAGTCGCAACCAGTTCTGGTTACTCCTAGGGAAGGAAAGGCGTGAATTTTCATTCACAAAGATAAGAACATCACTTCCTGGAAAAAAAGCCATGATTAGCTTCAGTTATCCCTCTCAAAATTTCTCCTTTAAATAAATGATATCATTTCTCTTGGTTGAGTATGTCACCTCAACCTTCTCAAATGAACTTTATTCTACAGCAGAACTAAAAGATGATTTCTTGAATGAAAACATAGATGTAGCCTCACTATAAATAGTCTAACAGAAAAATAATGGGATCCTTAATTTGCTAATGTAAAATACTAACCAAAAGACCCAAATTAGTCTCTGTAGAATAGACAAATATTGTCCCATCTGTATGTAAGTGTTATCACATTGATTTTGTTTAATAGGATGCCACAAACCCAATTATATTCATACTGGTTTGCCTTTGAAATATTAAAAATTATTTTAATATTTACTGTAACATACATATATGTTGGGTGTAAAAGAGGGCTTTGGTTACAAGTCAGGCAGCAGCTAACTTTCAATTCTCCTCCAAAACACAGAAAAAACTAGATGCATTAATAATTTTATCACCTGACACTTTTATATTTTGCAGTGCTTACAAAATTAAAACCTTGAGCTACAAAACCTACTGCTAAGTAGTGCATGTATACATGTACATTCCTATTGTAACTGGCAAGTGTCAATTTCTCTAAATAAAGTCCACAATAACTAGTAATATTTATTTATTTGCTCTAAGATATTTATATAATACAATATATTTTTAAAATGTAAAGATGGAACCCAATATTCTAAACTCAATCATATGATATTCCTGTGATGTTCAATTTTACTTTATTTTATTTATTTAATAATTTATTTGTTTCTTACACAATAACATTGTATTTTTAGCTTGCAATTTGAAACTTATTTCGTAATAAATATAAATATTATTATTCACTAGTAAGTAAGTGGCCATCAATTAAAGCTATAAAATGAATGTGTACAAACAAGTTTACTATTACCAATAATTATATTGAAATAATAAAAAAAGAACTTTAACCAAAGCATGAAAAATCCTTAGTATTACTTAGCAAGTATTAAATATTTTTTGGTTGGGTTGACTTCATTCAAGTGGTACATTTTACCACTTGAATCAGCTCAACACAGTCATCTATAGGCAAGTTAACATGAAATTCAACAAAACAAAAAAAGCAAATCTTTCACTTAATCCTGGAGAGCTCAACTTTGGATATAACAAATCCACGATAGCTATCTGCAGATACAACTGTGCAAAAGGTTTACACTGATATACTGAAAAATGTCATGGTTATCCAGTAGAGAAGGGCAATCATCTTTCATGACAAGTTTCCCAATGGGCAAGTAAAGATTGTCACACTTTGAAAAAGAAGTAATTCTAAGCTCATGGATCTTGGCTTGAAAACTGAGGCAATATGTTTTCCTATGGGCATGTTAATTTTCTTTTTTTTTTTACCCAGGGAGTGACATGGTTTGAATACGTAGTTGTTAATCACCCATATATAAAACCCATAAAAAGTATGATTGGCAAAAATCCTTCACTGCCAGGCGTTTAAAGAAAATAGGAACATAACAAGTCTGTGCTCTGAAGAAAAACTGAAGGGGGCCCAGTTTTCTGGACCTGTAAAATTTATGGTACTCAGCAAAGAGGTATATAATTATGATTTGAAAGAAAAAGCTAAGATTTTCTGGTTACCCGAGTGCAAAAATTGGGCACCAGGGGTCACTGAGCTCTGCTAGAGCACAACCCGGCATAAACAGCGATCTACGTGTATGAGGAAGTTTCACTTGCAAGATCATCCATGGCCCCTAAAATACTGTTTCAATGCCTTTCAAATTCAAACAATACTTTTCATTGGAGAAAAGTTACATTTTAACTTAACATGATGCTGAGTTATTGACTGCAGTGACTTCCACTATTTGTTATTTCCGTAAACCCACGACAATATATAATGATGTTATGAATATGACATAATGCATGACTGGGGCAACACAAGCCACTTGAGTTTTTCTGTAACGCATGATGTGGTAAACACTTACAACTCACCAAAACTTTAAATACAGTTAAAGCTCAATTGAAACTAAAAATGTTTTGTAATGATTGCATCTGATGGTTTCAAAATTTTATTTGTGTTATTTTCTTGAGAAATTCAAGACATGTCTAGCCAGTGGCAGTGACATAGACTTTCCTGGTGTCACTTCTTATTCAAAGCAGATAACTTAAATCATAAGTAGGCATGTAATTCAATTATATCTTTAATGACTAGCAATTTTCACATACATGTAAACGACTGGTTTTGTTTTTAAATAGGGTACATGCAATCAAATCATTTTTCTCGTCTTTTTGGGCATTGAAGAATAGAAAAATAAAGTTTATGTTGTAGAAAATTTGAATTGAGAAGTTGGGATGCCAATAACTGGAATTCAATTTAAGCAGTTCCAATATTTCACCCTGTTTGCTTTGGGTATAGAAAACATGGAAATATGACGCATAAAAACCTTAGGAACATCTCTAATCTCATTAGGGGCACCTCTTGCAAAACACCCTTCTATCGTCACCCAACAGCGACAAAAAGTTGGCTATATTTACGTAGTTTCCTGGTACACGATTGACCCAGGAAATGCTTTAAATTTGCGTCTTTTGCGGAAATCCATAACGTTCAGAAACTATGTTACAGATCTGAACACACAACAAAAGTGATTTGTATGTAATGAATAACGTGTTTCGGGCTATACACGTGACAAGAATTTCACCGTCAAATCGTGATTAGTGTAATAATATTAGTCTGTTCTAGCGCCTAGTAACCTTTGTGCTAAGTATAGCGATGAAATTCAACTTGATTTGATGAGCGAACACGTTCACTCGTTGAGCCTTGAACATATGGACTGAAAACAGTGAGAAAATCAGCAAGGTTCTGTGAGAAAAAACAACAATGCCCCCTAAGGATAACAGGGCAAAATATTCAAATCTAAAAGCCTACATATTTTATGCACTATAAAACCGGTAAATTTGCCAGAGGAAATGAAATTATTAAATTGGGAATTTCAAATTTGAGAACTAACATAATAAGAGCTAAATTTGAGCAACGCAAGTGTAATAGCAAGACAAAAGTGAAATACTAGTTTCAGCCCAGCGAGGAAGGCCAGAGTAAAATTGGAGAGAATTTGGAAAATTCCACAATGAAAACTGGAACATATCAAAAATTAGGCTACAGATACTCCTTAAACAACGAATAATTTTAGTTAGTTAAACTAAAGAGTGCCTTGAAACGGTTTAAAACTGGCAAACAATAAACGTTTCCGCCCAAGAGCTTCCACAGTTTTCAGAGAAAAAATTGAAACATTTATAAAACTAATAAAAAACTTGTTCAGGGAGCTAGCGGTTTCAGAAGGAACGACAGCGAAATGTTTACATCACTTTTATGCCAAGTTTAGCGTGTCTTCAGTAGGCAAAATAAACCGTTTAAGCTGTTAAAATCATTGTACAAATAACAATAATCAACCTACATGTCATCTTGGTAGGAAAGACCGAAATATTCCTTTTCGTGTAGTCCAACTTGAGAAGCAACCATATCTAGTAGATCGCAAGCCATAAGACGGGGCTACAAGCGGGAAACATATTCACATATGATATTAGCCTCACTGTAACAAATCCACTGGCTTTTGCGAACTTATAAATCGTCGGGCTGGTCAAAACAGACGTTTATGTTACCTGCACCAAAAGATCTAACCGGCGATCGTCCAGCATTATAACCTGGCATCTTCGCGGCTTGCGAGCATCGGTCATTCTACACTGAGATACAAAGCGCGATCGGTTGGGTCGGCTTTTCTCTTGGAACTATGGATACAGAAATCCGCTACAATGCAATGCATAGCTTCTGAACTATGCCTTTTTTTGCGGCCAACATGTCACCCTCCAAATAACAGTGAGTTGGATTTCATCTGTCCCAAAATAAAGACTTTCTTTCATACAAATTGTCACTCATGCATACAGCTTTGCTTCGGGTATTCTATTTATGTGCCGTGCCGCCGGAATGAAGGGAATTCACAGCGCATGCTCTTAGAGAAAAACTGTCAATCACCATCAGCTATCTTCAGATGGTGCCGCGCAATGGCCCAAGCCCCGGAACACAGCAGGAAAAATAATCTTTTTGATTGTGAATTATGCTTAACTTTTCGATCTAGGCACTTAAAAATGCAAATTTAACTGTAACTAGTCCCTTGGCGGGTGGATCGTCATTAGAGTACGACAGCTTCCTCCTTATAGGGTCGGCACAAGGTGGCGCGGCGCGCGATCGCGCGCGTTTCATGTGAAATCGACGCGTACAGGTCGTACTTTCTGGGCTAAGGGAAATACATCACACAGAACGCGATCACACAAGGACGTTTTCTTCACGGTAGCTAGCTGGATGCTTGACAAACTAGTGAAATGAATGGCTGGAGTTTGGATCAGTAAATATATATACAAATGTATTAACTGGCATGGTAAAAAAATAGTGACATACTTAGCCATTGTTTTAACCTCGACGAAGGTTTGTGTTTTTTCACGAAATATCCGGCACAAAAAAATAAACATTTCCAACCCGCAAAAGTGCGCGCAAGAAGTGGTTCCCAGGCTGTTTATGCGGTTGCTATGTTTTGATCGTGACGTCACGCGCCCGCAAGGAAGCTGGGAGAACATTAAGGCGGCGAGTTTGTGGCTGCACTAAATTCCTGGGTTACCCGAAAAATACTAAAATGGTAATTGAAAAGTTTGTGCACTTTAGACCATTATTTCCTTAACAAGCCTATTAACCCTTGTTTTTCTTTCATGAAGACTTCTGGAGAGACAAATGTTCGGGTGGCTGCCCGCTGCAGGCCATTCAATGGTAAGTTTAATACTTAACACGATATTTTCTCGTCGCTCCTCATAAATAAGCCTCATAACTATCTTTTTGCTAGGTTTTAATCGCTCGAAGTAAAAGTCACTTCTTCACTAAATATCTGGGTGTAAAAATGATACCTTATATTAAGCCTAGAGCTAATATAAACTCAAGCTTAAGTACTTTTAATAGTAAGAAAGATACTATGTATATATATGCATGTATATTGTTCCCTCTATGACTGTCTATGACTTTTGACGCGTCGCATGCAAGGGTAAAACTTTGATCTTAATCACTAGAAAAATGTGGTTCCTTTGGTACAGGATCCTTCTTGATCTAATTTTTGCCCTCGCGATATCTAGCGTTACTGTCACTTTACAGTCAAGGTGAAACAGTTCTGTACTTGTATACAAATGTCTATGACGTGAGCATTCTGTTCAGGTCAAACTCATTTAGCATTTTTACTTGATTTGTTACCTGATAAGTGTCTAATAATACGGTACTGAGATTTTGAAGACTTTGTAACCGAGCAATCAATATGTGACTATATACACAAATTGATGTGATAATTGCTGAAAATTGGGGAATTTGTCTTAATTTATTCTTGGAATACGGTCAAACCTCCTTAAAACAGATACCAAAGGGACTGAGCCAAGTGCTCACTTGAGGTGTCTGTATTATTGAGATATTATTACTAGTTATTCCTATCCTACATAATAGTTATATAATTATATTTGTTATTATTGTTATATTAATTATTTGTTATGAAGTATATGAAATAATTCATATTTGAACTGCGGTTGTAGATGAAAGTAAAGAATGATCATCGCAGTAAATTTTCCAATTTAAGCAATTGGAAAGAAGAAGCCTGAAAAAAAAAATCAGGGCTTCAACGGGATTCGAACCCATGACCTCCGCGTTGCCAGTGCGTTGCTCTACCAACTGAGCTATGAAGCCACACATTGGGAGTGAGGTCAATTTATTTCATATACTTCACATCATTTCACTCCTCACGGGAGACATGAACTCAATAAATTGACCTCGCTTCCAATGTGTGGCTTCATAGCTCAGTTGGTAGAGCAACGCACTGGCAACACGGAGGTCATGGGTTTGAATCCCGTTAAAGCGCTGATTTTTTTTTCAGGCTTCTTCTTTCCAATTGCTTAAATTGGAAAATTTACTGCGATGATCATTCTTTACTTTCATCTACAACCACAGTTCAAATATGAATTATTTCATATACTTCACATCATTTCACTCCTCACGGGAGACATGAACTCAATAAATTGACCTCGCTCCCAATGTGTGGCTTCATAGCTCAGTTGGTAGAGCAACGCACCGGCAACGTGGAGGTCATGGGTTCAAATCCCATTGAAGCCCTGATTTTTTTCAGGCTTCTTCTTTCCAATTGCTTAAATTGGAAAATTTACTGCGATGATCATTCTTTACTTTCATTATTTTGTTAGGCATATATATGTTTTGGGTGGGACGAAACATGCTACTAGGTTATAATGGTAATAGGACTGAATGAAGTCCAATTTGTTCAGTAATCACATGATTTTTTTCAGGCTAATTTACAATTGTTTAAGTTGTTATTACCACTGAGACGATCATATCTTCATTTAAATTTGTAGTTCCGCAGTTCACATTATCTTCATGTTTCATCCCTTTCATCGGTTAAGATGAACTCAACAAGTTGGCCTGCTACCAGTGTATCGGTCTATATAGCTCAATTGGTTAGAGCACTGCAGTGATAACACAGAGGCCATTGGCTTGAATCCCACTGAAGTTTTGAAATTTGGGAGGGGGTTAATTTGCTATTGTTTAATTTGAATTTACCACTGGGACAATCATATCTTCGTTTAAATTTGTATTTCCACAGTTCACATCATCTTCATGAATAATATGTCTTGAGTGATTCACAAAATTAGACGACCACATAGCGGGAGTCCTATTTGTTCAGTCACGAGTATAATTACAGACCAAATTGGATGACACAAAGTTCTGTTACCAATAATCAAAACTATAACAACATTTGTGGTATTTTAGGCCTTAAAATTACAAACACAAGAAAATCCAAGAGTTTTTTGCTGGCAGTGAAAAAAAATCCATTCAAGTGCATGTGTGCACAATGGCACATGCTGTCCTGCAATTACTTAGGTATGACGTATACTGTCCTACTAATGCTGAAATCAGGACAGTTGATAGCCAATCAGATTTGAGAATTTTGTTATAGTTCTGGCCCCGGTTTTTCAATCGTTGGATAGTGCTATCCAGTAGATAAATCACTATCCAGCAGATACATGTAAATATTAGGGAAACCAACAGTGGATAGAGATTTATCCAGTGGATACTGTTATCCACCTTTCAAACAACTGGGGCCTGATTAATATTCATATTGCTGTGGCTGCTGTCTTGATTTTATCACGTGAGGACGTTTGCGAAGAGTAGAAATAGCAACCCTTGGGGTAAGCATAGCGTCCCCTTTGATTCCCCCTGGGTGGCAGTGGGTGTTAATGGGTTAAAGGGAATACAGTCGAACCTCTGCTAATGCCAGCCACCTCTCTACAACGGCCACCTATTTACTCTCCTCAAGGTGGCTGTTGTAAAGAGGTTCAACTGTAGCTCCCACAGGTTAAGCACCTGTCTTTAAATTATTAACAATTATTCCTTTAGCCTGAATGGGCTCTGAGTCAATGGCCTATGAGTCCGAAGGCTGAATGGGGTATTGACTCAGGGGCAATGAGGGCGAGAGGAATAATAATATTGTTTAGTTAAATCCAACTAGTTGGTCAAAAATATCTAGAAAAAACAACTTAAGCTAGTTAAAGCTAGACTTTAATCCTTTTCTGCTACCATAAAGCCGGCACTTTTCTCTACTAGTAGGCTATAACATATAGCCTAGTAGTAGCTCAGCCAATCAGAATGCAATATTGATAATAGACCACTAGTTGGATCTTACTGCTGGGTAAATACCAGTAGTCTCCTTGCCGGTCAATCTTTTAATTACTAATATGCACCAGGACCTTAGAGATAAATGATATTTCCAAAAGGGAGATGTATGTCGGCCCTGTATCTCACATCACTAATGCAAATAAAATGTATTTCACAGATAGTGAAAAGGGTCGAGCTGCCACAAGAGTGGTGAAAATGAGTGCTGAAAAAACAGTAATACATAATCCACACCCTGGAACTAATACAAAGGTGAGTGAAAACAAGCTTAAAACAAACAAAAAAAACAAAAATAAAAACATGTTAAGTGCTCCAAGTTGTTTCTTTGTGTAACTGGGAAAGGTCATCTGAAGTTATAGATTCCGAAGTTTAATTCATACCCTCAAGAAAGTTTTATTCTGTTATTGATATTCACGATACTTATATGTTTTCTGCTTTTTCTGCTTTATAAACAAAGAAAATGACACAAAGTTAAGACCTGTATACTCATTGCTATATAATATTATTTATAAAATAACTAAGATAGTACGCGCGCTCTGATTGGCCGAGAGGAGTGTTTGCATGAGAGTATGTAAACATGGTTTTGACGTCAAGATGTTTTGTTTTTCGCGCGCTAATCACGCAAGCACGAATTTGAAAAAGTTTTCGAGTTCAAAACTCGACAAGTTTACTCTATTTACCCATTCCTTCGTCGGCTGAAACTTGGAAAATCGTTACAAAGAAGGTGTGTCAATTTTTTTTCACTTAAGCTGACATTCTAAGCGAGAAAAACCTGTATTTTGGAAAGCATCTTTTTTGCAAAACAAAGACTGATTACGCGTACAAGCTTTGTGTACAAGACTTTGCGACTGGTAAGAATTCCTCTTTTAATCAATGCTTTAAACAAAGGAGTTTTGCTTTTTTTCTGGGGAAAGTTATTTTATAAAAGCAATAGAAAACTTTTTTCCTGTGTTTGCATATCCTGATATAAACACTCGAGGGGTTGGGAGAATTCTCGACAGTTATGCAAACCCTCGACTTCGTCTCGGGTTTGCATAACTGTCTCGAATTCTCCCAACCCCTCTCGTGTTTATATCAGGTTATGCAAACACGGAAAGCGTTTTCTATTGCTTAAATGTTAACACACATGAAAAAAAAAATGTTTGTATCAGCTTGTTAGTGACATTGGAGACAATACTGTCTTAACAAAATCTTTCTGCTCCTAAAATCTTTAAGTTGAAATCTTTTTTTGATTCCATAGGCAGAGGAACATTTTATATATTTTTGAAATGTGGGGGAATCATGGTACTCCTCACCCAGCTCATACCCCTACTCAAACTTCCCAAAATACTCTTACTTCTTTCAGCTTTCATTGCTTTCTACAAAAAGGACTTGTCTATTTTCTATACACATTGTTGCCTCAATGTCCTGCTAATGCTCATCAGAAATGCATTGTTTGTATCAATAATCTTCATGACAATCTTAATTATACATTAACAACTGCGTCACTTAGTGGAGGTGGGTTCCCGGCATGGGATGTCCAGGGGCTTCCACTTATGGCACAGCCAGCCCCTAGACAGAGTTGCGCCCCCATGGCTGGCAAACCCGCGCCCTCCAGCCATGAGCCCCCACGCCAATTGAACCAGGCACCTGTCACACTGATTCAACAGTGGAAGAATAAAAGGGGGGGAGGGATGGGGGTAAAAGAATGATCCAAAGGCTGAACGAAGAGAATGGCCACCAGGAAAACACTGTACTTAGCACATGGAGGTGACTGCAAGGAAGGCTGACCATGCTTGAGCCAAATGACTGACCGCTGACCACGCCCACACTCCTTGTTGTTAACAGTGTTAAATATTTATTTAACCTCATTATATTTTTGTTTACATGCAGGAGCATACCTTTAGTTTTGATCACAGTTATTTTTGGGACACAAAAACTGTAAGTATGCATTCAATTAAATAAATGTGCTATGACTACATTGTAATGACAAAATTCAGTTTCTGCTCATTGTAATTTATAAGCTCTGCCAAATATATCACACTCCTACTAGACAACCACTGCTGTGGAAATTTTGTTTGTAGAGTAATTCCCTGAGCAGGGCTTCATTTAATAATTAATCCTCTCATGACTATTATTCAAATGTCAGTTTATTTTTAGTAGTTCAGTTCAATTCAATTCAATAAACTTCATTTAAACATGGTATTAAAAGTGCCTCAGCAAGCTGATTTTCAGACATGCCGTGTAACAATTACAAGTTATAAATTTAAAACTAGTTATTAACTAACAATAATTTAGCACAAGAATTAGCAATTTTATCTATTCCTATCGACTCTTATAAATGTGACTATCTAGTTTTTACACTAAGCAAGACTAATGATACTAATAAAAATAGTAACAATTATTGTTACTATTTTTATTAGTATCATTAGTCTTGCTTAGTGTAAAAACTAGATAGTCAATACAATATAATAACAAAAAATGAGTCATTAAAAAATTAAGATAAAAACATAAGAAAAAGTTATCTTAGAATATCACGAGTTTAAAGCTATAAGATCTTCTATCTCACATGTTTGATTTGACGGTTGGTTCCAAGCCATTGCATCCAGGTAAGAGAATGAACACTTAAAAAAATTCGTTTTAAATAGAACCCCTCAAATTATAGTTGTGAACTTCTGAGATTCTATGGAACCGCTCCCAAAGGTACGTCGGACAATTAATTATTATTGAATACTTTAAACATCATTTCTAAGTTAGACCACTCTAGAGAATTTAGTACATCTGATGATCTGATAGAGTTATCAGCCCAAGTGATAATCCATGCTGCTCTATTTTGTAACTTTTGCAATTTATCAGCACGTGTTTTGGAGCAGTCAACCCTTAAAAGATCACAATAATAGTAATGATATTATTGTATCTTAGCTGGACATTCCTGACTTTTCACTTTAATTTTCCAAAGCATTATCAAAATGAATGTCAAGGAGATACAATAATAATAATAAAAATAATATATTATTATTATTATTATGATCATTATTATTAGGACATTGAGCAGAACAGACACGTTTTGTGCATGTCCTCGGTTTAAACGTCCTTTTGTGCTTGGATTGAAATCTTCTTTGGGTTAATCAGTGGGGAGCTGCTTTTGGTTGTCGGAGGGCATGATTTGTTCGCGGTTTTTGTTCGTTTTGCTCGCTGGTGTGGTCTGTTCGTTCTGCGGTAACGATTTTGTCTCGCTGGGCCGCCATGCGTGGTGCTGTAAACATAGAATCACTCGAGCAGAGCGTCCTTCTGCTGGAGTGGATGAGGATGCGAATGAGTCAGTTGCTGCAGATGCTTCTTTTCGTGTTTGTCTCGTGAAGTGCTGCTGTGGTAGACTTTGTAAGGGTAACAGAGGATTGAAGATGCATCAAAGGAGTTGTAGAGTTATCTTGGGTTTGAATGATCAACTTCGTGCTGACCTCAATGATGCCGTACTCACCGACCAAGAAACTGGCGATGTAGGTGATCCTTTGATGGCCTCCGGTGTCCCTTGCCCTCAACTTGAAGACCATTGCTTTCCCGATATTAAAAAGGGAATAAATCTACCTAAATCTGAAGAACAATGGTTAACGGCCAACGAATATTTTAAATCCGTATTATCTCTGAATCTTCCAATCACTGTTCAGAATCTCAGCTCAAGCGTTAAACTTCTGAACGACACTGTTTATGACTATTTCTCTGCTAATTTTGGCCAAGCTGCACAAGCTCCTGATGAAAGCCTGATTAGGAAATACGAAGGCAAATCTAAAAATGATCTGAAGAAATCTCTCAAAGTCTTGAAGCAGTCTGCTAACGCCGACATCACAGAAATCAAATACGTATCTCGCTTATTGCGTGACATACTATGAGACAAGACGTCGTGTCAAGTCAACGCTGACCTGATGAATCATGATTATTCCATCTCTAAAAATTTCTGGGGATTTGTCAAAAAGATCTTCAACAAAAAAGATGAAATCCTCCCTTCGTTTTCCATGAATGAGTGTTTTGATTACTTTGCAAGAACTCTTTCGTCAGTAAATCCGACTAAAATATTCAACCTTCCAAGCTGGATACCAACTTTATCAGATCCTGTAATTCCGTTTAACCTTGAACCTCCAACATACCAACAGATCTCAAATGTGATTAGAAAAATGAAGGCGTCTGGTTCTCCTTGTCCCCTAGATCAACTGTCAATAATTTGTTTCAAACGATGTCCTTTTCTTCGCACCTATTTATCTGAAATTATACGCACAGCTTGGTCAACTGGAACTGTCCCAAGCGAGTGGAAGCGAGCCTGCACAATCCTCATCCATAAAAAGGAAAACGCTAATGACCCTGCTAACTTTCGTGCTATTACTTTACAATCTGTGCCTTTAAAGGTTTTTACCTCGTGTCTTCATAATGCCATTTTCAACTCCCTCTCCGCTAACAACTACATTGAACAGGAAATTCAAAAAGGCTTTACACCAGGTCTTTCTGGAACTTTTGAGCACACTGCTCAAATGGCTGCTATCATTAACAAAGCTCGTACCAAACAGCGTTCACTCGTCATTACTCTTTTGGACCTTAAAAACGCCTTTGGTGAAGTTCATCACAACTTGATTCAAACCGCTCTTGATTACCACCACATTCCCGATCATATGAAATCACTGCTGAAAAGTCTTTACACTGACTTCAAAACCTCTATCCTTACAAATGAATTTCGCACTCCTTTTATATCTGTTGGTCGTGGTGTACTCCAAGGTGATTGCCTAAGCCCACTTCTCTTCAACTTGTGTTTTAACACGTTTCTACAGCATATTAAATCTGAAAAATACCGTCAATTTGGCTTTTCCCTCAAGTTCTTAAATCCCCTCCACTGGTTCCAGTTCGCTGACGATGCCGCTGTCATAAGCGGTCAGGAATCAGAAAATCAACATCTGATCAACCGCTTTATAATCTGGTGTAATTGGTCGAACATGATAATAAGAGTTAATAAATGTTTTACTTTTGGAATACAGAAATTGTGTACTAAATCTGTCCAATATTTACCCAAACTGTTGATCAATGGAGTTCTAATTCCCTGTGTGGAAATGGGTGAATCATTTCGTTACTTAGGTCGCTTCTTTGACTTCAACATGTCTAACAACCAACACATGTCTGAATTGTCCTCTCTTGTACAAGACTTGATGAATGACATTGATATAAAGCCACTACATCCTAAACACAAACTTCTTCTGTACAGCCGCTATGTCCTATCTAAATTGTCATGGCATTTCACTATAGCTAATATATCCAAAACCTGGATAACGGAACATCTCGACTCTGTAGTGAATGGCTATATTCGAAAATGGCTTGATATTCCGATATCTGGAACACTGAGCAATGTTTTCCTAGAACGCAATAAATTTGGTCTTAGTATTTGTCCTCCCTCTATTAAATTTACTCAGTGCCAAACAGTTCTCCGAAATTCATTAAAACAGTCACCAAATGATTCCTTAAAAGATCTCTGGAAATCGTCAAGCTGTCACACTAATATTCAATATGATGTGTACAAATCCACTAAGGAAGTTCTTAAAGATTTCCATTCTAATCAAGAGGATAAACTGCAACACCACCTAACATCTCAAGGTTTCTTCTTCTCAAATGTTATCAAGTACTCATTATCATCTGTAAATTCTATTTGGTCAGAGGTCCAGTCTCATCTACCCAAGAACATTTACAATTTTACCATCCGCTACATCAACAACTCCCTCCCTACACGTAAGAATATGGCAAGATGGAGATTATCACAAAGTCCTGATTGCTCCTTTTGTCTTAACCCTGAATCACTCCTTCATGTTGTCACTGGTTGTCAACATTACCTGGATCGCTTTACCTGGAGACACGACTCAATCCTTAACTTCATTGCCAAGTCACTTCAACCTGTAATTAATGTTCACTCTTCACTCTATGCAGATGTTAATGGTTTTCTGAATCCCTCAATAATAACTGGTGAAAATTATCGTCCAGATCTTCTTTTCCTAATCCAGTCCCAGTGCCTATATGTTCTAGAATTAACAGTTGGTTTCGAGTCCAACCTTGACAACAATGCAGTGCGTAAGAAAGAAAAATATGTGAACTTGATCAACGAAATGAGTAGAAATTACAGATGTGTGAGATTTGTAAATCTCTCCATGAGTTCCCTTGGCGTTTTCTCCAATGAATGCTCCACGTTCTTAGACATGATGAACGACATTGGCATTGACAAAAAGCAGCAACATTATATAATCAAGAAAGTGATAAATATAGCCATTAGAGCAACATATTACATCTTTTGTTGTAGAAACAGGAACTGGGATAACCCAGACTTAATGCAATTTTGATTTTTTGTGAATTTTTTTTTTTTTTTTTTTTTTTTTGGTTTTGTTTTGTTTTGTTTTTGTTGTTTGCTTTTTATTATTATTCTTTTTTTCTTTTTCTTTTTCTTTTTTTTTTTTTTAATAATTCAATCTCAAGCAGCATTTGTAAATTGCCTATACGTAGCGAGATTTACAATTGTACATTCAAAAACACAAATAAAGTTTCCATTATAAGAAGAGGGAGAAGAATAGAGTGATTTTACTTAACCCGTCAAAAAGTAGTAGAATACAATTTTAGCTATTTTGCACTAGTTGTTAGGATCTGTTTCACAAGTGAAATTGCTCTAATAATGAAAGTAATAATAATGATTTATATATATAATTATATTGTTATTATTATTATTTTACTATCGATATCTGAATCATGTTCATTTGTGGATTTTGCCCAGATTTTGCCCTTGGCTTATGCTTTAATTTCAACAGTTTAAATTTTTTATATTTATAAATTAAAACAGACTGTATTAAAAGTTCTTATATCTTTTCCATTTATTAATTTTCTGATTCAGGAACAAATTTTTCATGATCTTGGTTCTCCACTGTTAAAAAAAGCTCTGGAGGGTTACAATGTGACCATGTATGCTTATGGACAGGTAAAACTAATAAAGTTCGTAATATTCCAACTGGTTTGAAGATGTACCTTTGACAAAGAAGTGAGATAGATGCTCAAAATTAATATTTCTTAGCCAATGGGAGTAGGATGTGACCCAATGATTTAATGATAAATAAGAATACCCATTGGTGCCTCAAAGACTATTTGCAAAAAGTCTAAAAATTTCAACCCTAGCTACAAAGATCATTAAGTTCATCTTAAACTTTCACCTTCAAAATTAATATTATTTGAGGACTCAATAGCTTTTTACAGGTGAGGGGGGGTGCAACATGTACAGAAAAGCCAAAACAGACCTTGCTTGTATGTAGCCTGTTCTAGGCACACAGATAGTGGAGCACTCAATTTATTTTTTGTCCACACTCCAATATCTGAATGCCTTAAACAGCTTGTTTGCAAATCCTACTTCACATCAATGTCAGTGGTATACAATTATGTAGTTTAAAATTTTTAATGTTTCCAAACTTGTCTCCACATCATGAATGAAATTCTAGCTAAATTTATAAGTCTTTTTCTCCTCACTTTGTGGATACGTTACAGGTCACAATTAAATTCAGGTTAGAATGTTTAAACCTAGGTTGAATCTCTATTTCGTTAGTCTCCTTGCCATAATTAATCATGGATCTAGGGCTAGCAGGCAAAGGAAATAGACAACCAACCTTCAAGTTGGTTTAAACATTCTAACCTGAAGTTATTATTTTGACCTGTAACAAATACAATATGGAGTGATGTTAGAAGGTAACTGGCAGAATATTGTCTTTGTAGACTGGCACAGGCAAGACACATACAATGATTGGGACAGAAGAGGAACCTGGCATTATTCCACTGGTAAGAATTAGTACTTCATTTCATGCTAAAACACAGAATTACACATTTAGTCATGGAGTGAGCTTAAACAGAGCTCTTTAGAGAGCACCTAAAAACGTCACTGGTGCTAGAGTAGCACCATCCATAGAGGTTGTTTAAACCTAATGTCATTAATACCTCCATTCAAAGCCACACTCATCATCGAGATTATCATGTTCAACCTAACAGTGCATTGATGACTAGGTCAAAACGCGTTTGCTCCAACTCTAGCTAATAACTACATAAGTGTCGACATGCATGATAGCAACCTGGAGATTAGAATTGTGCATGGGCTCTTCTTGTCACCTGCAATAAAATAAGTGTTTCATAATAATATTGCTTTTCAGCTGAATCAGGGATTGTTTAAGTATATTGATGAAGCTCCACCAAACAAGCAGTTCTTTGTGACTATCTCCTTTTATGAGGTAAGAAGCTCAGCTGATAATGATTTGATGGAAATTCAGGTATTATAACTACAGTGTGAGGGGAGAGGCCTACAGTACAAAGTTACAAAAATGGTTTATTTCAGTGTAATAAACAGAAATATCATTACTATATAAGTGACCCTAATTAGTTTTTGACTAGCAATTAAAGTGAGATGGAAGACAAGAACAATATTGGAAATTTTAAACCAGTTTATAATAAGGTCTCTTGATGCCAAACATTCACATAAAGAATTGGACTGCCTCTAATTTGAGTTCAGATCTTGGACAAAATAAGGGGGCTTCCTGATAATTCTTTTTTTTAAGTCTGCATTTGACAGCTAAACACCCCTATAAATTGTACACATACTCTGTAATTATATAATATTTAATGATTATGTACATGTATAATGCAATGGTTAACAGTTTTAACTTCGTTTTCCTGATCTTATATTTACCATTGTTTAATACTGATCGATGCTTATTCTTTTTTTGGAATTTACTAACAAAATATTATTTATATCTCTTTATCAGATCTTTCAAGAAATGATTCATGACCTTCTCAACCCAACTGGTCAAGATCTGCGGGTCAGACAGCATCCCCAGTTGGGAATGTAAGGCATTTTTTAATTGTTTAATATTTGCAAGTGCAAGTCACAGAGAATACAATCTAAAATATGAAATATGAAATAAAACGATGCTCATTAATAGGCCATTTGCATGATGGCATCATTTTACTACTACTACCAGAATCCCTCAGTGTTTTGTTTTCTTTGCAAATTAGGGCTTTTGTTATTTAAATCTCACTGGGATTTCCAAATTTAAAAATGAGAGGAAAACGAAATGAATTATGGTGTTAGTTACTAGTAAAAACACGTCATCATGCAAATGGCCTATTAGTTGCTGGTGCAATTTCATAATGAAATCTGTAATCTTTTTTTTTTAATTTTTAATTTTTTATTGGAAGAGTTTATAGGCACCATGCACTATCCTCAAGCTTGCAGGGAAAGAAGTAGAATTTGAAATCCTCTTGCCCAGGCGGCAAGTAAATTTAGCTAAGGATGTCACAAATTTGTTGCTTCATGTAATTTCTCATTATTATAATTTGCACATGCACATTTCAAATTTTGTTCCAGTTTAAAGCCCAGCCAGTTTTCAATCATGCAACTTGATTGAGGCACTCCAACAATGTAACTAGCCCCTACAACATAAGAAAAGATTGCTGGGTTTTGTCCTTCTGATTCCAGTATTATTCTCAGTTTCACTTAAAAAATTTATTTTTCTACAGTTTTATAGAGGGGCTTGCAGAACTGGTGGTCCAAAACAATGAAGACATTGCTGGTCTCTTTGAACAAGGCAACAGGGTTAGGAAAATGGCATCTGTTGACAAGAACTCAAGTGGCACAAGGTACATAAGCTGCATGTACAACCTGCAGAAATACAGTCATACCTCCTGTATTATAAAGCTATTACCCACAGTAGAAAAGGAGGCAGAGCTGTGCTCTAGCAGTTCTCAGGGTCCCCTGGAGCTTTACTTTAAGTCTTGGGTGACCAGGAAATCTCAGTTTTTTGGATAGGAATCATGTTCTGGACACCCTCCATTTCACAGGTTCAGAGCACTGGGCCCCTTAGAGCACAGCCTTGAGAGGTCTGGACACATCTACTGTTTTGCAGAGAATTGTTGGATGCAATAAAAATTCTTCGATACTCCAAGTAGTGATGTGCATACAGCAAACACTAAGATCAGAACACATATAAGTAATGGCTTAAAAGAGGTTCAAAACATTATGAGAATTTATAAAACCGTCACCCCAAAAAGTGGATATGGTCATTTACATGTACAAGAGGTGGTTGTTTAGGGGAGGTTCCAGTATTATATAGGGCTGTGATATGGTTGCTTATTGGAGGCTGTCGCTCACTAGAGGTGGTCACGCATGGAGGCTCCACTGTATTAAACAGCTTTACCCCAAAGGGGTGGTGAATAGTGCCATTTAGATATACTTTGTGTCTTATCATATAATTTAACAAGTAATGAATGACGCTGAGTATCTTGTGAAGAATTATGGAGATTGAGGAGTGTGTTATCTAGGTGGATAACACCCTCCGAGATCTCCATAATTCTTCGTATGGTACGAAAGCCGAATTCAATAATTGTTTTATTATTCATTCAAAATAATTCTTAGTTTAAAAACACAGCTAAAACATGCTTACCTCCATTGGTGTTAAGTTCATCTTCAATAGTGCACCTTTGGGATTGTTCAGCTCCGCAAATTTTCTCCAAGTAGCAGATGGCACCCTCAAGAACTTTGTCTTCTTGCTGTTCTTGCTATGTTTTTAGCTGTTATTTTGCCCACTTCTTACTCTTGAAACGAGTGAAATGTCCGCCATTTTTGTTTTCACAACCAAAACAACTCAACCTCATCCCCAGGTCTTCTCAGTTAACGGTGCATTAACCTGCAACAAGGCTGCACTTTTGATGTCATCAGTTCATTAAACACAACATTTTTCCAAATAATTTTGGTCCTCAGTAGCTGGTTATGGTGAATTATGCCTGTGCTTTTAGCCAATCAGAATCAGGGAAATATTTTGAATGAATAATAATATCTATTTAAGCACTATGAACTAGTGACCCTTTAAGTAATAGTAACAGGACTGAGTGGAGTCCAATTTGGTCTGTAATCATACGAGTGATTAACAAAATCAGACGACCGCGTAGCGGGAGTCTGATTTGTTTAATCACGAGTATGATTACAGACCGAATTGGATGACACGAAGTTCTGTTGCCAATTAATCATAACTTTAACAAAATTTGTAATATGATAGGCTATTTTTTAAATCCAAACATCAGAAATTCGAAATTTTGTTTTGCTAGCAGTGAAAAAAAAGCCATTTAAGCGCGCGCGTGATGGCGTGTACTGTCCAATTACTTAGGCATGACGCGTACTATCCTATTAAACTGTCCAATTAAGGCTGAAATCAGGGCAGTTGATAGCCAATCAGATTTGACAATTTTGTTATAGTTATGATTAAGGGGATAATTCTCTTAGTAATTTTTAAAATAAGTGGGGTAAAATGAAAAGTATTTTTCTTTTGTAAATAAAAGTATTTTCTTAGAAAAAGCTTTGTTTATGTTTCAAATATTGACAGTTCAAAATATTACTTCATAGAATTTGCCAAGTGCATTTTTGCGATTTTTTCTGCAAATTCAGGAAGAAAATAAAATTCACCAGTAATCACCAAGAGGCCACATTTCCTTGCTTTCTTATTTATGGTACAGTTACTTTGGTAATTGCAAAAATAGTTGTTTCATTAATTGCAAAAATCTCATTCTTCTGAAACTGTTGCAAAACAAGATGTCATTCTGACTCCAGTCTTAGAAAAAGTGAGTAGCCAGCACAGATATTCAGTGGTACAGGAGCTGGTCAACACACGTGAAAATTGCTATCCAACGATTTTTTTAACGACTACTTAAAAGCTATTTGTTATTAACTTTTAGCTTCCCATTTTATAGTCACCCCAACATTATTTTCTACAACAGTTGCATAATGGCTAGATGTGGGGAAATAAGGCTTTATTTAGTTTTGTTAATTCAAGCTTGTTTTATAATTATCTCTATAGGTAAAGGGGTAAACCTGCCTTCATTTGTCAAAGAGTAGGATATGTAATTATCATGTCTTGTTTTGCAGGTCCGACTGTGTCTTCACTATTCATGTTGAACAGAAGAGCATTGGAGGATCTTCTGAAACTGGAATAAGATCCAAGATTACATTGATTGATATGGCAGGTATAATAAAGCTGCAACAGACTGTTACTAACAAAAAAGTTTCTTTGGTAGCCCACAAGGAAGCTATTGAGGGTCTTGCTTGCTTGTGCAAGCTATTAAAGAGTTACCATAAAATGTAATGCCTTGTTTCTTTTCTCTGGTAATTCTAATTCATGTGAATCTTCCAGAATCTGTTGTATAAGTTTGTCTTTTAACCCAGGCAAGGTCTGTTTTGTTATAAAATATAAGTTTGGTTATGCAAATATTGACAGTCCAACAGAATTAAAACCACTGGCACCAATTGGAAAATTATGGCCAAATTCAGTATTAGCACAATTATTGTGAAATTTTTAATATACCATGTTTCTGGTTTCTTTTTGTTTTGCTTTTTGGTATTGTTGTTGTTTTGTGTTTTTTTACACCTGGTCTCAGTTGTTCGAAAGGTGGATAGCGCTATCCACTGGATAAATTACTATCCACTGGATAGCGCAAGTGGATGTCATAATACTTATCCTCTGGATGGTGCTAACCAGCTTTCGAACAACCAGGGCCTGAACTATTAACGTACAGTTCCAAAAGTAAGGATCCCTCTGAAAGTGACGATAAAAATTCACAGTTTTTAACACATGCCAAAAGTAGTGGGTCCCAGAAAATAATGGCCCAGCTTCCGAAAGTAGCAACTTCAAAATTAATGTAATTTCCCTATTAGTAGAAATAATGGAGTTGATAGATAAAACAAGCTTTACCATACTGATAATGATCTGAGGTTTATTTTTAAAGGTTATTATGGCTCTTGGTTATAATGATCTCTGACATTCGTTCATGTAACTCTAAAGATACATTACTTTTTTTCAAAAAGTCTTCCTTTCATCTGTGAATACCCATACTGTAATCAAACAATTCTTTTGAATTTTTATTTGAAAAGCAATAACTTGGTTTAAGTTTCTCCAAAAAAGTAGGGATGTTTTCACATTTTTCAGGATATTATTGCTGTAACCTGGTTTGGTTCATGTACAATACACGTAACTTTAGCTACCCAAACTGAGTAGTGATTGGAAAAAGCTGCTAAATTCGAAAGTAATAAGGGTCATAAAGAAAGTATTGCCTGACCTTTCTTCCACTACAATACTGTGTCACCTTTTTCAACTCTGCCTCCCCTGCCCCACCCATTTTGCTTTCAAAGATATTCGATTTTAGCAGCATCACCTTACTCAGAATTCTCATTAATAATGTATCAAAATACAGTAAACACTGGCTAATAAGAATCTACATTTTTTGAGGTCAGGTGAAAAAGGTTCTTTTATTTTGTGGTAGTTATTGGCAATTTAGGCTAAGTAGGTTCTTAATTAGGTTCTTAATGTCTATAAAAGAGATATAGTTGTGGACTACCAGAAAAATAAAGAAACTTGAGTTTGGTCCTTAAATATTCAGTGTTTATTCACAACCTACTGTACCTTGCAAACCTCCTTTTTGCAAGGTCAATGAAGACAAATACAATCTGCATGTACTTTTTACAGACCTTTTCCCTTTGTAGGGATTACATTAATACTTCTATTTGTAATTACAGTTTAGTACAGTTTGTTTGGCAATCTCAAAGTCAAACTCCTTAGTTAAAATGTGTATCTTAATGTACTTGTAACCCACATATAGGAACCTGCTTGATCTTGCTTGGCTAAACAGGTTCTTGTATTTATGGGTATTAAAGTGGCAAATGTCTGCCAGCAGGTTCTTAAAGCACAGGTTCTTATGAGTGGGTGTTTATTACAAATGTTTTGTCTGCTTTTTACTTAATGGTTTTTAATATTGTTTTTCATTATTTATTATCAAGGGTCTGAGAGGATGGAAGGAGTAGACCTCAATATTCAGAGTGAAGGTGCCTTCATCAACAAAGGGTAAGAATGTACCTTAATTTACCCTAAATATAGAAACAGTTTTTTTAATCAGAAATAAACTTATCATAAAACTGCTTGTTCCATTTTTTTTCAATAACTGAGTATTTTGTCACTCGCTGATTGGTTGAGAGCTATGGTCAATGAGAGTATAGACCATTCTTAATCTCTCTCTTATATTTGACCCGTACCAGACAGGGCTCTTATATTCAAACCGAGCTTGTCAGGGTCACATGTACATGTAACAAATTTCTCCATTTCTCTGTTTTTAGAATCAGTGCTTTAAACGCTGTGGTCAGTGCCCTAGCAGACCCAAAAAAGAGGGAGGGCCATATACCATACCGAGATTCCAAACTAACTCGAATTTTGCAGGTAGGATTAATTTTACTCCATCTGTTTTAACGATGCAATATCAGTGGCACTTATCCCCTCCTTTGGCGCCAACTGATTAAAATTAACCTCTTGATAGAAATGTTATGGTGAATTTTAAGCCTTGTGAATACATGAGGAGGATGTTTATTCAGTCTGCTTTGGAAGAAAAATCCGAGTACTCCCAACAAGATCTAGTTGCTTCACTTTTCAGCACCTGAAACCATACATTAAGGCCTTAAAATCTAACAAGTTTGAATTATAAAAAGATACGAGCCTTGTCCCCCTAGCATTTCTCTAAACTTCACATTCATGACTTGCATTTTTAAGGGTATTTGTACTATCTCCCTGAATTTTCACTTGGAAGGTAATCAGGGAAGGCAATAGTATTCTGGACATTCCTTGTTCACTGGTACATGCGTGAACCATGTGATTCACTTATATTCTCTATTTTCTATATTTTTGAAAAGACAGGAAAAGTCGTTATGTCACGTTTCCATGGCAGCAGCATTTCTGGATCTCAAAACAATGTGGTCCTGCAAATATGGCAGAAAAAATGAAAAAAAATTGACACACATGACTTTGCGGTGCATGATTGCACTCAGGAAACTAAACGGTAGCCCATTTTTTTCTTCCATCGTTCGACAAGGCAAATGACCATCTCTGTCAGGAAAGATTGGTGAGGTCCAGAAATTTTGCTACCATGGTAATGCGGCGTCACACTTCTCCTCTCTATTGATAGTATTTTAATATATAAAAATAAAGAAGGATTTTAATTTGTAGGATTCTCTTGGAGGAAGTGCATACACTGCAATGATAGCAACAGTATCCCCTGCTGGTAAGATAGTAACGCACTGGTCACACTTAACTTGACACTGACAACAGTCGACATTTCACGATGCCACCACTGGTTTCCCAGGAAATGACTTTAGAGAAACGAGCGCAGAAATTCCATACTGATGATGCGTCACCACTTAGATCTGTGCAGTGCTTCTCTTTGGTTGTGCTGCGTGGACAAATTTGCTTCAACCAATGAAAAGCGCTGCCTCGATCCGGGTTGTGTCGTCAGTATGGAATTTCTGCGGCGAAATGTCGGCTGATTTCTCAGCCTAGTTCGTATCATAGAATACGTTGTTAGGTGTCTGGCCTTCGTACAGGCACCTGGCTGTCAGAGGTTGTTTTTTCCTACTTAATTCCTGATAGTTCGCGGTTAAGCCGCGACAAGGAGCCGCGAAGCGCAGACTGAGAAAAAAAAAAACCACAATGCAATATTTACCAAGCTTTATGAAACCATGAGCACAGTTTATTTCGTCTAAGGTATGTCGAGAACAGACCTCCGAAGCTAGGGTATAGTTCAGTTAAACATTTTTAAGAATTTTTTTCTTTTAATTAAATAACTAACAGAAACTTTGCTTCTTGAATTTTTCCGTGTTAAGATTCTGATTATGAAGAAACTTTGGCCTCTATGCAGTGCGGAAACAGGACGAAAGCCGTTGAAAATGCAGCCAAGAAAAATGAGGTACTGAAGTTGTTTCAAGGCTGAGTGTAGCTTTTCAAAAGGGCTTTTTTAAAACCAGCCATATACTGAGTACCAGCAGCTAGTGTCTATTCAGGTCTTTCAGTAGCCATAATTTTCATGAGGACCTCATTTTGCTACAAGGACCAGGATATGTTTTCTTTTTTTCTCTCTGTTACCTCCCCTCCTATACACTGCCCATTTTGTTTTCACTTATTTTAGTTTACTTGGAATGAAAACATTAGTCAAAGTATTTCCTGTTAGAAGTAGTAAACTCTTGACCACATCTACCAGGCAATTTGAAGTAATTTTTTGCAACTATATTAAGCTCGACCGTTTCAGCGAACGAGCTTGTTTTGTGTATTACACAATGTAGCAAGCGAATATAAACTACAATTAATGGCCCTAATTTGCACGATGAAACAAGACCGTGAAGCCGTTTAAGTCTCGTCACGCAACGCTCCTCCAGAATTTCTCGAGGGGAGCTTTGCATGACGAGACAGAAATGGCTGCGTAGGAGAGCTTACTGCTCACTTGTTTAAAAAAAATGTATTGTAAGAGGGGGTGTTTGTTTTACTCTCATCCACGACTCTTCATTCATGTTTTGACTCGAGACTAGTCCGAGCAGTGCTAAGGACGATTGGTGCAAATCCATCAATTCGGCCCTGGAGGACTCTGGTAACTGAAGGGATAACAACCTCGTTCTCAGGGTCTGTCTTTTCCCTGTCCCTTAGAGTGAGAGGCCCTGGGATTAAGGATGCTATAGGAAAAGACCACTGTTATAAAACTGAAATAGCCTTAGGAGATACCACTGTTTACACACATTGTTTCTGTTATTCAAATTTGTAAGCAGTGAAACAAAAGAACCAATGCGCCTTTGGTTGGTACATTAATATCAATAGGTGACGTCAGCGTGAGTATCGCTATAGCGTTATTTAGATAAGGCCTTTTTCTTTTATTTTTGCATTAATCAGATTGAGAACACAAAGATCATTCAGGACTTAAGGGATGAAATATCACGTTTAAGAGAAAAGTTAGCTACTTCTGGTAGAGCAGGAGGAGCAAGCAAGGATGATGTCCAACAAATGGAGGTAAATTAATATTGGTGCTCAAAATGTTAATATTTGCTTATAAATATCGTATTTTAGTTGGCTTCTGAGCTTTTTTTCTTCTTCTCTTCTGCCTTTGGATTTAATTCCTGTAGG
>JBBMOI010000005.1:11197500-11322500 GCA_038088405.1 Porites divaricata
AAAGGCAATAATAAAGTTAGTAAACGCAAGTAGAAGAAATATTTATTTGGGAATAAAACGAAAGAAAGCGTCACGTTCGGTTGCGCCAAATTTGCATAAATTTACGTACACTGCAACTGTCACGTTTTTGATACACGTGATACAAAAGCGTAGCTTGTGAAAATTCATTCATTCACTCAGATGTAAATTTGGTGAAAATCCAACCGAAACTGTTCATAAAAAAACATCTTTAAAGTAGTGCAATGACCCACAATACTTTTATGAACTGCAAGGAAAGCTCAAGTGAACTAGATCAAGTTGGCGATTGATAATTGGGCCAAGTTTTTGACAGTTTGTCGATTTTAAGTTCATCGCATGTAGTTGTTGTTTACGATGGAAACAGAGCAGCCATGAAAGCTGAAAGACTGGCATTCCACAAAACGCAAAGTGGCCTCCATTGTTTTGGTAGGTTTTCAAAACCGGCGAATTGCGCTACTCGAGGACTATTACTTATAGTCCTCTAGTAGCGTAGCCAATTAAAATGCAGGATTTGCATTAGTCCACTATTTGGGTGATACTAAGTGAACTTAGCCTGCGGGCTATTTTGGGAAGTCTCGAGAAGTCACGCGAGAGCCGCACGCGGCTTCGTCGTTGGCTCGCGCGTTCTCTCGCGCCTCACTTTGCTCTCCGTAATTGGAGAGCCTAGTCGAAGGTTAAAGACAACTCAGATACACTAACGCTGATAATGATGTTATTTTGAACAGCTGAAAGCGGCCGAGGGTGCACAGTATAGCACTGAGCAGGCCATCAAGTTAGAAATGGAGCTGGTTGAGTTGAAAGCTGAACGAACTGTCATGTCACTGCGGGTAAGGTCTCACTTCTCTGGCAGTCAACGCGAATTTTGCTCAAGCTGTTCTCAATACCTTCTTTATTTGCCATTGCTATTATTATCACAACCTTAAAGCTAAATTATCGGGACAAATTGAATGATTTTCACTCAAAAAGCTTGTGGTTGCAAGACAGAGAGCTGCGAGACAAGTAATTCTTTCTTCCAGGGGTGGACAACAATCGTAGTGAGGGTGTAGCCTGCATGTTAAAATCGTCACTCATTTTCTTAGAGTAGAATATTTAACTTCCCCTCCAGGAACATTTTAGGGGAAAATATTTCCCTGCCCATTTGTTGCTGACTTGTGATGAATTCAGATATAACCCTGAACCGTATTGTCACCAAAAAATGTGTTCAAACCTCATAGCTGTCCAATTGGAAAATCAAAAAGTGGTTTACTCATTATAATAGCTACGGCTCTACAACGCTAGTTATGGAATATCAAGTAAAGGTTTTCTGTTTTTGTTATTGCCAAACTGAATTTCTTTAACTAGTTTGCCTGTGTCTTCATGAAAACTCCAAAATTTCATTAAGATTTTGCCAAAAAGCACTTCGATCTACGCCCAATTTTCGCAATGATATGTGTCATCTGCAACGCATAAAAGGATCTAAACAAAAGCACAATAGTTGATGTAGGCGTAATTTCCGCTGCTCTCTTGGGTCCCCTCCTTGTAATCGAGCCTATGAATTGCACTTTATATGAGTGTCAATGTATTTAACACTAAAGTACATGTAATTGGGGACACTATATTTACGTCTTCTTCTGAAGATAGGAGCGCCATTTTAAATGGTCATCCGACTCACGGGAAGGCAGTGCCTTCATTTCTTAGTTATTTCAAGACCCTGAGTGTTGGTCCGGCCTCGGGAACCTTAACCCAGACCACTCGCTCTGCAGTCAAGCGCTTTACTGACTGGGCTCATCCTGCCACAGTAAATTGATTAATGCAGAGACGATCATCACTGATCATCATTGATTAATGCAGAGACGATCATCAGTGATCATCATTGATTAATGCAGAGACGATCATCACTGATCATCATTGATTAATGCAGAGACGATCATCACTGATCATCATTGATTAATGCAGAGACGATCATCACTGATCATCATTGATTAATGCAGAGACGATCATCAGCGATCATCATTGATTAATGCAGAGACGATCATCACTGATCATCATTGATTAATGCAAAGACGATCATCACTGATCATCATTGATTAATGCAGAGACGATCATCACTGATCAGCGTGCAAAGAAAGTCGTGTCCGACAGCCCGGGGCTGGTGGATTTTGCGATCGGGCTAGTGAATTTTGTGCTTAACTTGCCCGACGGGCAAGCGAAGATTTTTCTGAGAATTAAAATTACAAAAGTACTGTAAGACAAATGTTTTACATGTAAATTCCTAATAAATTCCTGCGGACCGTGAAAAATTTTTTTCGGGCTAGTAAAAATGACTTTCGGGCTGGTAGATGTTGGTTACAGCTTGCCCGAAGGGCAAGCTGTAAAATTAATTTTCTTTGCACCCTGCTGATCATCATTGATTAATGCAAAGACGATCATCACTGATCATCATTGATCGATCTAGAGACGACCATCACAGTTAAATGCGCAACTTATGCATAATTTGTGTATTTAACTGTGATGATCTTCTCTGCATTTATTTCTTCACCCCACAGTTCCAATATATGAAATTCATATCTTCATCATTTCAAAAAAAATTTTGTTACGTGTTTATTCGTTTATTTCTTTACAATAGATTCAATCTGTAACCGAGGAGAAAAAGCGTTTAAAAGCGGACCTGGAAGAGGCGTATAAAAGGCATAAAGAAGAACTGGAAATACAACAATTACAGCACTTTCAGACCTTTAGGAATTACCGAGAGGTTTTCGAGGAGCAGAAGGCGGCCATTGAACAACGCTATCGAACTTTGCTAGAAGAGGCCATACAGGATGCGGTTTTTCTATCTACTAGAAATCAAGAACTCATGCACGAAAACCAAATTCTCAAACAAGGTGCGACAAATATTCTTCGAAGAGTTTTTTGGAGCTTCAGTTAACACTTGAAGACTTATCTTGGGGTCCCAACAGGGTTCTTCAATTCCATCATCTCGACCCAAATTTTCGCTCAATCTCGTAATTCGCCTTTTCCACATTTCCCATAATACACTTTGTTTGCGTGTTTCTCGCCCCCCAACACAAGCAAGCAGTTTTGCATAAACATTGTTTACATTTCTCTCGGGACTATTGAAAGTCCCAAGAGAAGATGAAGATAATGCTTATGCAAAGCTAGGGAGAAGCGCCCTGGGGACGAGGTTGAAGAATAAGGAGGGGGGGCTTATCAACTTTCTTCCCCTGAAAAGGGGGGAGGGTTAATGGAGAATTTATGATACTTCCAATCCGAATTTCACCCCTATATTATTATTACGTTGAAACCCCACTCCTGGCCTTCGAATAAGGTCCTTGTTAAGAATTGCTGATAAACAAACATATTCTTCCGGCGAGTATTTGTTTGTATGTTAATTCTTCTGGCCCAGTTATTCCAAAGATGGATAGCGCTATCCACCGTATAAATCTCTATCCAGAGAATAAAGCAATTGGTTTCCCTAATGCTTATCCACTGGGTAGAGGTTTATCCAATGGATAGCGCTATCCAGCTTTCAAACAACTGGGGCATGGAGAGTAAGCAAGCTAACCCCCATATACTGTTTGCTACTTAATGTTTGATGGTTATAATTTAGTTATTTCCGAATTTTGCTTTATTTTATTTTATTTTTTTCACGATCTGCAAAAAAACCTCAAAATTTTCAGTAACTTGCGACTTCCTGGAAATCGGAAAAATAAATCCCCGGGAAGAAAAACCAGTCTTTCACGTTCGCAAAAGTAAGTTCCTGGAATATATGTTCTGGTTATCCTTGGTTTAAATTTTATTTTCTTTTGTTTTTGGGTATGGTAATATATGATAATGAGTTTGAAACAAAAGAAAATAAAATTTAAACCAAGGATAAAATTGAACCACAACATATACAATGAAAATACAGATCGCTGGATTTTTTTCTTCAGCGATTTTAGCGATCATGAGGTAACCAGGCGCAACTTGTGACTAATGGTTTCTTTGCATTGATGTTTGTTTTCTTTTTCCAGAAATGGCTGAACTGAAAGATCAAATGTCGCTCGGAGGAGCCAAAGTTGACAACGCGTAGTGTTGTAAGTCCGTAACACCCACTAAACTGAAGAAAAGGAGTGTTCATCCTAAAAAATAAGTGTTTTTTCGCGCAACGTATTCTCATCCCCAGAGCTGGCATCCTGGGATGGAGAGCTCTATAGCTAGGCAGAACCGGCTTTCTGCGCTGCCTCATTCACTTAAAACAATGAGCATTTTACCATCGGTTACTAAAATGGGAAACTACTGCGTTTGCGTGTTATCCCGGTTTCAGCCAGAGTTGCACTGGTGAAATTTATATACGCATGCGCAGCAAAAAAAAACCGTGATCGCGTATCGACCAATCAGACAGTGAAAGCCAGAGCTCTCTCGATTTTCGACGCTGACAACAAGGATCGCAGCTCTGGGACGAGAATGAGTGCAGTTCGTTTTTAAATCAAGCAAAAAGGGCTTTCAAGGAAAACTTGGCAGTAATTGAATTTAGTCCGGCGAACCTCCTTAGAATCGTTTTATTTATTTGCACAGATTGTACTTACTAAGGAAGCAGTTATATTTATAATCGTTCCTTGTAAAGCTGTAAAATACCGTGTAGTGACTTGTTTTTAGCATAATGTAGCATAATGTCTAACCCAGATACGTTTCAGTAAAACGCGGATACAGGTCAAGGGGCAAGCTGAATGAGGGCGAAACTCGGCTGCTCGGGAAATTCCAGTGTACCTGGGTTATGGTGTTTTAATTCTCGGTAGACCATTGATAATAAAAAATATATATATTTTCATAATTTCGTGTCAAAGTATTTCTTTAGTGCGATGTCTTATACCTACGGTGGCCCATAAGGGACAGCGCTTTCAATAATAATTTTCACAAACATTGGGCCTTGCGGGCCACCGTATATACCCCATGAAGGAGTGTAACTCTCCTCGAACGGTTACACGCTGTGAGGGTTGAAATGTAATAGACCACTTGGCCACTCCCTTTTCAGTCGGTTGCAACACTCTTTTGACACATGTCGGACAGCAATCGCTTTAATATTGTAGACGATTATATCGCAGATTAATAAATACTAAACAAAACAGAAAAGCAAGGCAAAAGTAATAAACGGGGAGTAAATAGGCGATAACAACGATCACCTATGCACAAAACTCTTATTTTTCCGCAGTTTGCTACTCGCTAACATGCGGGGTCCGTAACTGTAAAACACAGGCTTAGAACCAGTGTTTCCTCACTACACTGAGAAGAAACAAGGTTTAATTATTTCCCGTCAGGTTTGGCCTACCGTTTACACGTATCCGGTGAAAATAGTCACCTAAAACGAATCTTTTCAACAACGCTCTTAGAAGGGGAAATTTTTTAAAAACGCGGTTTTGCTGTACTCCTGTGGATGGATGAAAACGGAGGTTTTTGAAAACGATCTCGTCACGGTGTTGAATACCAGTAAATGCGCATGCTCCCATCAAAGGTGGTATCGTTTTCATTCGCTATTGCGTTTTCGTGAGGACGGGTAAAAACTATTCAAAAACGCGTCTTGTGGACGCGGATTTTTTGAAGAAGGAGAAAAGAATCGTTTTAAAAAAGATGGATTCGTGTGGACAGAGCCTTATTTTGGAAGAAATGCAAAATCAGTCCAAGCACTCGAATGGAAACAATATTAGTGACGGAAGACTGCAAAACTTAGCGTGTACGTCTGCGACAAAAATACGGCCCTATCCTTGATTTAAAAATGCGGGAAAAGAAAGTCGATCTATATCCATCACTCCTTCCTGCCCCCCACCTTCAACCTAAAAAGGATTATCTGCGCATAAGCACCTACATCTTGGTCAATTTTCGAGGTTATCGCCCCAAACTTTCCCCTCCGGCCGCAGGTTAATAAATTTCTACACTTATCCTTGAAACCCGCGAAAACTCCGCACAACATTTTCTTTCATATCCTTCAAAGCAAGTTCTTTAATTTAGCTCTTGTACATTATTATATCAACCCTGCGAGTGTTAGGCTTTTCAGGTTCAACTGCAGCCAAGGCAAAAAAGTCGTCGTCTCCACAGCGCAACTTTATTTTACCGTCTTCTCCACATGCACTTGAATCTTTGGTGCAAAATCTTGCTAGTCTGTCGTCTCAATCTGTGACGAGCTTTGGATCAAACATGGCGTGTGTAAGTGCCCAGGAATAAAAACATAAACTATTCTCATTTTCAAATTAGTAATCCTGCATTTTTTCGTCGCTGCTACGTAGAATGATGAATCCAGCCGAGGTGCACATCTCTTCAATGACTGGTCTGGCTTCACAGTTCATCATGTCCATGTACACCTATTTCGAATAAGGTTGCTTCAGAGAAGAATGATGCATGATCCATGTTTCATAGCCCGCGGTGCATTATTATTATAATTATGTGCCCACAACAAGCCTAAAAACCAACTAAAAACCTAAAAAGCAAACGCTGCAGATGCTTCTATTGCCTTTTCACAAATGGTCTCCTTTATTTCAATGAACGTGAACAAGACTAATTAAACCTTCCTGCTACAAAAGTGTTTGCCATAGTGCACTGCAGGCTATGAAACATAGTTCACGGGAGCAACCTTAATTGAAATAGGTGTATGCCAATATATGCTGCTTAAAGCTCGTACCCGGATCTCTTGTACATCTCTTGTACAGAATCCATGTAAGAACCAACTATGGGAAATTCACGTTTAAATATAGGGCGGCTCTAATTTGGGAAACTATTCAAAAAGAATTGAAGTCTCTTAATAGTTTTGCCTTTAAAAGAAACTGTAAAACCTTCCTATTACAAAACCAATGATAGCGAAACACCTATTGTAGCTTCCTGTCTTCCTTGAACAAAGTAGGAATAGTAATATATAATTGGGTAATTCTTTAATATAGCATTTTACCGCACTGTATCAAAAAGTCTAGAAAAATTCTAAAATATATAAACAAGTATTCTCTATACCCTAATTTATTATTACCTCACACTTATATCTTGGACTCCTCTATTTACTAAATGGGACAGTGACCAACACGAAAGCTTCAGCTACTTTGGTCACTGTGTACTTATCAACAAACCTGCATATTATATTTACTTTTCATCATTTGTTAACCTACTGATTCTGTGAGCCATCTTATACTGTACCAACTTAAATAGTGCGAAATAAACTTGAACTTGAACTTGTCGGCGATGCTGCTCTCACGGCAACCCTAGTGTTTTCGTTGAAGTTCATGCTTCGTTGAATTTCCGCCGGAGTAATCTCGACCGTTACTTGGCACAAGTTAGCAATCGCTGTCACAGTGTTAGTGGACTAGGAAAACTGCAAATTACATTATTCCCCAAAGATAACCTGTTAGTGCTAAATATTTTCTGCTTTTCGTATTTCCTATCGAACCTTTTGTAGTTTCTTTTGCGTTATTATCTTTTTGTATTTGTGGTTTTTGTCGTGGATATACTTGCCTACGTATGATTTACAAACAAAGAAATCTATTATTCTTTGTATTAGTTAGCATTGTCGAACGTGCTCAGGAAACTTTTTCAGTTCTTGTCAACGTGTCATCGTGTTAAGATCAAAGTGAGCTTAAGGCTCAACGTCAACGCTGTGAAATCCCTAACGCGGACACAGAAGTAAGACTTTTCACTTTGTGCATGTTACGTTTTATAAAGCCTTCTTCTCATCGTATTAATGATTTCGTAGTTTTAAGTTAGTTTAATTATAGTTTTCGCTGTATTTATTTTTTAGTTTTCGAAACCACTTTGTACATCGCTTTCTGTATTATTGTCGATTATTGTAAAGCGCCATTGAGCTCACGGAAATGGCGCTATATAAATTCTTGTATTATTATTGTCCTCACATAATGTTTGCTTAGAGTCTCTAGGGCCGAGATCAAACCATGATCCTGGGGCACTAGGGGATAGCCAGTTTTTAGATTGATAACACCCTCCTCAGAATGTGTGCTGTACCTAGCTAGGTTATCTTTTGTAGTTCACTGATGCTTAATTGGCTATTATTATTATTATTATTATTATTATTATTATTATTATTATTATTATTCGTCTACACCGCCTATTCATCGCTTCGCTGCCCATTTCTTCTCAGGCTGTCACCCCCCCCCCCACGTCATCAAATATTGAAAATTGACTGAGGGAAGAGATGATTGATGACGTCATATCGCACGACAAATGACAGCATTTGTGCCAAAAATGCTCGCTGATTCCGATCGACGTATATAGCACATAAACAGTTCATATTTAGCATATTATCGCTTAAGTTATAGTGGCATACCAGAATTTATGGGGAAACGTTCCATGTTACAGTAGCTCAAACAACGCAAAATATTTCAACATTTATGGTCGGAAAGTCGAGTCTACAAGAAATAGCAACTTTGGCGATTATCCAGGAGATATCAGACTGTAATCTGGAGACGGGAGATACAGTCCAAAATCTGGAGTCTCCCGGATTATCCGGGAGAGTTGACAGCACTGTCTTCTTTTTCAACATTGTTAACGTCTCATCGCTTCGCTTTGCTGTCCTTTTCAAAGTGTACTTGCTATCTTAAACTGCGCAATATACAAAAGCTCTTGCGTAGGTCAGCCATGAATTGTATCAGTTGCGTCGAACCCAGAGGATGTCTACGAAGCGAGAACTTTGTAAAACGTGTTTTAGAGCCAAAAGTTCTCAAAATTAATTTCAACTCTATATACATATTTTGAATACCTTTAATTTTAAGGTATAACAAGGCAGCTTTTAGTCTACATTCCTCGCTTCATAGACCACGAAGTTTTCCGTGTACAGCGTTTACAGCCAAATTCTAGATTTGCTTTTTATCTTTATAATGAGTGTTAATTCTAATTTTGCCCCCCATATTGCTAATAAGTAACTATGCAACTTCCAAAAGCTTTAGACAGCTGTTTAGTGAGCCTCTATGAATTCTGATGAATCGCGAGATTCGTGCATATTTAATCCTTGATCAGGAAAAACAGTTTGCTTCTGGCGATAGGTTTACTATTTATCACAGGTTTCACTTCCTTATTTCAACATAAGTGACGTTGTACGTTGGACATCGTAGAACCTCGATTTTATAGTACTATATTTGAACTTAAATGCTTTTTGACCTTGGTCCCTTGCATATAAAAACATATTTTAGCTTATTGAAAAAATAGCAAGTACGTAGCGTGACATGGCCCCTTTAAATGAATGATGAATAAAAGCTATGACCAATCCACCATAAAGAGTTTATTTAATTAACAGTGAATGAATGAGGCTGAGTATTTTATGAAGAATTATGGAGTTCGAGGAGGGTGTTATCGGCCGAGGCGGATAACACCCTCTGAGATTTCCATAATTCTTCATAAGATCCGAAAGCCGAACTCAATAATTGTTTTATTATTCATTCAAAATAATTCCTAGGTTAAAAACATAGCTAAAACATGATTACCTCTATCGATCCATCGATGTTAAGTTCGATACTGTACGTTTAGATTTGTCCAGCTCCCCAAATATTCTCTAAACAGCATATGTCGCCCTCCGAGTTTTCTTCTTGCTGTTTTTGCCATGCTTTTAGCGATTATTTCGCCTAGTTTTTTCTCTTGAAACGAGTGAAATGTCCGCCATTTTTTTTTCACCACCAAAACAACTCAAACTCGTCCCCAGGTCTTCTCGGTTAACGGTGCCTTAACCTGTAGAGGGCTGCATTTTTGACGTCATTTCCTCGTTAAACAAAAAATTCTTCACAATTTGGTCATCAGTAACTAGTTTTAGCCAATCAGAATCGGGGAAGTATTTTGAATGAATAATAAAAGCGTTTATTGTTTAACACATAGTAGTAAGTAAAGGAGAAGGATTATGAATGCCGGGAAAACAAAGGTGCTGCAGTTTAAAATTATGCTCAGGCGCCGGGCGGGAATCCTGACAGTGCACTGACAACCTCATTGTGTTTGTGTAAATTCCATTCACTTATTTGATAACGTCGTGCACAGATAGGTACAAAAATGCTCACAACAACATATAACAAAAAGAAATCTAATGGGCTTTATTACCACTGCAACTTTATTAACTATGGTTGAAAGTTAGTAAAACTCGCCTAACTATGATATCTACAATCGTCAAGCTCCAATGCTAGTAAAAGAAATAAACGGACAAGAATCTAAAATAGTGAAAAAAAATAAAATAATAACAATAATAATAAATATTGTTTTCCTAGATTGGACGTGCACTAATCACTTTGTTGCCATGGCCTCTGTTGTACCAGGAAGCCCATCAACAAAAGAAACAACCAATTATGCCAGGTTATGCCGCGTTCTTGTCGATGTGGGCACTTGTGCCCTCAGGGATTGCTTTGATGCCATCTGTCCACCACCAACTCTTCACAAGGTCTTGGCAGCCAATCAAGCCACATTGCATAATTTGAGAACACGGAGGATTATCAATGCAACACAATGGGGAAAACTCTTTCCAGCCATTCCATCTTCAGTCTCATCAAAGAATTTTGACATCACTCTGTTGACAACTTTGTTACGCAACATATGCGGTCTTGTTCCCCCAGTGACTGGATGGGACGTGCTCCCTACTTCCATAGACATCAGCCATCAAGCTGACATCGCAAGAATCAAACACCTCAGAAATATCGTTTACGCTCACGCCGATCGCGCTTCTGTTGATGCCGCAACATTTAACAAACTCTGGAAGGAAATCCGGGACACTCTAGAACGACTAGGGGGAGTTACATTTAAGGTAAAACTGATAGACTTCAAATGTTCAGTATCACATATTGAGTTGATATCTTTAGTTATCTTATTTTCATTCTAGCTAATCTGGCTCACCAATGCAGTAATTAAGTGTAATCATGTCCGATTTCAGGTCGCTATTGACAACTTGGAAGTGTGCTGTATGGATCCCGATATGGAACTCCATTACAAAGAACTCCTTCTTCAGTGGAAAAATGATGAAGACAACATAAAAGATGATCTGAAAGACATTGGCGTAGGCATAAAAGAAATTGGCTCTGACATAAAAACACTCACAAAGAAGTTTGATGACTTGGTCGCATCAAATGAATCTTCCGCCAGGGAAAAAGGTGATATGAAAAGACCAAAATATTATTTGGCTGAAAACTTCCCCTGTGCCCGTTATAGACTATACCCACTGGCAGCAAAAATTACTCCAATTTTTATGGTCCAAATTTTGGATTTTAATTTTGTGAGAAACTTCTGACAAAAAGTGGCGGATCCAAGGCCCCCCCCCCCCCCTTTATTTTTACACCAAACTGAGGCCCGAAGGGCCGAAAAAATTGTTTTTGAGACCGCCTCCCCCTTATCCCAGGGTCTGGATGACCGCCCCCCGCCCCTTATCTGAAGGTCTGGATCCGCCACTGGTATATGTTTTCTTTGTTCTGTATGCAAGCATTTTTGTTGTTGAAAATACAAAGAGCTAAACGATTATGTATTATTAAGAACCTAATCAGCCTGAATTGTGAAAAACTACCCCGGCCTAAAATAAAAGAACCTGTTCAGCTTGACCTCGAAAATTCTAGGTTCTTATATGTTATTAACTTGAGCTTGATTTTGCTTTTTCATAAGGTAAGGGCCTAGAACTGATGGGAAAACTGGATACCTCTTCGGTGTGCAGAGAAAAATTTCATGAGAATGAACTTCTGTCGTCTTTCTGCACACAGTGCAAAGTATGCATTTGTGACAAATGTAAACAAACTCGTCACAATCAACACAACACAGTTTCTATCGATCAAGCCGCAGAAAAATACAAAGTTGATATCGAAGAGATTGTCGAAGAAATGAAAAGAGGAATTGCCGTTTACGAAGAGCAGATGAAAAGAACAAATGAATCCTTGAGAAGAAGCAGACAGAGGATTGGTGCAGCACGCAATAAAGTAATGACGTCTGTTGAGGAACTGATGCGACTTTTACAGGAACATGAAAAGGCTGTGATAACCAGTTTAGATGTAATTGAGGGGAAGGCACAAAGAGAGCATGCAACGCAACGAGAACATTTTCAAATTTGTATGAATCAGTTACAAACACATGTCGATTGGTACAAGAATATTTTACAGAGAAAGAAAAGTGTTGAAATTTTGCAAGCACATGTTCTAATTGGCCAGTGCCGAGGTGTTCTAAATGCAGAAAAAAAGAACATTTACAAGCCATCGCACGTCAGATACGAGATCAATAAAGAGCTTGTGGAAGATGTGAGAAGCGCAGTTTCGTCGATGGGTCAAGTTGTTGTTAGCAGCACAGATCCTTTGCAGTCGCTGGCTGAAGGAACGGGTCTGAAGGTTGGAGAAGTTGGACGCGAAGCAAAAATTACGCTGACCACAAAAGATTTTGATGGAAACCAATGGTACGATGAAAAGGATCGAATAGATGTGACAGTTCAGACTCCTTCAAGCAAAGGACTTAGCTACATGATTGAATCGGACAGAAGTGGTGAATATAGCGTCAGTTATACCCCTGATTGTGTTGGCAAACATGAAGTGCTGATAGCTGTTAACGGTGAGCCACTGACTGGTAGTTCTTGGAGCGTCTTTGTAACTCATCGTTACAAATATTTATTTTCGATTGGTTCACAAGCAAGAGCGGAACAAGGACAATTTTTTCGGCCCATCAGTATTGCAATTGATGATAAATCTGGAAATGTTGCAGTTGCTGATGAAATTAGGGTTCAGATTTATAGTTTAAAAGGCACGTACCTACAAGATGTTGGTACAAACAAACTATCTTCACCGACATCAGTAGCATTCACCATGTCAAGTGAAATCATAGTTGTTTCTTCAAATATGATCTTTTGTTTTGATCAGAGTTACAGATTTGTGAAAACTATAACCAACAAACAGCTTAAAGCACCTCGCCGCCTGACTATTGCAGATGATGGACGCATGGTGGTGTGTGATTGGGGTGACCATACAGTCAAGGTTCTGTCCTCCGATGGTTCACAGCTATTACTTACCATCAGTGAATCTGCCGATGCATTTCCAAGGCATGCTGTTTGTCATCAGAAGATGATTTTTGTTTCCTATTACCTGGCAGGTATTGTTAAGGTTTTCAGCGAGAAGGACGGTATTGGTATTTCCAAACTGAGTTCTCCACTTGGTCTTGAAGTTGACAGGTTTGATAACCTGGTGGTATGTGATCGGGATAACGCAAGACTTCAGATATTTACTCTTGAAGGAAAATTTCTAAACACAGTAGAAGGACAACACAATGGGCTTAGTGAGCCTTATTCTATCGCCGTGTCGAGCGCTTCTCAGTTGTTTGTCACTGATTATAGCAAACACTGTGTGCACGTTTTTCAGTGAAGAAAGAAATTTTTTTCATATTTTTCATACTGAACATTACAGCAAATTAGGTTTAACAGTGCATTCTGACCGTGCTTAAACTGTGCGTTTTTCACCGAATTTCGTAACGCGATGGAGGAGCCTTTAATAAAATTTGATTTTGACCTTTCAATTTATATCTATGTAACCTGTGTGTTTAATGTATAAACAAAAACCACTTTACACTCAAACCATTTATACTTTGCAAAATTTGTAACATAAGACTGGGTCATAAAAATAATAAAACTTATATAGTGCCGATATCAATATTGCTATTTTCATCAGCTCTTCATCAGCCATATCGCCAGGTGCCAGGTCCGAGTTGAGTGCTATTACCACCGTGTCAAGTTCCTTCGGCGCTAGCCTTCCAATTCTGTTATGGAAGTTTTTTAAAGACAAGGTGCATTGTGTCACAAAGACCCGTCTGAGAATCCCCAATATCGCTCGTGCGCAGGCTTTGTTTGATTAGGTTTCCAAACCCTAGCCAACTCGTGATACTTAGGGCTGATTCAGGAAATGAGTCTGATTGATATGTAGCCTAACAAAGAAATATGTCTCTTGTGTATGATATTACGTTCCCGTCGCTGCCTTTCTCCTCCACAGATAGACTACGAGTAGTCCCCATTTTCCTCAGGGGTAGTAGAGCGAGCGCGCGCACGTGAAAATCACCCCACGCGAGAAAGGCAAGACGCGGCGGGGAGAAGGTTTTCTCTCTCTTCCCGCCGCATCCCGCCTTTCTCGCGTGTGTTGACTTTCATGTGCAGTCGACTTTCGCTCGCTCTACTATCCCTGAGATAAAATGGGGACTACTACTCGTAGTCTACTCCATAGAAGCTTCTTTCTGTTACTGAAAAGAGAGAAAAAAAAGCGCGTAGGAGGGTGGTGAAGGTGGTGTTGGTGTGTGTGTGTAGTAGTTTCTATGTAAAACACGTAATTTTAATGACTGTTTTGTATGAAATTTCATCCTTTAATTTCTTCACAACTGATTAACTTCATCGTAAGAACAATGCTTTAGTTGAGGCTTCCCACCCTTGATTTTTCTTATCTATTTATTATTATTTTCTTTGGTTCTGGCAACGACCGTTTTTGTATATGAACTTTTCTGGCTCAACTTTTCTTTGCTATGTCAGTGTCCTCACATTGAAAAAAAATTGAATTGCAAGGTGATTTCAGGTTTATGCATGGCGGTGGTGGTCATTGGTACCCAACAAAGTATACCAATATATGCATGCTGCTTGAAGCTCGTACCCAGATCTCTTGTACAGAATCCATGTAACAACCAACTATGGGAAATTCACGTTTAAATAAAGGGCGGCTCTAATTTGGGAAACTATTCCAAAAGAACTGGAGTCTTAATAGTTTTGCATTTAAAAGAAACTGTAAAACCTTTCTATTACAAAACCAATAAAAGCGAAACACCCAGCTTCCTGTCTTCCTTGAACAACGTAGGAATAGTAATATATAATTGGGTAATTTTATTCCCCTTTTTTCTTCTTTTTTTATCATGAACTTTAATATAGCATTTTACCGCACTGTATCAAAAAGACTAGAAAAATTCTAAAATATATAAACAAGTATTCTCTATACTCTAATTTATTATTACCTCACACTTATATCTTGGACTCCTCTATTTACTTGAATGGGACAGTGACCAACACGAAAGCTTCGGCTACTTTGGTCACTGTGTACTTATCAACAAACCTGCATATTATATTTACTTTTCATCATTTGTTAACCTACTGATTCTGTGAGCCATCTTATACTGTACCAACTTAAATAGTGCGAAATAAACTTGAACTTGAACTTGTCGGCGATGCTGCTCTCACGGCAACCCTGGTGTTTTCGTTGGAGTTCATTCGTTGAATTTTCGCCGGAGTAATCTCGACCGTTACTTGAGCTCAGCTTAAGACTGACACAAGTTAGCAATCGCTGTCACAGTTTTAGTGGACTAGGAAAACTGCAAGTTACATTATTTCCCAAAGATAACCTGTTACTGCCAAATATTTTCCGGTTTTTCGTATTTCCTTTCGAACCCTTTGTAGTTTCTTTTGCGTTGTTAACTTATAGTATTTGTGGTTTGCCGCGGATATACTTGCCTACGTATGATTTACAAACAAAGAAATCTGTTAACCTTTGTATCAGTTAGCATTGTCGAACGTGCTCAGGAAACGTTTTCAGTTCTTGTCAACGTGTCATCGTGTTAAGATCAAAGTAAGGCTCAACGTCAACGCTGTGAAATCCCTAACGCAGACACAGAAGTAAGTCTTTTCACTTTGTACATGTTACGTTTTATAAAGCCTTCTTCGCATCGTATTAAGGAAATCCAAAGTTTGTTTTCGTAGTTTTAAGGTAGTTTCTAGCTAGTTTAATTATAGTTTTCGCTGTATTTATTTTTTAGTTTTCGAAACTGCTTTGTACATCGCTTTCTGTATTATTGTCGATTATTGTAAAGCGCCATTGAGCTCACGGAAATGGCGCTATATAAATTCTTGTATTATTATAATTGTTATTATTATTATTATCATTATTCGTCTACACCGCCTATTCATCGCTTCGCTGCGCATCTCTTCTCAAGCTGTTAACCCCCCACGTCATCAAATATTGAGAATAGACTGAGGGAAGAGATGATAGATGACATCATATCGCACGACAAATAACGTAATTTGTGCCAAAAATGCTCGCTGATTCCGATCGACGTATATAGCACATATTAAACAGTTCATATTTAGCATATTATCGCTTAAGTTAAAGTGGCATACCAGAATTTATGGGGAAACGTTCCATGTTACAGTAGCTCAAACAACGCAAAATATTTAAACTTTTATGTTCGGGAAGTCGAGTCTACAATAGACTGCAAAACAGTCGGTTTTTTCCTCAAAATCAGTAAGGAAATCGGTAAAGCGTGGCGTAAGAGTCTTACACGGGCGAAGCGCGCGAGCCTCACACGCCCGTAGGGCGTGTGAGCTGAGGCGAGAGAAAAAAAAACCTTAGCGTCTCTCCCCAGTCTCACTCTCCGTTTGCAGCCTCGTTCCAGACCTTGAATACGCAAAAATATGGACTGTTTTGCAGTCTAAGTCTATAAGAAATAGCAACTTTGGCGATCATCCGGGAGATATCAGACTCTAATCTGGAGACGGGAGATACAGTCCAAAATCTGGAGTCTCCGGATTATCCGGGAGAGTTGACAGCACTGTCTTCTTTTTCAACATTGTTAAAGTCTCATCGCTTCGCTTCGCTGTCCTTTTCAAAGTGTACTTACTATCTTAAACTGCGCAATATACAAAAGCTCTTGCGTAGGTCAGCCATGAATTGTATCAGCTGCGTCGAACCCAGAGGATGTCTACGAAGCGAGAACTTTGTAAAACGTGTTTTAGAGCCAAAAGTTCTCAAAATTAATTTCAACTCTACTATTTTGAATACCTTTAATTTTAAGGTATAACAAGGCAGCTTTTGGTCTACATTCCTCGCTTCATCGACCTCGAAGTTTTTCCGTGTACAACATTTACAGCCAAATTCTAGATTTGCTTTGTATCTTTATAATGAGTGTTAATTCTAATTCTCCCCCTGTATATTGCTAATAAGTAACTATGCAACTTCCATCAGCTTTAGACAGCTGTTTAGTGAGCCTCTATGAATTCTGATGAATCGCGAGATTCGTGCATATTTAATCCTTGATCAGGAAGAACAGTTTGCTTCTGGCAATAGGTTTACTATTTATCACAGGTTTCACTTCCTTATTTCAACATAAGTGACGTTGTACTGGCACCATCGTTGGACATCGTAGAACCTCGATTTTATAGTAATATATTTGAACTTAAATGCTTTTTGACCTTAGTCCCTTGCGTATAAAAACAAATTTTAGCTTATTGAAAACAAAGGTGCTGCAGTTTATAATTATGCTCAGGCGCTAGGCGGGAATCCTGACAGTGGACTGACAACCTCATTGTGTTTGTGTAAATTCAATTCACTTATTTGATAACGTTGTACACAGATGGGTACAAAAATGCTCACAACAACATATAACAAAAAGAAATCTAATGGGCTTAATTACCAACTTTTCTGCATCACTGTATAAACTCTACCTAGTAAAACTCGCCTAACTATGAAATCTACAATCGTCAAGCTCCACTGCTAGTAAAAGAAACAAACGGACAAGAATCTAAAATAGTGAAAAAAAATAAAATAAAATAATAATAATAAATATTGTTTTCCTAGATTGGACGTGCACTAACCACTTTGTTGCCATGGCCTCTGTTGTACCAGCAAGCCCATCAACAAAAGAAACAACCAATTATGCCAGGTTATGCCGTGTTCTTGTCGATGTAGGCACTTGTGCCCTTAGGGATTGCTTTGATGCCATCTGCACACCACTAACTCTTCACACGGTCTTGGCAGCCAATCAAGCCACATTGCATAATTTGAGAACACGGAGGATTATCAATGCAACACAATGGGGAAAACTCTTTCCAGCCATTCCTTCTTCAGTCTCATCTAAGAATTTTGACATCACTCTGCTGACAACTTTGTTACGCAACATATGCGGTCTTGTTCCCCCAGTGACTGGATGGGACGTGCTCCCTACTTCCACAGACATCAGCCATCAAGCAGACATCGCAAGAATCAAACACCTCAGAAATATCGTTTACGCTCACGCCGATCGCGCTTCTGTTGATGCTGAAACATTTAACAAACTCCGGAAGGAAATCCGGGACACTCTAGAACGACTAGGGGGAGTTACATTTAAGGTAAAACTGATAGACTTCAAATGTTCAGTATGACATTTTGAGTTGATATCTTTAGTTATCTTATTTTCATTCTAGCTAATCTGGCTCACCAATGCAGTAATTAAGTGTAATCATGTCCGATTTCAGGTCGCTATTGACAACTTGGAAGTGTGCTGTATGGATCCCGATATGGAACTCCATTACAAAGAACTCCTTCTTCAGTGGAAAAATGATGAAGACAACATAAAAGATGAACTGAAAGACATTGGCGTAGGCATAAAAGTAATTGGCACCGACATAAAAGAAATTAGCACTGACATAAGAACCCTCACAAAGAAGTTTGATTACTTGGTCGCAACAAATGGGTCTTCAGCCAGGGAAAAAGGTGAAGTGAAAATACCAAAATACTATTTGAATAAAAACCTCCCCTGTGCCCGTTATAGACTATGTTCACTGGCAGCAAAAATAGCACACAGAATTCCTAGAATGTAGTTCTCGGCAATTTCCGCATTCCAGGGTAGAAGTGCCCACTTTAGCCTAGAATGTGTGACGTTCAGAGTTACACTTTTAAATCACTCAGGAGTCTTGCTTTAATGTAAACCTGCCGGCAGATGTACAGTTGTAGACTGCTAACTCTAGACTCGAATCGTAAACCTGATGCTTAAGCCTTATATATTGCTGTTTCAAAATGACCGATTGATTTAATATTGTTTTGATTAATCGCTGTAAAACGTGTATGCGCAAATTCGAAAAAAAAATGACGGGTTTTTTTTTTTCAAAGTATTTTTAAAGAGGTTTACGTTCGGTGGATATTTTATAGGGAGGGATCGGAATTTCCCATAAGTCCTGTCAAAAGAGTAGTTTTCGGCGCTCAATTTACAGCAGAAGGAGCCAATAGGGACGCACGGTTCCTGACTGACAGGTTCAGCAAGTCCATCTGGGTAACAAAAAACTGCATTGCGATGGCAGTCGTCTTATACTTAGCATTTCTGACTTGGTACACAAAAGTATTATACCGCGAATTGTGATAAGAACCTGTAAGTATCCCCACCTTACTAGCAAGACTAACGTAGCTTCCCTAGAAATATTAACACTGTCTCCATTAATCTTTTCGGTGATTGGCATCAGCCACTTATTTCATTATCCTCTCTTGCATTAAAGCGATAATGGGTACGAGAAAGCCAAGAGATAAAAATTATGTTCTTCGGCTCCCGTCCCCACTGGCTGTAGGTCGTGGCTGTGCACATGCGTAGTCTTGAATTGAAATATATGGAATGACTTATATTTTGAACTGCGGATAAAGATATGAACGTGATTATGATCTTCGCAGTAGAGTACAGTGAAAACCCGCCTAAGTGATTTAAGAAACTACAGGCTGAAATTTGGAATTCAAATACCCAAACAGCCTGGCAAATCTTTAGAAAAATAGGTTCTTATTTAAAAAAATCACCCCACTTTTGATGGTCAAAATTTTGGATTCTAATTGAGTGAGAAACGCCTGCCAAAAATTATCGTATATTCTTTTCTTTGTTCTGTATGCAAGCATTGTTGCTGTTCAAAGTGCAAGTGCTAAACCATTATGTATTAGTAGTATTATATATAAATTTAGCCAGGGCTAAAAGCGAAGCTCTGGTTAATAATACTTATAAACAAAAAAAGATAGTGTCAACTAAACAGGGACGACAATGAAAATGGCTTGAAGACTAATAGATCTAATTAGCAAAAATTATCAAATTTTCTCGGATGGTAGATTACCACGTTTCCTTAGCTATGGGGCTCTGCCCACGAGCGGCCCCACGCGCGCCGCGCTTGGAGCTCCGCTAATATTTTCTGCCAGTGGTTACACTACGAAAACCTCTGAAAAATAAGAACCTCTTAAGAACCTAATCAGCCTAAAATTTTAGGTCCTTATTTGTTATTAACGTGAGCTTGATTTTGCTTTTTCATAAGGTAAGGGCCTAGAACTGATGGGAGTACTGGATACCTCTGCGGTGTGCAGAGAGAAATTTCATGAGAATGAACTTCTGTCGTCTTTCTGTACACAGTGCAAAGTGTGCATTTGCGACAAATGTAAACAAACTCGTCACAATCAACACAACACAGTTTCTATCGATCAAGCCGCAGAAAAACACAAAGTTGATGTCGAAGAGATTGTAGAAGAAATGAAAAGAGAAATTGCCGTTTACGAAGAGCAGATGAAAAGAACAAATGAATCCTTGAGAAGAAGCAGACAGAGGATTGGTGCAGCACGCAATGAAGTAATGACGTCTGTTGAGGAACTGATGCGACTTTTACAGGAACATGAAAAGGCTGTGATAACCAGTTTAAATGTAATTGAGGGGAAGGCGCAAAGAGAGCATGCAACGCAACGAGAACATTTTCAAATTTGTATGAATCATTTACAAACACATGTCGATTGGTACAAGGATATTCTACAGAGAAAGAAAAGTGTTGAAATTTTGCAAGCACATGCTCTAATTGGCCAGTGCCGAGGTGTTCTAAATGCAGAAAAAAAGAACATTTACAAGCCATCGCACGTCAGATACGAGATCAATAAAGAGCTTGTGGAAGATGTGAGAAGCGCAGTTTCGTCGATGGGTCAAGTTATTGTTAGCAGCACAGATCCTTTGCAGTCGCTGGCTGAAGGAACGGGTTTGAAGGTAGGAGAAGTTGGACGCGAAGCAAAAATTACGCTGACGACCAAAGATTTTGATGGAAACCAATGGTACGATGAAAAGGATCGAATAGATGTAACAGTTCAGACTCCTTCAAGCAAAAGACTTAGCTACATGATTGAACCGGACAGAAGTGGTGAATATAGCGTCAGTTATACCCCTGATTGTGTTGGCAAACATGAAGTGCGGATTGCTGTTAACGATGAGCCACTGAATGGTAGTCCTTGGAGCGTTTATGTAACACATCGTTACAAATATTCATTTTCGATTGGTTTACGTATAAGAGAACAACGACAATTCTTCCGGCCCATTAGTATTGCAATAGATGATAAATCTGGAAGTGTTGCAATTGCCGATGAAAATAGAGTCCAGATTTATAATTTAGAAGGGACGTACCTCAGAGATGTTGCTAAAAACGGACTAATTACACCCACATCGGTAGCATTCACCAAGTCAAGTGAACTCATAGTTGTTTCTTCGTCAAATTTGATCTTTTGCTTTGATCAGAGTTACAGATTTGTGAAAACTATAGCTATAACCAACAAACATCTTAATGCACCACGCCGCCTGACTATTGCAGATGATGGACGCATGGTGGTGTGTGATTGGGGTGACCATACAGTCAAGGTACTGTCCTCTGATGGTTCACAGCTATTGCTTACCATCCGTGAATCTGCCAATGCACTTGCAAGGCATGCTGTTTGTCATCAGAAGATGATTTTTATTTCCTGTTACCTGGCAGGTATTGTTAAAGTATTTAGCGACAAGGACGGTGTCTTTCTGCACAGTATCGGTACTTCCAACCTGAGTACTCCTGTTGGTCTTGAAGTTGACAGGTTTGATAACCTGGTGGTATGTGATTGTGATAACGCAAGACTTCAGATATTTACTCTTGACGGAAAATTTCTAAACACAGTAGAAGGACAACACAATGGGCTTAGTGAGCCTTATTCTATCGCCGTGTCCAGCGCTTCTCAGTTGTTTGTCACCGATTATAGCAAACACTGTGTGCACGTTTTTCAGTGAAGAAAGAAATTTTTTAATACAAACTAAACATTATACCAAATTAGGTTTAACAGTGCAATCTGCATGACTGTGCTTAAACTGTGCGTTTTTCATGGAATTTCATATTTGCATAATTTGTAATATTAAACTGGGCCATATCGTCAGGTTCGCTGTATTAATTTTGCTCGGCGTTAGCCTTTTAGTTCCGTCATGGAATTGTTTTTTTAAAGACAAGGTGTCTTTCAAAGACCCGCCTGAGAATCCCCAATATTGCGCTCATGCGTAGGCTTTGTTTGACTAGTTTTTCAAACCCTACCAACTCCTGATAATTAGGGCCCGATTCAGGAAATAAGTCTGACTGATATGTAATTTTTAAAACAACGATATGTCTCAGTTATATAATATTACGTTCCCAGTCACTGCCCCTCTCAACCATAGAAGCCTCTTTCTGTTACTGAATGAGGCGGTGTTGTTGGTGGTGTTGGTGTTGGCAGTGTGTGTTTGAGGGTGGGGACGGGGGATTAGCAGAGTGGCCTTTTCCTCTCCCCTGTTCTGTTGGTTCTTCCCCAGCATAGACTGCAAAACAGTCGGTTTTTTTCTTAAAATCAGTTTAAAAAAAAGGTAAAGTGTGGTCTCGCTCACTGTTTTCAGCCTCGTTCCAGCGTTCCAGACCTTTTGTTTGACTGCTCGCGCGTGCTTGAATACGCAAGAAGACGGACTGTTTTGCAGTCTATCCCCGGCATTCTTCTCCTCACTTTGTTTTTGTTTTGCGGCAAGGCGTCGCTCCGATAACAAATTTGATCTCCCGCGGCCATTCTTATACCCAGAAATTCACAATACCACACAACATATGCAGTTTATACGGTGACTCATACGCCTACCGTAAATCGTCTATTAAGCCCCCTGGGGGCTCATTTATTTCAAGCCCATTCGAGGGGGGGCTTAATAGAGAAGAGGGGCTTATTTGAGAGAGGGGGGGGGGGGCTTATTTAGTCTAGGAACGACGATGGTATCAGTTCGATCTCCATAAAGAACTAGAATACAAAGTGGTAAAGCTCAAGTACAAGAGGTTTTAAGTCATGCAGCCAAGGATCAGAATGAAATCCGAACTTCCAGTCGGTAATAAACCATCCTGGATCAGTCCACACAAACGGTTTTACGGTCGTGATTGATTGATACAGTCTATCATTTATTAGTGACGAATAATTGGGGGTGAAGAGGGGGGGGGGGGGGGGGCTTACTAGAGAAGGGGCGCTTATTAATTTTCTTCCTCTGAAAAGGGAAGCTTATTAGAGGGAGGGGGATTATTTGAGAGGCGGGGCAAGAAAAAAAAGGATTCACGGCATTTCAAAAAAGGTTGTCGGAGAGAACGGGGAATGGCAATTGTCGAACGGAGATTGTACGACCGAAAGGAACTGTGGATGTTGAATATTGATGGTAAATAATCACCCATCTAAGATAGTCAACGATGCCGGCTCCATGTAGTGAAGACCTTCGATGGCAGGTTTTATGGTTTGTCCATGTTCTTCAGCATTCAGTTGCAGAGGCTTCATTTTTCTTGGGCGTTTCTGAAAGAACAGTTGAGTGCCATACTTCTAAATTTCTTGTGACTGGCGAAGTTAACCGTCGGACGTACACGCAAAGTCATACCCCCACCGTGGTACAAAGAGGTGGAGGGGGGTGGGGTAGGGTGGCGTGGATAGAACCCCTCCCCGGAGTTGTTGATATGTTGAAGCATTTCGAAACGATTTTACCTTTGGCGGAAAGCCTTTGATCTTCTTAACAAGATAAGGTATATTTTATGGGTGGTGGCGCTGTTGGAGGCCTGTGAAGTCACCAATAATTGTCGTCATCTTGGCCGCCATCAGGTTAAAACGCGAGAAATGGTATTTTTTGTGCTTAACATGAAAGATAACACACAAACAAACGCTTTGCAGGATTTTAGCCACAAGATTTACTTTTATTGTTGAAAAAATTTGAATCATGTACTTTCACTCAAAAATAGCTTGACCACCTGCTACTTATGACGTCATATCTCGTAACCATAGCAACTGACCATCACTAAACTTGCCTCAAAATGTGCGCGAGGAAGGAACGAACAGCTACTGAAAACGTCATGTGTTGATGTTTTATCCTCTAGAAAAAACTTAGAAAAACCTTATGGGTGGGGGTTGGCATCCACCCCCCCTACTTTGTACGTGGGAATGAGGTTGAGTCGGAGACAATAGGCCGTTCATACGAGTAAACAAGGAACGCCTTTCAATTGAAAAAAGCGTGAGTTTTTTTGTCTTCGGACGTCGCATCCGAAATCGCCGAGGACAACTGGTAACGAGGCTGGGTGAACGCTACTTATGAAATTTTGCATAGCAAATTGCGTAACCACAGTTCCTTTCGGTCGTGCAACCTCCGTTCGGCATTCGCCATTCCCTCCGATTATGATTATCGTCGTGATCTCTAATTCGTGGAGATGTTCATGATCATTTCCCCGGGAACAACAAAATTTTCTTTACTTGCAACGTTCCTATCGTCAGATACCACGGTGTCTATGATGAAGGCTTATCATGGACAGTTCCGACAGTTACATAAAGGTGATTTATCTCAGGATTGGTTTGTTTGATGAAATCCACAATATCTTCTCTCTTTATTCTTAGATATCCCTGCGGGACTGTGTTCGTAGGTCACTTGCTACTGTATCATACACTTTACAGACTTCCCAGTACCCAGAGCATCCGGTTTTTTCAGCCCTAGTTTTATCCGCCGAGAAACTAGAGCCGAAAAATCCGGATGCTCTCACAAGCTAAATGAACAAACAGAGCCACCTTCTCGAAAAGACGAAAGCTACAACATTTACACTGACATAGCACACTAGTAGCATTCATTGAGAGATTCGTCCTCAGGGTGCGGCTGGTTGAGGGTCTTTCTGGGTCATTTTGGAAGTGGTTGCGGCTTATTCTTGGTAATTCTGGGTTTTAGTTCCCATAGAATAAGTACGACCGCATTGGTCACGCCTAAATCACATTGCAGACATTGCCTAAAACTGCATGGAAATTACTAAATCGACCCAGTTTGAGCTAGAGAGGTGGAAGTCACGAGATACATAAACGTAGTAACTGAACCCCAAAAGCTTCAGAACTCAGGTGATTCGAATTGAATTGAAAACTCAGTCTTTCATGATCAGTCAGCAGGTCAAAACTGAATATTTTTGTCTGATAAATTACGGCTTTTGGGCTGTCTCTGTAATCAAATCACTGTTCTTCCTTGTCTTAGATGATTTTGACAGCCCAGCGTGCATGAAAGTTTATTTTTACATTCTGATAATATACTGTGTCCTGAAATCTGGCAAAATCGTAGTTCTCGTTCTTACAGAAGCAACTTCTGCCAGTATATCTTTCGTCTTCCAAAAAGAACCCAAACGAAACATCAGAACTTCCTTACCTCAAATCCCACACTGCGGTGCTTTGATTGCCTGTGAAGAATGCTTGCAAGTGAGGTACCTCAGCCCTCGTTTCTAGAGCCCTGGGCTTTGTTTAGGCATAAATAGATTGTGCGAGTAAATCCAGCAAAAGTTGCTTGACAATACACCCAAAAGTTGCTCTAAAGTTGCTAAAAAATTTAAAAGTTGCCACCCAAAGTTAGAAAAGTTGCTTACTTTTGAGAGTCTTGTTGTTCTAGATTACTACTCAAAAAATGACTTTGTATGTGGAATTTAACATCATTTGTTGTGATCAATATAATCTTTAAGCTCAACGTAATTAGTGACAGAAAGTATTTTCTAATGCGTGACGTTTCTAATGAGTAAACATCACAATGTTTGCTATAGACATCATAGTGCTGACTATACACTTTAGACAGTGATCAAGTTTACAGCCTTTATCTTATCTTATCAGAATAGGCATTGTCTTGTTGATCGTTAAACTTCTAGAAATTGAAGCTCTTACAGGACTACTAAGAGTTGTCTCAGCGGCTATGGTAGCCTCGATAGGGTCAATATCTGTATTATTTTCATTTTCCTCTTCAGACATTTCAGCTTCTAATTGTGATGCCTCGCACTGCAGCAAATACCAAGAGGCGGGCGGGAAGCTCCATTGTTGGAGCGAATAACCGATGGATGTAAGCGCCTAGTTTGCTGTCCAGTTTGCGGGCGCACCTGTTATTTTATAAATTATTTGTAAGAACGTACGACATCCTTAGTTTTGACCAGTTTTAATAAAAACCTTTTAATAAAGACCTTTTTGATGGTTTGGTCAGTTTTTATCTTTCTTTTGACTCAAAAGTTGACGAGGAAGGCAAAAGTTGCTCTAGGTTGCTCGCAGTACACAAGTTGCTGAAAACGCTAAAAGTTGCTAAAAGAGCACAATCTGTTTATACCTAGCCCTGTTGCCTACTTGAGTGCTCACGTGACGGGTGTTGAGGCGCTCACCTAACTTTCTTTATTTCAAGGAAACTTACGGCTTATTACTTAACCTTGTTACAGTTACTCAACCTCATCCCCAGCGCTTTTCTGTTAGACAATCGGAAAAAGGCCGCCTGCGGACCCTGTGCACAAGTATTCGTACCAACTCCTGTCCATGGCTGCTACTGCCAGGATGATATGGTTGTGCGCATGCGTACGGTACTGGCCATACCGCAGAAACCGCGGAGTAGGGTACGTGGGATTCAGTGCCCCTCGCTGTGTATCACAGTAAAAATAGCAGTAATCGAAAAAATAGAAAGCTCAACAACACAAAGAGGCCTCTGCGGAGGAGAGAGATTCAGTGCTGAAATTGGTATTGACCTTGTGTACAGTCGCCCTCTCTTCTTAAACTAGGCCGAGCGTATAGTAGGTTCATGGTTAGGAAGTTTAAGTGGGCCTGACTGACTAACGTGCCATGCCTCATAGCCGTTGATTGTGTAGTGGAGGCAAAATAATTGATTTTGTTACTTAAATTAGCCTGTAACACTGCATGCTCTCGGGCCAAAAAAGTTAGTTGCATGATCACTAAATGACAGTTTTGTGCTGCAAAACCGGCTAAAAGTGCAAATATACCAGAGGTCCTTTTTATTGTAAAATAGATGAAAATTATGCTCATGATGTCGAATTATGCCAAAAATCATGCAAGCACAATTTATCAAAGCCTAATTTATCTACTCAATTGATGTTACATTTGTGATCGGCTCTTGCGGGCATATAGCCCGTGAAAACAGCCGTTTCTAACCTCTTTGCTGGCCGCTTGTGACGTTTACGCCAGAAGAGGCGACGTCACTCATTGCGAAACGTCCCAAGGGGCGACAAGCGAGATGAAGCTGCTGGTTTAGTAGGCTAGCATAATAGACATTGTAACTGACTGAAATAAAGGAAAAAAAATCTTTCCTATCGCTCTGTCTCTCTCAAAAAAAGATCTCGTTAGCTTCTGTCATGATAAGGGATAATACGGGATACGCGTAATTTTGCGTACTTTTTTCACGTATAGCAAAAAGAGTAGGATCCAGAAAACAGTGTTTGATTTCCCGCAATAGATTTCCCTTAATGGACCGGAGTAAATTCCCGGAGGATCTTTGCAGTATGTGCAGGTCTGACTACACGTCCTGCAACTCGAACCCCCAACCCTTGCAGTTCAAGCTGTTACACCCGCGTCTTCACCTGCAGTATCCAGCGGTAAACTCACGATGCAGCCCGTAGGAACAAATTTATACGTGGGGGAGAAGCTTATGTGAATAGCAGTACCAGAGGCTGGAGAGTTATACCTTCAGATAGGTCTGGGCACCTCATTAAGTGTCCTATAGGGTCATCATGCTCCGCAACGCTCCTCCCCGGTAAGAGAAGCTTCGAAGCTTGTAAGTGCGCGAGGTCACGCGCGTTAATCGTGACGGTGCGCAATGCATCGCCCTTGCCACGTCGCTTGGAACACGTTTACTGCGCATACTCAAGACATCTGCATTTCGTGGCTGCAAATCGGGTACATCTTTTATCGATATATAGTCAAAAAATTAAGTTCCCTCACGCTTATCAAAAGCCATTTGAAAATCGCCAGTGAAGCTTACTTGAAAAGGGATCAGAAAACAGTTGTTAAATGTGTGTTAGGTGATGTCTGGAGCAAGGTTACCACCGAGTAATGCGTTCTCGGTTGGTCAACAGCAACCATACCTCAATAACGACGTCGGGAACCATTTTCATCCTTCGCCGAATCATGGTGCATTTGTGCAGCAAGAGATAAAAGGAATAGGCCAGGGAGCTCATAATACAGCTGGCTTGAACAATCAAGCTCAGAGAATTTCTCAAGAGATGAATCCGACCATCAGAGGTGAGGAAATTCGTAATGACAGATTGGGTTACAAGCAAATTATGTCACCCTCTCGTCAAGATGTTAATTTCAGCCTTGATTTTTATTATGTATTCTTTCCATTTCACCTTTGAAGACAGAGAAATATTCCAAAATTTTATCCAACTAGGGAATCGCAGTTAAATTGATTTCGTGGTACTTTCTTATTTATTATGGCGTCATCGGTTTATGATAGCAGGTTTCACTCTGTCGTGGTATCGACGTTCGTATACCGGTATTTTTTTCCTCCTGTGTTTACGTTGTATAATTTAAGCTTACAGCTGTTAGCGTACAGTTTTGCAAGTGTTGCTGAAAGTCTTCTGCTCGTAAAATACATGTAAAAATACACTTTGAAAATAAGTCTTAAATTTCCAGATTGCTCATTGTTAAAAGTTTGTACAGTTCACTTTAATTTATCATCAATGGTAATGTATCGTTAAAATTTACTGTTTGTTTGGAGGAACGAGAAGCTGGTTCGTAGACCATGAACATTAATGTGCTAAGTTTACAATAGAACCAAATTCACCTAGTTGGTGTTTTATTTTGGAATGTGTACCGAGTGGGCACGAAGGCTTTGTTAGTTACAAGTTGCTCTACCAAATGAAAAGTGATCGTAACCTTGTGGCCAGTCATTACAGACCTTTAGATTCAAGGACGACAATGACTTGAAGTACAAGATTTGACTCTATGTTTTTCAAGTATAGTAAAAAAACTAAACACCCTGCAAAGCTTTACTGTACTTTTTTCACCAGGAATGTTAGCACTGTTATCTTTGTTGAAGGTGGGCCCTAAGCCCTCTCCCAGTCACAAAATGGCAAAACCTCTAACATTATTATATTATTATATTATATTACTTTGATAACTTGTTTCCACCCCCACGACATTCTTGCAAAAACTTGTACTAGAATGACAATGGCTATCACCTTTTCCTGTTATAATGATGCTGCTTCACGGGCATGCACTGGTTATTATTGAGAAAATCCATTACTTGTAGTCTTACTTGTCTTAAAATCTAGAGCTGTCTAATAATGCTACAATGTAGTTGATGATACATGTACAGTAGAATGCCCATTTCTCAAACCCTTTGGTTTTTGAAGTTCCGGATGATTTGAACCAATCTTATAACTTCCCTTCAGCAGTCAAACACTGTAATTTTACCCCCAATTTTTCAAACCTCTTGATAATTTGAACCAATTTACCTTTCCTAGGGTGCTTTGAAAATTCAGGATTCCACTGTAATTTCAACTAGCACAACTTTTAGGTTATCAGCTGTCATCTACTACCATAAACTACCACACACTTTGACCACTTTTCAGTTTGTCATGGTAGCTGGTATTTTTTTCTCCCTTATTCTCATTGTAATGACAGTCTTTTAGCTCGCTCTTTCTGCTCTGAGTTAGCAATCAACTTAAAGGTTGCTCTAATTGTCCCTAAGACTAAAACAATAAAAGGGCTTTTCAGGTGACCAGGAAAGTTTCATTTGATGGAAGCATCCCCTCTTATGGTTGCTACTACTGTATCAAGGACTAAAAGTACATCTTGAATACACTACCATGAAGATTATTATCACAAGTCCTTTAATAAATTATTGTTAATGATAGCTTAACCTCTTATCAATAAAGAACTACAACTGTATTAGGACTATTTGGCTTGGCTAGCTGTGAAACAAGGCTACACTTCATCACTATCTGATTCTTGAACTTTTGTAGAATTCCTGAGCTTGAACATGTGTGTTGGCTTTGCCTGCTGATGAGGCATATCTTTGGTTCAGTTCAGTTCAGTTTATGTAGCCAAAATAAATGGGCTCCCTTGCCAACTTACAATTCTTATAATTATGTATCCTTGTATTGCAATTATTACAATACAAGGATACATATTGTAAGTTGGCAAGGGAGCCCAGAAGAAACCAGAAGGCTTATGAAGCCTGGACTCCCCAGTTCCAAAGAAATAAGTAAAGTGAAAATTCCTGTACAGTAATGTGTTAAAAATACACGTACAATAGTAATGAAAAACTAGACAAAGGCTAATTAAAGTTAAGAATTCAATAACAGGAAAGAAGAAAGTTTTTAACTCTGGATTGGAACAAATATAAGGAGGGGGCATCACAAATGAAAGCATTCAGCTTATTAAAGAAAACAGGACCTTGATAAAAAAACAGAAAGCTTTCTTATGTTGGTACGGCAGAAAGGAATATGAAATTTATTTGAACTACGCGTGTTAGTTATAACCATGAACTTGGTTAGTACGTAAAGTAGATCTGGAAAAACTGGAAGGAACTGAGTTATTTTTAAAAGAAAACAGAAATTTTCCACACAGGCTCACATTGCTAAATTTTCCTGTATTTCAAGGAGTAAGGCCAGCTACACATTTATATTGTGGACATACTCATTGTGAACATTTTCAGACTGTAAGACAATGGCTATACTTGTAAATTACACTTGTAAAAGTTTTTTTAAAAAATTGACCACAACACTAGTTGCTACCCAAGCCATACACAGGGCTGTCACTAACATTTCAAGTTGCTGGTTCTATTTTTCTTCTATTTTCTTTTAAAAGTAGCTGGAGGCCACTTGCAGAGTAGCCAGGGGAAATCCCTGGCCCCTGGATCTTATTGGCAGCCCTGCATACCTTCTCTTTTGACATGTAGATGGACCTTTGGACATCAGAAAATGGTTCTGTATTTATGTATGGAAAAACGGACAACAGAAAATGTGCAACTTACTTTGCAACAGTGCTACAAAATGAGCTGAATAGTGGTGTTGCATGTTTTACCACCCACATTCAAACCTGTTAACAACCTGATTTGTTGCAAGATAGGTTTGATGTGGATGGTAAAACGCACAACATTGCTATTCAACTTGTTTTGCAGAACAAGTTGCAGGTTTTTTGTTGCCCGGATTTCGGTACCTTTACATGTAACGGTGTCCATATTGACCATGGTTATTTCAAAAGACAATTTATTGCAATAAATTATGAATGATTGTTACCTATTTGGGCAACAAGGCAACTGCTCCTAATTCAAAGCAACTGCTTGTAATTATTTAACATGTCTGTGTAAAGTGGGTGTCTAGTGCTTAGGGTTCAACTGCTTACACATGGTGGTTCTAGGAATGATCCTTGTTTTCTTTTTGAACTCATCCAATTTCCTTATTGATTGTCAGGATATCCAGGCTCACCACCAACTGGACAGCAACAGCAGCAGCGTATGTACCAAGCTGCTCCTCCTCAGTCAGTGAATAACTCCCTTAATCCATCTCCGTCAGCCACACCACCAAGGCGAAGTCCAGTCAATCAACAATCTGGTTAGTAAGCACAGTTCTTTTTATATGTACTTGTATGTGTAAAGCATGTCTTTCTTTAAACGAGCTCTTCACAAAGACAGTATTGTCACACCTCTTCAATGTATATACCGCCCTTTACAGAAGTGCTGGTTCTATAGTGGTAGGGATTGTGTGAACTTTGGCATTTTTGGGACCAGAAAAACTATCTGTGATAGAGAGGTGGCTGTGTTATAGATGTGTAATCTTAAAGAGGTTGGAGAGCTTCCCTTTTTTGTGTCTCTTTTGAGTTTTGAAATTTTGTACGAACAAAAATTAATGTTCGATTATTTCAGGTTAGAGGTCAGTGATCATTTTGAATGAAGAACTTACAGTGTTCTATCAGTTACTTATAATTTTGTGAAAACTGGTTAAATACTCCAATTTTTCCATTCAGCTATTCTTTCTTACCTTTGTTAAATTATAGTGATGTTTTTGACAATATTTTGCAACAATTTCTGTTGTTTTAGGGCGTCCTGGTTTCCCCTCAGCTGCTGCTCGACCTCCTTCATCTCAAGCAGTTGTTAATGGTCCAGTTACAGGGTTCACACCATCACCTCAGGGACATCATCAAACGGAGCTGCGGTCAACTGCAAATACAAATGCATCAACTCTTCAAACACAGACTTCTCAGAGACTTTCAGCACCTTTGTCGCCCGGGGCTGCTCTAGTAAATGGGCTCTCCTCACAAGCTCCTGTTAGTAAGTTTGTTTCCCCACCCACAAGTAACATTCAGACCAGGTCAGCGTTTACTCCAGTAACATCCTCTTTGCCCAACCAACCATTGCCTCATTCATCATCTGGATCAACCCTCCCAGGTCATCAACAGCCTGGATTTTCTGCACAGGGACAGACAAACATGCATCAGGGTCAACTTGGGCAGACAACGAGCTACACTGGACAAGCTAGAGGTTTACCTTTTGACACAGCTGGTCTGTCTCCTCAGGGAAACCAAACATTTGCACCTCAAGAAACCCAATCATTTTCTGCTCTTCATTCTAACAAACCCAAGAGGCCTGTCATGCCAGGCAACACAGGAACAGGTTATCCTGGACAACGTGGTAGCCCATCTCCAAGGTCCACTCCTCCTCCCCCTGTAGGTCCACCTGGTTCATTGGTGTCCCAGCGATCAACTCCACCTCCTCCTTCAAATTTACCAGGGTCCACCATGCCTCAAACCTCTTACGGTGGTCTAGCATCAGGTTATCCCCCAATGGGACAAGACTCTCAAGCTGGGACAAGGCCTATATCTTCACGACGAAGAATGTATCCTACTCAGGTATAGCTTAACCCCTTTGCTGCCAACCCCATTGAGAAGTCCCGTGCCAACACCCTCTGAATCATGAGAGTCTATGCTTTCGTCATCCTTATTTGCTCCAGGGTTCTCCTCAAAATTACTAAAATTGCTGTCACTATCGGAAAAATTTTGCTTTCCAGAATCATTCCATACTTCATCTAACACATCTTTAGCAGTGTCATATCTCTCCATATTCAAAATCTTCCAGAAATTTTACTTTGCTATTCCAACTACGTGCTTCTTGAAGGCAATATGGCGGACAGTGCACGAAAGTGCATATGTCTGATCTACATGTATAAACCTGTTTTGCTAAGTGTGGGACTAGGCAATAGTAGTTACCAGTCTACTAACTTCTTTTGGGCCTGAGAGGCCAGGTTATATTACGTCTCCAATGCCAGGGATTTGACTGTTACTCTCTCATGCAGGCAGATGAATTGCAAATTGTATGACGTACTCAGTACATCACACAGACAGTTAAGGGGTTAAAGTAAAAAAAAAGGTTATTGATATAACAGAGCCTTTTCACATGTGGTGAGAAGCTGTGCAAGTTTATTGGGGACAAAAGAATGTTTTCACATAAGAAAAAGGTTTAACTCCCAAAGGATTGGTTTGGAACACCAACATGGCTGCCATTTCATTCATAGTTTTGGGACAACAATAAAGCCTCTTGTGAAAACCCTCTATACTAACTTTAACATCTTCAAGGTGTAACTCCAAGTTAATTGAGGAAAGAGGCTAAAATTATAGAATGATATAAGTTGACAAATGAAAAAGAGCAGAGTACAAGTACAAGTACATGCAAATACCAAAATTTCTTAGTTTTCTAATACCAAATGTGTCATAATTTTAAAAGCCTTTTGGATATAACTATTTTTTTCCCTCCTAGTCTGTACCACCCTCCATGCCTGGTATTCCAGCTGGAATGATGAATGTTCCTGGTCAAGCAAGCCAGACTTATCCTGGACAGTTGCCTGCTATGGTTCAACAACCTACTGTAAGTGCTTTTTGAATCAAAAAATGGTACAAAAATGCACTTTATTTGAGTGCCAATGTATTTAGCACGAAAGCACTAATTGGGGACACTATTTTTATGTCTCCAACTGGAGATGGAACCACCATTTTATGTGGTCATCCTAGTCATGTGAAGGTCTAGCTGCTTGCAGGGCAAAGGAAGTACCTTCATTTCTCAGGTATTTTAGTATTGGTCTGGCCCCGGGAAACGAACTGGTGACCTCCTGCTCTGCAGTCAAGAGCTCTATTGACTGAGCTAATCCTGCCATGGTAGCGTGTACTCACGAGGATGAATGAATTTCTTTGAATGACGTGAATATCATTGGTAAAATTCATAGTTTTCGGAGGAGAACTGAAGAATTCAAACACTCAAGTTTTTTTGGAAATGTTAACTTTACTCATTTAATCTTTGTGAAGTACATGTAAGGTGTATGAAACTGATGAAAGTATGTATTTGAAGTTAGTTAGTATGAAAAATGAGGATTATTATCACTGTTCTTGTTCAAATTTTTTTGGTGAATAGAATTACTTTTTCATGCATCAGAAAGCAGGAAAATGCACTCCCAGGGGTCTCTTTTTCAAAATTTTTTTGGAGAAGCATGTCCCCAGATCCCCCCCCCCCCCCCCAAGGGGCTCAGGCCCTGTGGTCCTTCATTACATGGGCGCTGGCCACATACAGAAATGCTACGGTTACACCTTTAATGAAACAGCTGCTTAAAATTTTTTGACAGCCCTGCTAGTTTTATAAGGAATTAGTCTCTCAGAGATTTTCAGTGAAGTACTGTGTGTTGAAAGATCCGACTTTTATTTATGCTGATGTTGGTAACTTTCTTTTGATGTTTACAATTGAGTATTAGTGGCATCTTAATTGCTTCATTTGTTCCCCAACAGATTCCACAAACTGGTATCGTAAAGAATGCATATTGAAATTGACAGTAACATGTTTTTTTTTCTGTAGTGTTGATGGTAAGAAAAATACAGTATTTAATGAAATTATTTTAATGACTTTGTTTTCAGGGTCCAGGCCTCTCTCAGTTTCCATCATCTGGTGGAATGGGTTTGGATGGCCCCATGGGGCGACTTACAGTTCAGGTACAGTGAATACTGCACAATAATAGTGCTTTATCATCAAAGATAATCAGATCAGTTCTATCAACAAATTCTAAAACTCAAGTGTAAAATCATCTATTGCAGCATATTGCATGAATAATGAACTGCAACACACTAATGCACCTATCAATGTAAACCCCGTGGGGGGGGGGGGGGAGTGCGGGCAAGGAGTGGGGATTTGACAAATTTTAAAATTTTTTGATCAAATTCCCCAGGGTGGGAAATGAAAGGTCAATCAAAAGTGTCAAAAAAGCATCCACCCCAGGGGAAAAAATCTAAACACACAATACTATAATACTGTATAAAACGAATTAAAAGAACATTTCAAAAGTACGTCCTTACTAAACATAAGCTCTGTTAAATTACTCGCTGTAATTAAGTATTTTCTCTCTCCACTAGCATCTCTTATTTTGAACAACAAAATCACTCTAGGAAGATTGACCGTGCTATTATAATATTAATGAAACGTAAAATGCTTTATAACATCTGCTCAACATGTCGGAACTGGTCAGATCAGTGACCCATAAAAAAATCCTCTGACTTTCATGGTGGAATTCGATTTCAATCGAGTTTTACAATCAGATGGGAACTTGAAGATAAAAACTTTCTCAAAATAGACATTATCTGTTTAGATGACAGTTTAAAGTACCGGATTATGGCGATTAAAACAAATGAAAACTTCACACCTTTCTCCAACAGCGTGACTTTCAGAAAGCCTCGAGGGACGGATTTGGTAACCACTTCTGAATTGATACCAGGCTTCTGTCGGTCAAAGTCAAATGTCCCGACCCTGGGGTCGCTTCGCACGATCAAAAGCCCGACAGGGGGATAGTCTCAGGCATCAAATCCCCGCCCCTTGCCCGCATTCCCCCCCCCACGGGATTTACATTGATCGGCGCATAAAATACAATGTCCATGAATTTTTAAAGAACATTCATTTGATTAATCACACTGTACTTTAATATAGGATTTCATTCACAATGACATACTATTCAAGGTCAGAAATTGCATGCTACTTTTTGTTTGATATGTTTGTTTGTTTGTTTGATTTTTCACATTGCAACAGTCATCTGTCATTCAACCTATCAATCTTCTGGAACAGAGACATGTCCTTCCCACAACCCCAATTGAACACCCAACACCCAACTTACCACTGGTAAGTGGATGGTTCTTTCTACCTGGCTAAGGATTTTTAACTGCATAATGTTTAAGGGCCAGCATCAGTTCTATGTTAAAGTTATTATAAGGTACTGTAAGAGTTATAGTACAGTAATAATAAATTATACCATTAACAGCAGTTTTTCAAGCTCAATGGTTATGCTTTTCAAAGTTGCCTTTTGGTAATCTAAAATTACATGTATAAGGTTGTTACTGGACTTATTTTTTTTTGTCTGAAAAAAAGACATTTTGTTAAAAATTGAATGTTAGATAAGAAGGTTTGTGTATGCAGACATGTCCTCCTTGACTTTGTCACAGGTTTGCATAGATTATCTGTCTTGAATTCTCCCAACATCCTCTCATGTTTATATCAGGCTACACAAACACAAAAAAGGTTTTATATGTAGAAAATACAACAATCAAGAGGGATGTCCTTTTGTTAGTAACAATCAAAATCTATTGTTAACAAAGTTGTGATTGTATTTGTTAGTTGGTTTGGTTTCTTTTATGTAACTCTTCTATACTCACTCTTCTCTTTTCAGGATATTCGTAAGAAGAACTGTGACCCAAGGTAATATCCTTTTTCTTCTTTTGATTGCACTTACTTCTCATTTTGTTATTGAAACCAAGAGAGAGGAGTTTGCTGTCAATATCAAATACACTGTCTTCAGAGCCTTCTTTAACTTATACTTACTTATGTGTTTTGCTTTTTTGGTACTCTGGTAATGGCAGATGCCCAATGTTTTATTTGAGACACATCAATATTAGTGTGTGCCTTGTCTAACATAGTTCGAGATCAAATCAAGGCATGCAAATAATTGTCCAAATCTTCATGCATCTAAGAGGTTGAATTACAAGGAACAAAAGATTGATTGTATAATGTACAATGTACTCAGAAACTCCTGATGTACCCTCATTCAACATGACCTTTCGTTGGCTGGGTGTTTGGACATAATAGCACTCCTTTATTATTAAAAGTACAGTCAATTTGCTTTGCTGCAATGGATTTGTCACTCAGGACTTATCTATCCAGTGTACATGCACTTATGACATTTTGGTCGGTTGTCTAGACTGTGACTCATTCTTTTTGTTTGTTTGTTTGATTCTGTAGTGTACTGTGCTGTACATTGAATGCTGTTCCTGAAACCAAAAGCCTGTTAACAAAATCTAAGCTGCCATTAGGAATTCATCTTCATCCGTTTAAGGATTTGCAGGTCAGTTCCACAGTGAAAGGAATGCTATGAATTGCACCAACAAATGAAGTTACACTTTCTGGTAATATATGAAGAGTTTCACAAGCAAAACGGTAACTTGTTTTGATAAAGTACCTTCAGAATCTTTTAAGTTGATTGATTACAACAACCTGTGAAATAATAAAAACGTATTTAACTTCCTGAGGGAAATAATGCATTAATTTTCGTAGTTATAAGGAGGTGGCATGGCTGAGTGGTTAGTGCAGTGGGCTTGTAATTCAGAGGCCCTGAGGATAAAACAGGGTTCGTATAGGTCATAGAAAACCTGGAAAGCCATTGAATTTAAGAAATTCATTTTCCAGGCCTGGAAGGTTACGAAATTTAATTGTCGGTCCTTGAAAGTCATGGAAAGAAGGTTTTGTTTGGTAGATTAGTTACTGCAGATGACAAAGCAAAGACAATGTAAGCGTGAATAATATGCCATTTTGTGGACTTCAGAGTTGGTTTCTGTTGAACTGTTTAAGGTTAAAAAAATACCTTAAAACACGGAAAGTTTCGAAAATTTTTGAAAGCGACAGCAAAACCTAAGGTCATGGAAAACTTGAAAAGTTCATGGAAAAAGCCATGGAAAGTCCTGGAATTTGAAGAGCTCAAAAGAGTGCAAACTCTGTAAAAGGTTATAGTCCCACCCTGATGGCTAGCTGAATTTGTTCTTGGCAGTCCTGAGTTCAAATCCTCAGCCACGCTTGTAAAATAGCTAACTGGTTTGCCTCCCACCAGTTGGGATTCTTAAATATGTTACATTCCCTTTGAATTATTTGTCTCATTATCCCTGAAAAGCTGTACAAGGGGAGAGGATAATTAAAGTATTATTATTAATGTTATTATTATTATAACCGGTGAAAATTATTGTCCAGATGTTCTTTTCCTAATCCAGTCCAAGTGCCTATATGTTCTAGAATTAACAGTTGGTTTCGAGTCTAGCATGCAGTGTGTAAAAAAGAAAAGTATCTGAACTTGATCAAAGAAATGAGTAGAAAGTACAGATGTGTAAAATTTGTAAATCTTTCCATGAGCTCCCTTGGCATTTTCTCTGATGAATGCTCCACATTCTTAGACATGATGAGTGACATTGGCATTGACAGAAAGCAGCAACTTTATGTAGTCTAGGAAATGATAAATATATAGCCATTAGAGCAACACATTACATATTTTGTTGTAGAAATAGGAATTGGGATAGCCCAGACTTTGATTTCCTTTCTTTTTTTTGTTGAATAATCCAACCTCAAGCAGCATTTGTAAATTAGCTATACGGAGCGAGATTTACAATCATACATTCAAAAACACAAATAAAGTTTCCATTATTATTGTTATTATTATTATTATTATTATTATCGTTATTATTGTTATTATGACATAACTCAAACTGTGATTTAAATAAATACAAAAGCAATTAGCTTACCTGCCTGTGTACTTGTGAATGTACAGTGTACATGCATATCTGTTATAAGTTAGAATTAAATTCAGGTTAAGAGTTTTCAACCTAGTTCAGTTCTCTGTTTCCTTTATCTCCTAGCCCTACTTCATGGAAAGAAACATATTAGAAGTCTTAATGTTGTGTTTCCACAGAATCTTCCAGTTATACATTCCTCTATTATAACAAGATGCCGTTCCTGTAGAACTTATATCAATCCTTTTGTCACTTTCACGGATTCCAGAAGATGGAGATGCCCAATGTGTTTTAGAGTAAATGAAGGTATGTCATTGCAAGACCCATCTTATCCCTTCTACATCATAAATGGAGCAATACATACTGCAAGCTCCTTTGTTTGATCTTATATTATTATGATATCAAACACAATATTTATGGTTTAATGCAAAATGTGTAAAATGTTGACAGTCAAAATGCAATACAAATTACTAAACATAACATAAATAAATGTAGAAAGTATAAGTTAGTTTTTAACTTACAAATTGAAACTAAGAAGCTTTGTTAGCCAAAGGTTTGTGCTTTTCCATGTCTGGTTACTTAAAATGTGTCCAGAGAAAATTATCTTAGAAATAAATGTTTAAAGTTGATGCCTGAGATTGCTCTCTATCCCTGTAAGCTTACTGTTAACCTTGTGGTATGATAAAACATGAAAATGTATACTATACAGAACTCAACATAACCAGGCCTATTTCCAGAATGTGGAAGCTTGGACACGATTATGTCATCCATCTTGTTTGTTTGTGTGCATGTGTGTGTGTGTTTTTTTCAAAAGTGCCTTGTTGGCAAATTAGTCGTCTTTTTGTGGAAAGTAATGAAGAAGTAATGGTAGTAGAAATTTAATACTGCTATATAGAAGGCTTAAGGAAACAGGTTTAAGAAAAACATAAGAAAAGAGAAGATTCTGTAAAGAATGAAAAAATGCATTCATCTGATTACAATAATATTTGATTAGGTTGAAAAAAAAAAATCGCTTTGCCATATATATGTGCATCCTTGCAGACAAAAGCAAATACCTTTTCTTTTTTTGCATTGTGAATCAAAGAACAGATTCTTGGATAGTAAGCTTTATAATGTGATTTTTTATCTGCTAATTCTTTGGGTTATTTAACAATTATTCCTCGAGCCCGAATGGGCTGTGAGTCAATAGCCCATGAGGCCGAAGGCCGAATGGGCTATTGACTCAGAGGCCATGAGGGTGAGAGGAATAATTGTTTTAGTAAAATCCAACTAGTTGGTCAAAAATATCGAGAATAAGAAAAGTTTAGCTAGTTAAAGCTAGTCTTTAATCCTTTTTTGCCGCCAAAAAGCCCGCGCTTTTCGCTACTAGTGGGCTATAACATATAGCCTAGTAGTAGCTCAACCAATCAGGACGCAGCATTGATGATAGACCACTAGTTGGATTTTACTAATACCTGTTATCCAAAAACTTAAATTTAAAGACCTGCTTTCTGTATGATTATTATTGTTTTGTAGTTCCAGAAGAATTCTGTTTTGATCCTACAACAAGGCAGTATGGAGATCCATCCAAAAGACCAGAAGTTAGGACTGCAACTGTAGAGTTTATAGCACCTTCAGAATATATGGTAAGAAGATAAAATCTAGTCCCTGAGACTACTGCCCACTGAGTATGTCGTTTATACAGCAAACTGTGCAGGAAACTGGAATACTTTTTTACCATAATATTTGACAAGCTGTCATTTCCTTTGTCCTGGATATTTTTTAAGTTCACTTGAAAATACAGCTGTATTTCCCATTATTACATATTCTCGGTTTTCAACTTATGTCACAAGCATATCATATTTACTTGGCGGCCATATTGGTGTACAGCTTACTCATTAGCATATGTCAAAATACAAAGCGATGTAGGGATTTTATACACGTGTCAAAGCAAAATCAACGAATTTGATAAATCTGTTGGAGAAAATCAAGTGAAACTTATGCAATGGTTTTTAGGACTTTGGTCACATGAGTGAAAACCGAGAATAATGCAAAATAATAGAACTTTTAATATCGTTTGTGCTGTGTGCCTTCCCCACCCCCACCCCCCTGCAATCTATGAAAGGTATAGCTCCGAACTTGGAAAGTAAGGCAAAATTAAGTTTATTTTCAAGCCTGGATACAATTAAAAATTAATATTTGGCTTTTCAAGAAGTTTGACAGACTAATCACTGAATACCCCACCCGCACCCCCCTGCAATCTATGAAACTTGGAAAGTAAGGTGACATTAAGTTTATTTTCAAGCCTAAATACAATTAAAAATTAATATTTGGCTTTTCCAGAAGATGACAGACTAATCACTGAATACGATGTGTTGTGTTTGTTTTCAGCTGCGTCCCCCTCAGCCAGCGGTCTTCCTGTTTGTTTTGGATGTTTCTTTCAATGCTTTAGAAACAGGTACATTCATGGGTCTCAGCAGTCAATAGCACTGATATTGGGCTATGACAACTTACTTTTTACCATATTATGCTAACTAAACAGTATGTTTTTCTTGATTAATCTTTTTCTCCCTGTGAATTGGAATGCTTAAAAAACAGGGTACAGTGTATCTGATTGTTCTGATTTTGATTTCTGATTTCTGATTTTTTGATTTTCTTAAAAATGTTTTGAAAAGGACATTGTTAATATGAGTTAAAAGATCCTGGTGATTATGTGGAAAAAATTCAGAAGCAGAAACTTAACCAACGACTCAAGAATGGACATTAAATGAATAAAGAAAGGCATTGATCTATTCTAGACTGTTTAAGGGGTGTATATGTAGTAGTTAATTTTTTAATCTCAGGTAATTTTTTTTCTTTTCTTCCAACTTCATTACCACACATTACAATACTCAAGAACAAAAGAAAAACAAAAATTACCTGAGATAAAAAGTTAACTGCAACATATATCTTACAGAGACCACTACTTTACTGTTTACTGCTTATGTTTTTCAGGTTACCTAAATATGTTTTGTAAATTACTAAAAGACAACCTGGATAAAATGCCAGGAGACCTAAGAACACAGATTGGATTTATAACATTTAATAGCACAGTTCACTTTTATAGCTTAAAGGTAGGTGACTTCCACATAACTGGCTTATGCTAATAGTGTTAGATTGTTGCATATTGCAAGTCTTCTTACTCTCCCTGCTCTCATCAAGACACTGAACTCATCCATTTATTTCCTCTTCCTCTTTTTGCAGTCTAAACTTAGCCAACCTCAAATGCATATCGTATCAGATTTAGAAGGTATGGGCTTGCTTCATTTTGTGTAGACATTACAGGTAGTGCTTAAACATGTATATGTAAAAGCCAAAAAATTGATACTACATCTCCTTGTTATATTTTTTAGATGTTTTTCTGCCTTCCCCGGATGATTTGCTGGTCAATTTAAATGAAAGCAGAGAGGTGAGCAGGACTCTGCTTTAAAATGTAATGTTTGTCAAAATTTCTATGAGCTACTTATCTCAGTCACAAAGAAATTCACCTGAGTTTACTGTGATGTTGAATACGTCAGCAGTATGTAACGTAATGGTAGTATCAAACTTCTAAGCTCATGATGTTTGGCACAGTATATAGGCGAGCAGTGATACTCCTCTTAATCAGCAATGGTGTGGAATGTATATGTGGTAGTTAATTTTTTATCTCAGGTAATTTTACTTTTTCTTTTGTTTAAACTTCATGAGCATACATTACCATACTCAAAAACAAAAGAAAAACAAAAATTACCTGAGATAAAAAACTAAATACAACATATACATTATGCATGTGTATACAAATGCACTTGGATAGGATGGCATTTGAAAGAAATGGTTCTCTGGGTAACATCAAATAGTCTGAAATGGGAAAACAAAATATACAAACTAAAAGCGTCTTTTAACATTTTTATCTCGCCTCTCTACACACATTACTTTTTATTGGTACTACTTTAATAAATCATTTTATGGGATTCTAAATGAGCCTTTCCATCACAAACACAATAAAGCTGTTTGTGATTGAAGGAGATGAATAGTACTGTGCTCAGTGTGAAATGTTACACACAATTTCTCAATTTGGCTGTTAAATACTTCTCTCCTGCCACTGCTACGTAAGTTGTGAAAAAGTTTTAAAATTATTACCTTTCGACAAAATCAAAGGCTCTTACTCAGGGATTAATTACTTTCCCAATCAGGATCTGAGTGTGTCAGTAATAATATTTTTTATCTTGTTTTTCAGCTAGTATTACAGCTACTAGACTCTCTTCCAACATTGTTCAGCAAGAATCTGAATGTACACAGTGCCACAGGGGCAGCCATGCAGGCAGCGCTAAAGTTAATTGTAAGTAGCCACACCCATCTCTTACACATAGGCAATTGTAAGTACAGTGGAAACTCAGTTTAACAAACCTTCATAATTTTTATAACAAAGTCCTGGGTATAAAGAACAATATATATTCCTAGCCCCTGTCGTAGTAAAATATATGGAAAAGAACCTTGATATAACAAAACTTACCTGGAGGCTCCACTGTGGTCTGGTATTTGCCATACATTGTGGATTATAGTAAAAAGAGAAACCTGCCATTGAGAGGATAAATGGCTCTTGTAACGACATGCAATGCTTGGGGCTAAGAGAGAGGTATTTCATTGAGTTATCAAGGTCACAGGTAGATCAGGTGTGGTTAATTTTTTCTTTGTGAAAATATATTAGTTTCCTTTACTTTTTAAAAATAATTATCATTCAATCATTATTATGCCCAAGAACAAAAGAAAATAAAAACCGAATAGGCTATTTGCACGATGGCGTCACCTTACTACTGTGCTACGACCAGAATCCACTTCGTTTTTCCTTTCATATTTAAATTTGGTAATCCCAGCGAGGTTTGAATAACAGTATCACTAATTTGCACAAGAAAGAAGACCCTGAAGGATTCTGGTCAATGTAGTGAAATGACGTCATTGTGCAAATGCCCTATTAAGGATAAATTTGAACCACAACAGACATAATAATATTTGAAGGCGTATGTTTTTCTTAGCTATTGTGATAAGTTAATGTTTTTGTTTTGTTTTTTTATATATGAAGGGTTCTATTGGTGGCCGTGTGACAGTGTTTCAGACCACTCTTCCTAATATCGGTCCAGGGGAGTTAAAAAAGAGAGAGGATGGACAGAAATCCAGCCCAAAGGTTTGTTACCGAGTAATATGCATGTTCCACCAGGTTCAATGGTTAGAAGACAAATTAAGAATCCAGACTAAGAATATTTGCTTTGGAAGTTCGGGCATGCGCAGAAAGCAAAATTTCTTTCACTTTTCTTGTCTCGTTTTTTTTTCTTTTGGTGGGCATTTACGCTGTAGTAAGCTTCATTTTGGAGAGAAACGTTTGTGGGAAAGCTTTTAGAATCTTATGATTAGATAAAAGGAAAGGTAGGTGAGTAGTGTAACGTCATTTTCATGGGAATTTTTGGGTCAATGTTACACGTTGTTTTTTTTGCCTTTTTCTCTACCCTCCTTTACTGAATCATGCTCATTCTGGTATGGTTTGAAAGATCTGACTCCTCACCCTTTACATGTTGACTGTTTAAACTGATGACTTCATAAGCAGAAGCCTGAATTTCATCCGATTACTTCGAGTCGTTATTACGCCCTCAGTAACGTCTGAATCGACCGGCCGTTAACGAGAGGAGAAAACGACTCGAAGCAATCGGATGAAATTCAGGCTACATAAGCGGTAGAAGGGTACGTGGATCCGCACGGGCTTTTCAGGGCGGTTCAAGGATACTCGAATTCTGGACAAGCTCCATTGCGCATGGAATTTTTGGAGTTATGCTTAACGGCAACTTTATCTAGGTGAAAACTTAATTAACTTATGTAAATTTCTACCTAATAAAGAAACGTTTGTGTTAACTTCCCGTGCGTAGGATGTTCAGAATCTGACACCAGCAACAGATTTCTACAAGAAGTTTGCCTTGGACTGTGCTGCTGAGCAAGTAGCTGTTGACCTGTTTTTGTTGTCAGGACAATATGCTGACATTGCAACATTAAGTGAGTATTCTAGTAAAGGATAAATATCTCTGTGTCGTGGTATCTAAATCTCCCAGGCTTCACTAGGCAATTGCTGCACATTATTAAAATGTTATTTGTTTTTATCTTTCAGTGTGTGCCTCTAAATATTCTGGTGGATCAGTGATGTATTACCCAGACTTCCATGCGGTCAGGAACCCAGCAGCAGCAGAGAAATTTGAAAATGAATTTGTGTAAGTAGTTATAATTTTTTAAGGTTAATGCTGTATTCCTATTAAATCTTAGGAAGTAATATATCAAGCATGAGATGCAGTGTTTCATCAGCAGATGAAACACCGAGAAGAGAGTTGAAAATATGATGCGCAGTGGAGTATTTTTGACGAACTTCAAGGTGTTTCATCTGCTGATAAAACACTGTGTCGAATGTTTGATATTACTTCTCAAACAAAATGATTTTAGAAGGACAAATTAAGGATGAAAAAATAAGCAGATTTTCATCTGATTTCCAAACACTCATTAAACATTAATTCTCTTAGTATTTTCTTTATGAATTATTAATGGTAAACCAATTGTGGATAGCGCTATCCACCTTTCGATCAACTGGGCCCAGGAGGTTAGGCTCCTCTGGTCATCTGCAACAACAGAGATAAACGTTTATCTAATTTTTTGCTTTATCATTTGCAGTCGTTATCTAACAAGGAAGATTGGATTTGAAGCTGTCATGAGGGTCAGGTGTACTAAAGGTAAATTGCCAGTAACGTTTATGCTTAATTAAACTCTTCGCGCCCTGACATTTTGTTTTACTAGAGACTAAGCATTTCAATGTTGTCTTTCCCTCCCCTTTTTCCTCTCAACAGGTCTTTCTATTCACACGTTTCATGGCAACTTCTTTGTACGCTCGACGGACCTAGTTTCCTTGCCAAATGTCAGCCCTGATAGTGGATTCAGTATGCAGATTGATATTGAAGACTCATTAACAGACTCTAATATTGCAGTGTTTCAGTCTGCACTTCTTTATACAAGCACCAAAGGTAATGTTGCATCAAACAAACCCGTTGTAGTTGCACCTCTTCTCTTTGCACCCCAGGTTCGATTTGCGCTGCTCTCTCGGTCCTCCTTGAGAAGACACTTGTCTTGAAAGAAGCGGGGACTCATTTTCCTGAACAGTGGCTGCTAATTGAGCCTATTTGCACCATCAATCACTCTCTTTACTTCATGTCATAAGTGGCACTTTTACTTCAAGGTGTTAGTTGAGTTACCTCGGGTACCAGAAGTTGTTTCTCGCGTGCGGGATGCTTCAATGTCGGCCGAAGGTCGAAGCCACGAGCAGTATAGCTTTTCGTTGGGACACTAGAAAGACTACGCAAACCGGAAACGGTGCGTAAAAGTTGAGTAAAGCCGAGTGAATAATGCAGTCCCTTGGTAAGTTAAGGTTTAATTTTGTTTGCAGGTGAGCGACGTATCAGAGTGCACACACTGGCCTTACCTATTACTAACAAGCTGGCCGATATATATGCCACAGCTGATGTTCAAGCCATTGCTACACTCTTGGCTAAAATGGGTGAGTGCTCTTAACAGTTAAACGAAAGGATCTGTTGACACAAATCAGGTGGAGTTTCCCCTCTCTGTTGAAATCAATTTAAACAAGGCAATGCGGCACCATTCAGGAGCTAATTCATTTTAAAGTATCTTCGTTATTTTTTGATGTGCCAGTGGGGTGGTATGGCAAGAGACTTGCAAGGTGGTATTAAGTTTGGTAAATCACCGTCAGGCATTTTTATCTCTCTCTCATCAGTTCCCAAACTTGCCAGTTGTGATCGAATTTAATTGTTTTCTGACGCACTCGATCGCTTTTCTTGGTATCATTGTTACCTTGCGAGTTAAGGAGGTAGAGTTAGAAGTAAGAATATAACCACAAAAAGCGCTGCTCATACCATTTGGATGCGGAATTAAACATGCTTCCCAACGCTTTTCACCAAATCACTAGGAACTCACTAAAATAATCAAGACAATTTCTGAAAACGCGTCAAAATCCGGTGGCCAGCGACTAGCTTTAATAATCTGGCCTTTTTCCTTTATCTACCTCAAATGCCTCGAGTAAATGTCCTTTCTTTTTTTGTTGGTTCGTTTATCATTGATTCATAAATTCGTTTTGTACCTCACTGACTGTTGCAATGTTTTTTCATCTTGTTCCGCAGCTGTTGACAGAACGTTGAGTTCCTCGTTAGGTGATGCAAGGGAGGTTAGTGCTACATAAATAGAACGCTTCCCATCATTCATTAGTGGCGTAGATCAAACTCAGTAATTAAGTTTGTAAACAATTGAATTCGCACGGCAAGCTACTGAACCTGAAGAAATACTGAAGAAGCGTCATAAGAACAGTCACTCGGTAGCTGGTTAGACCGCGAGCGAGCCGCACACTCCAAATGAAAAAGTCAAATAATGCAAATTAATGACAAAAAGGGAGGAGATATTAGGACGGAGAGGCAAAAAAATATTTTTTTCTTTGCCCTCGTTCCACGCGTCTTCTCCGCTCGCCTCTCACGCGTGCTCTTTATCTACTGTCGTTTATGACTGTAAAGAAATATAAAACACTGCTCGCATTCTAGTAGTCGGTAGAATTTCATCTGTAATCTGATACAGGGAGATAGATCGACGTAGTACAGTATCACAAACAGGATCACAAGTATACATATTTAAAGCACCTTGAACTGCGTACTAAACAGAAAAACAGGAAAGTTTGGGAAAAAAGATTTAGTGCTTGAAGTTTAACTCACTGACAGATAACTTATCAAGATCCCTGTTGACAATGAACTATTTCACGTTGTTTGTTAGGCTCTGATGAATGCTTGTATAGACACTCTTGGAGTGTACCGTACATCAGTCGCAAATCAACCTCAAAGCAGTGGATTGTTGGCTCCTCATTCCCTCAGATTACTGCCTCTCTTTATACTGGCCATCATGAAACATGTATGTATTTGAACGGATGTGTTTGTTTGTTCGTTTGTTTTCTAATGAAAGCATCATCTTATTGCATCATGCATGTAGTGGAGGGAATCAGAAGTAACACGGTGTTGCCTCTCGTTACCGTTTCATTTAGCCGAGCAGTTTTCCAGCGTGTAGTTTGTAATCCATAGTAATATTCTCCATCCTAAAGTATTCTATGAGTAAACTAATATTTTGAGGTCAGTTTCCTTCCGTTTCCAGAAACTTCCGAGTCAGAGCACCAATACAGATGCGAGTTTAATGTCGTTGTCAAAAAACGATTCAAGTCTCCAAAAATCTTACTTCTTCCTTATGCTTAATAACAAGGATGTAAAGACAAAAAAAGTGCTGACTTCTAGTTATCTTAACCGTTGTTGTTGATATGGAAAAGTTCCCCTTTCGAAGTTTTTATTGAACGTCGATAACTGTCAAACTGGGAAACAAAGATACTTGTGCTCTCTTTTGTAGTTTTCTATTCTCTCTGACATTAATTTTCTGTCTTGCCACTGTCAATCCATGCTAATCGAAGTAGGTTTTCCGTCCTGACATTTTGTTTTTGTTGTTTGATCCTCTCAGGTGGCTTTTCGTCTTGGTTCCAGCAGCCGCTTGGATGAGCGGTGCTTTGCGATGCAACAGTTCAAAGTGATGCCTCTTAGCCTGGCCATGCTGTCTGTTTACCCCAAGATGTACCCAATTCACGACTTGTCAGATGAGGTGAGCATTGCCATTGCCTGCGCACCAAAGCATTTTGAGGGTGAGGGACGAAGAAGGAGATAGTTGTTGCTATATCAAGTAAATCATTAAAAATTAGGGAAAGTGACGGGATTACAGTGTGTGAAGGAGGTACAGAGAGGAAAGCCTCCGTACAGCCCACCCCAGGCCAACCTCTTCCCTGTTTACATCACTTTTTTTTTATATATGCCCTGGACTCCTTAATTAGCCATGTCAATCTAAACGATTAGGGAAGGATCGTTTGGAGGGACAACAAAAATATGACGGACAGCTGCAAGCCACCTGTTAAAGACGCTCTCAGTCAAAGTTATTCTGACTGAAGAATAAGGCTGCGTGCAAACGGGCGCACAACTCCAACAATGTTGGGAGTTGTTACGTGCGTGTTGGCATTGGTGTGCAAACGGATGCAACAACTCCCAACAAGTTTGGGACCTGCAGTGCATCGTGGGAAGAATACAACCCATAAGTCTTTGTAATCCATACGTAATAAGCGTGCGTGGCCCCAACAGTGTTGGAAGAGCTGTGCAAACGGATCCAACATTGTTGCGCTACGCTTCGGCGGTCACGGAACAAAAGAAATGTTGGGAGTTGTTGGCTGAAAAGTTTGACTAGTTTCAAACTTTGTGCAACAACACGCAACAACATCCAACAACATGCACCAAGGTGTGCAAACGGACGCAACGTGTAACATCCAACTATGTTGGGAGTTGTTGGCCAGCAATGTTGCGTCAAGGTCTTTAAAAGGTGTTAATAGTGAAGATAAGGTTCATTTCTGATATGCAGTTTGGAACACAGCTCTTGTAGTGCGCTACGTTTGTGACCTTCAGGCAATCCCTCCAAACGATCCAAAGAACTATTATGGTCGCATATCTTGCCCAGTTTTTTACTCGATTTTGAAAATGTCTTCTTTCACAGGGCGCTATTCAGACTAAAGCAGGCCTGGTTGCAAAACCTCCTATCTATCACTTATCAGGAGAAAAGCTGAGTCGGAAGGGAATATTCCTCATGGACACGGGTCATGTAAGTATGTTACTTGCCATGTCTACTGTTGTTTTGAAATAAGTTCAATGTTTTAGCTTGCATAGCAGGCGCTCGGACTTCAGTACACGGGTTTTTTAGACTTGCTTTATACGCGCTTAAAACATGGTTCGAGTTATCGAGGGTAAAATTGTAGAGAAGTGATCTGCTAGGGTAAAATTACAGTAACTGGCTGTTAATGAGTGGTCAAAATACTAAGATGCAATGTCGCATGTTGTATTTTTCAGGCTTTCTATATTTGGGTTGCACGGGACGCTCCTATTGATGTCATTCAAGCGCTGTTCAATGTCCCTAATTTTGGCAGTATTCCAGAAAATTTGGTAGGAAATTCTTCTCCGTATCACTTTTCTCTCTGACAGTTCAGTACTGAATAGTCAGGTGCAATCAGGGAACATTGCTTGTACAGTGAACTGACACCACCTTACGGCAACCTCGGTAATACGGTAACCTTGTTATTACGGCCACTTTTTTTTGGCCGCCTGGCAAAAACCGCCATACATTTTCTTGTAAAAAACCCTCATTAATACGGCCAAATATTTTTGGTTCATTGGTGACCGTATTAACGGGGGTCCACTGTAGTTATCGTTGTAAAATAACTTTTATGATCCATGATCGATGAAAAATTGCAGACTCAACAAGGGTAGATATTAGTTTTTCAGATTTTCTTACCTACTTTTCATCGAAATGATACAAAGTTGGTGATTGCTGAGTTGCAGTATTTTGTTCTGTTGCAGGGTTCACTTCCAGTGTTAGAAAATCCCCAGTCAGAAAGAGTAAGGACATTAGTGGATTACTTGCAGTCACAGAGAACGTGTCATGCTAACATATATATTCTAAGGTATGTTAATTATCGCAGAGAAAGTGGGGTTGAGTCAGGTACCCTAGCGAGACTCGAGACGTAGCATTATCCCTCAAGTTACCAATCGACATCAAAGAATATTATTAGAAAGACATCAGCTAGACTCCTCCGCAAACTCTAACCCAGCGTCTGTTCGTAAAACTAATTTCTCTTCCTGGAAGGGTGGGTAAGTTGGACGTTACATATGAGTGTGACGATAAGTGACATCCAAGAATTATCACAGAGACTGCAGCTAAATGCATGCACGCTCTTAAGTGTTATCAAGATTGATTACGTTAGAGCATGCGTTGTCTAAGTCATAAAAAGGTCGGCTGCACCTCGTTAAATGTAAACTTCAAGAACGCGTATGCGGTGCAACAAAAGTCCTGGAGCGAGAATGAAAAACAAAGTATGTTACTGGGGCGCAAAATGTCACGCGGGTGCCTTGAAAATGCTATTTTAAGGGGAAAATAGCGGCTGTTTTACTATCCAATGCATCAGTTGTTTGGTTGGCGTTGCAAAGTTGTGTTCATGACAACCAGACTGCTTAGCCGCTAGAGGTTTTGCTGGTCGCCGCAGGGAAGCCGCAGGGAAGCCGCGTGCAAAGCCGCAGAGTGAAATGAGCCATCAGGGGGCGGGGGCTCATCGGGCGAAGAAGGAGCGCCGGCTCATTTTCCGAACAGCGGCTGTTAATCGAGCCTTTTGGCTTCGCGGCGAATGAAGTTCTTTTAAACGCGCTCCACTTAAACAGCAAAGCTGCGTAAGCTATGCAGACTGTCCATGGTTACTTATCTAGTGGGGGAGACTGGGGAAAGGACGGGGTGGGGGAAAGGAGAGGTCTGTTCACAGGCTAACCGCGTGACGTCTAAACTGTAGCTGTCAGTGAGGAGATAACTCCCACTTAATTGGTTTTCACAAATGAGTCACAGATAAATCTACGGCCGTAGGCACAAGCCACTTATTAACTTTCACTGTGAGCTTCATGCTAATTCATCCTGTACCCCCGTGTACAGAAATTTTGTTTGCTTAGACACGTTTTAACGTTATTAAACACAGGAGTCAATTTCTTTGATATTTATTATTTATTTATTTATAAACTTCGCCAAGAGGACTGAATCACTCACAGAGCCAGCTCCACTACAAGGTCCATAAAAAAAAAAAAAGAAAATTGGTAATGCAACTAACGAGAATGACAATACTTTAGAAACTACAAAAATAAAACAGAAACGGAAATGCAAAAACACAATTCGGGAGGACATCGATAAAAACTCAACAACACATACGATCGAGCAAGCTGTTCAATTGCCGACTGGTGCGGCACTTAATACACACACTCGTAAAGGTCTGGGGGGGGGGGGGGGGGTGTCTACCCTTGGAGGAGACAGTGCGACTGGGTCTAATGGAATTAATGACTGAAATAAAAGGATCCGATAGACTAACTAAACATTTGAATACGTACACCAAATCTAAAAACTGATTGGTGCCAATAACATAATGGTAGTAGCCCAATTTTCAAAAGTCTCTGCCTATAACTAACGTGAGACCGATACGGCAAAGACAGAATGAATTTTGTTACGCGCCGCTGAATTCTTTTGTCTGCATTTTACAGGGAAGACAGTCGATTTAGAATGTTGTTTCTTCAAAACCTGGTGGATGACAGATCAGAGTCAGTCATGTCTTATTACGAGTTTCTCGTCCATCTTCAAAAGCAGATTTCCAAATGAGCTCTCTAATCAAACAGCGGGTCGGGTGATGATTCAGACGATGCAAAAGAAGTGGTACAAGGAATAATTCCGCTCTCAACCAACTCAGAGACACGTGAATGGCGTCTTCAGCACTCTGGAAATTCTCAATTTGGATTTAGAGTTAAAAAAAAGAAAAGAAAAACGTACAGAGATGGGCCTTATGCGCAAGATCGATTTTACTTGTAACTCGCACATTTAAAGAATAAGGACATTTGAAACAAAAATATGTTAGGTGTGTAGTTATCGTAGCCATAAGAAACCTGGGCAGAAATACACGATTGATGGTTACCTCACCCATCCTATCATCGCGCACAAAGCTCCAAGCTTTTTTCTTAAAAAAAAATTGCATGTGACAAATTTTGGAAAAAAATTTGGAGACAATAACGATTCCCCGTAGGCCTGTTATCAAGCTGTGGGTTTACGAGGATAGTTCATTGCTATCGGAGATTAATTAGAGACGCTTATGGTTAGGAAGATTGCTCGGTGGGGCACGGTATAAATTGTTTAAGACACTGCCTTCTTCTCTTACTGCTTACATTACGTTTGCGGGTGCGAAACACGCGAATTTTTGGGGGATAGCATCACCAATTATAAACAATTTATTCGTGGATTATGACCGTGCAGGAAAATTAAAAGTAAACATGGCCTGATGAAATACGAAGTACAATGAAATGGAATAACCACTCATTTTTCAAAGATTTAAGCCTCGGGTTTGAATTAATACTATTTACAATGTCTGTTAAATCTTTGTTAGAGCCGTGTCTGTTTGGTTATTTCTGAAGCATCTGCAGGTACCATCAGTTTTCTTTGTGACAATTCAAATTACTTAATTATCCGAACAGCGCACATGCGCGATTGTTTTTTTGTTAAAAGAAAAAGCGGATGCTTATTGTTTTTTATTCTGAGGATTTCTCTTTCTTTGTTGTTGTCGTGAAAGGAGTTTAAGACTCAGATCAAGACAGTTTTAACTGAAGTATTGAAACTTGTTGTCACGACGTCTTCATTAGGCTAGCGTACGATTCAAATATCGATCACGCAAGTCGTGTAACAATTATAACGGTGGTAGGTCCAGGTCGCCCTGGACTTAATTCTTGGGTGAAGTTCCTTCTGTTTTTTTGTCGATTCGATTCAAACAGTTTTGCTCTGCATCTGAAATTCTTCTCGGCAATGTTTTGTTGGCAGAGTAGGAAAGCAATAGTATTCTATTTCTTACTCTGGAAATGAGACATTTCAAGTATTTAAATTTTCCAGAAGGCAAATTTTGAAGTAAAGTTGAGATTTTAAGGCACGTTTATACGTAGCCAAAAGAAAAATAGTTGTAGTGCAAATTGTTCAATAAGAAGATTTTTATAGGACGATTATTTTTGCGCGTAGTTTTTTTTTTTTGTGAATTCGCACCGTTTCGCCACCGGAGTAAGATATTATTAAGAGTTTTATTAGTCTTGATTTTCATGGTTAAAAACTGACAGTTGTCATTTAGGTCAATGAGCAGTGCCTGCTTGAAGTTACCGTGCGAGCAGTAGTTTCTGCGTCCGGCCTGGAGAAACCACAGCTCGCAGGGTAGCTTGAAGTTATGTCAAAAGACAAATTCCTTTTGACCGGGGAGTGGAACTTACTGTTTATCTTTTAGGTCGAGTTAATAGATTTCCAGCATTTCAGCTAACTAGCCAAGCTAAAATGCAATGGTTTGTCGGCAACTAATGGACTGGTTGCTTGTGATTATCAACTTCAGAGACATTAAAAAGTATTTATAAGATTTTATTTCGTTGTGTTATTGATCATGATAGTAGGGCCGGGTTACTAAAAACCATAGTACAGATCGAATGAGGCCGCACGAATACAGACGAAGTCTATTCCGTTATCCAGGTGTTTTTTGTTGTTGCGGAAACTATTGTTGACCGAGTAGATATTAATTTGTGGTGTGGGCATTGTTCAGTGTCTTTTAAACCTTTCGTTTCACCTGGAAACTATCCGTTATCCCGGCCTGAACTACCACCTTTTATTAAAAACTGGATCATTTGATAATGCAATTCTAGAGCTCTGATTGGCTTGGCCATCATGGTACATGAGCCATTAGTAAAATCCAACTAGTGGCCTATTATCAATACTGTGCTCTGATTGGTTGAGCTTCTACTAGGCTATAAGTTATAGCCCACTAGTAGCGAAAAGCGCGGGCTTTTTGGCGACAAAAAAGGATTAGACTACCTTAGACTAGCTAAACTTTTTTTATTCTCGATATTTTTGACCAACTAGTTGGATTTTACTAAAACAATTATTCCTCGCCCTCATGGCCTCTGAGTGAATAGCCCATTCGGGCTCGAGGAATAATTGCCTTAACTTGTAGCGGGCTGCATTTTTGACGTCATTTCCTTGTTAACCACACAATTCTTCCAAATTTGGTCATCATTAACTGGTTATGGTGAATTATACGTGTGCTTTTAGCCAATCAGAATTGGGCAAATATTTTGAATGAATAATAGTTAAATATATTGTTAATTAACACGACCAGCGTGCTTCTTTGAGAATCACCGGTGAGTTATCTAAACGCCCTGCGATCAAAGGTTTCTTTCTGGCCTGGCTTTTAGCATGTAGGGAGTCGTTTGCGTCGCTGTCCATTCGAGTGGATGGCTTATTTACGCCCCTGAGAGGAGAAAAAACAACTCAACTACGTGAATGTCAGCGGCGGGAATGAGCTCAAACATCAGCCATGCTAAAACCCACAACAGAAACCTGGCTAGCAGGGTATTGTTATACTTGGAACTCCAAAGGAAAGATATCAAACAAAGCAACTTGATCAGTTTGGTCATAAATTAGAGACACCCAACCATTGGTTTAGTGTTTTAAACGCTGTTTTGGGCTGTCATTTTAGGGCACCTCTCGCATTTTCGAGAATTTGAGGGTTTTCTCATCACCTATCTGTATCAGAAAATATTAGATGTTATTACCCCAAATATTTTAGGGGTTTTTTCAGACACGCCTGCACGTTAGTGGATTAGAGGAAATGTTAAAAATGAAAAATGCATCTTCGGAAGATCTTAATTAGATAACTACAAAAACCCGAAAATCTGACACGAATGGAAAAGTCATCTGAATCTTTTAGCCTCTCTCGAGTAAAAGGTTTTCAAACAATAATTTGCTTCTTTGAATTTTGTAGCAAACAGTCATTTGTTTTTCAGAGCCATTGGATACTATAAAATGTAAAAAACGGTTAACTCTGATTTTATGGAAGACCAGTTGCTTTCCGGATGAGTTAGGAATACTTTTATGGAACTACGAACTACCATATCGCTATGCGGTTTCATCGCGTTGGTTTTCCGTCAACTAAGAGCGCTTTCCGAAATTCAGAACTGGCCGGACCAGTCATTTTGACGATGAAGCAGGTTTCCAAGAGATTTTGCTGTAAAATCAACTCCTTCGTGCATACTATTTAGGATTTGACTGATCTGACTGAACAGTTTTGATTAAAAATGAAATTCTCATTACGACGGGAATGGTCTGGCCGATGGAATGCGCCCTAAGAGTCAGCCCCAGCCTCGCTTCCATTCAAAGGCTAACTTTTGGGCTTAGGTGTAGCTTTCGCCGTGGCGTGAAGCGTTTCCGTTTCTCGATTGGAAACGCTTGCTACGCAGGCTAGCTAAGGTGCTTAGCATACAACTGTAAATTGGCCTTTCGAAATGTAAGTAGCTAAGAACCAAACCACAGTATCGTCTGCTGTGTACTTGAGAGTACCTCATAATATTCAATAACGTCAATAACACGAATTTGTTTCAAAACTGCGTGCAGCAAACGTTTCCGAAATTTATTTGTGAAGTGGAGTGGAGACTTTATTTAAAATAACAACAATAATAATAACTTTATTCATATAGCGCTCATATCCTGAGCTCATGGCTACACTAAGGAACTCATAAACTGATGGCCCTTCTATTTCCTTTGTAGTACGCAAAAAGTCCTAGAATTTTTGATGTGACAAATCAATAGATTTTTTCTTAAGCCTTTGCTACCAGTGGGCAAATTGTAAATTAAGCCCCAAGACTTTCCAGTTGCTATCTTTTCGTTTGGTAGTTGAATAACTTCATAATAAAATGCCAAGAGACTTCTCTGACTTTTTTCACTTTATTTGCTACAAGTATATCTCAGTTATATTCCCGTGCTTTCTTTAAGAAAACTACATTCAAACTTCCAATAAATCTCGACCTTGATAGGATCTAGTTTGAGCAGCCTTGTGACAGGCCTCCCACTCTTTTTTGCACTTCACCATCATGCAGTCATGAGCAGGCTTCAAATCGACGTTAAAATCTTGGTAACTGGCCTGGAAATTTGACAAAGAGATAATTACTTAAGGAACTATACTTAACACAATTGTCCCTCTCCACCTATAAAATAAATCCGTGGTGTCAATAAAACCTTAAAGCCCCAGTATCCACGTACAGACTAACCTCTGTCAATTGTTAAAGATCAAAGCATTTCCCCTTCAGCCATCATTTCATTAGACTGTTCACAGTCCTCTATTTTCCGCGAGATCATCAAGATATTATGTGCGTCTTACCGTTAATGGTGGCCATCTTGATTTCCAAATGTACCGATGGGGCGGGCGTCGGGGATTATAGCTCTAGGCGGAGGGGGCGTGAAATATGTTTTTCATTACCAGCGGAGTTTCTTAATTAATGAATGGTAAAAGGCGTGTCACGCCTCCTGAACGAGAGCTGCAGTGATGTTATTACAGTCCCTCTATTTTTCTCGCTTCCTTCCATCCGCCCCGCCCCCTAAGTAGTTTTGACACTTATGCAAGATGGCAGCCCGTAACGCAAAGCGCTCGATCTCAACAATCTTAAGGAAAAATAAGGGACTGTGAGGAGTCTATCATTTCATCAATTCTCATAACTCTTTCTCTTGATTATAAGAGAGATTTGGTAAAAGGCAAACATTAGATTCAAGTTGAGAATTTCTCAAAATAGAAAATGAGCAGATAAAAACAGCAAAAAAATTCTGAAGGATAAGAAATTGCATAAACTACTAATTTCTATGTAGAAATTGTAGAAATAAAGAACAGTAAACGACAAGTAAAGGGGAAACTTGGTCACGTGGTACAAATTCACGTTTGCCGTTTGACGTGACGCTTAACCTCTCTATTGATACTGTATTGAAGGAGAAAATTGATAATGTTCACAATAAGCCATTTCCGAGTTCCCTGGGCCTCTGTTTCAAAACGAGCGTAGGTGCTCAGCCTTTTGATACGGAAATCATTTTCCATTCTCATGCAAATAAAACTAATTTTCACAAGAAAGGTTGTGAACCTAGCCTCATTTTGAAAGTGAGGGTTTTTGGAACTCGGAAGTGGCCTATTAGGACTAATAGAGTTAAGGGAGTGGTTTTATTTTATTTTTTCTTATTAGTAAAACAGACCACTTGTTCGGTAACATAATGCACGTCTTTGCTAGAAGGACACTGATATCCTCTGAATTTTCCTCAAAATTTTGATAATTTGAAAAAAGAAAGTATAAAGAGTGAAGCAGATCGATGTCTTTGCTGGAAGGACACTGTGATATTCTCCAAATTTTCTTCCAAATTTTGTTAATTTTAAAATAGAAAGTATAAAGGCATACAAAAATTATTATGACAATTTACCTTTAGGTCACATACATCAGTGGCTTCACAATCAAACTGGATATTCTATTTTTAAAGATAAACAAAATAATCTTAACAATTAGCATTAATGAACTACAAAGGAAACTAAATCACTGAAAAATTCAGCCAAGTTCATTTCCAAGTTTTTGTTGACCACAAGCCGTGAGTTAACACACAGGCTGGAAATCAGTACAGTAGGCCCATAATATGCTACAAGGATTCATGGGATTTACTGAAGTACCAACCAGCTTTCATACACCCAGTCCTTATCATAAATTTTGTTAAGATTAGCCAAGCAAAAATAATACTGCAGGATCTGCCAGCACCTGAGGCTAATACATGTCATGGCAGTTACCCTTCTACACAAGCCTGTCTTAATTGCTCTTACTAGAAGCGCAACATGGTATATGTTGTGGTTCGACTTTATCCTTTAATATTTATTCTCCTTCATTTCAAACTCATTACCATGCATATTCAGGGTTTAAATAAGCACTGACAGCCGCCAAAACACGTCGGCTACTTTACTGATAGAGGTTGGCTACTTTCTTCTAGAAAGAAGCAAATAGTTTTAATAATGTTGTAAACAAAATATATATCAATAAAATCTAAATTACAACGTAATTATGATGTTCTTTTATAAAGGCCCACTGGTTTTATGTTGCTTTAGTCACGTGACACTATATTATATTTCAATCATATTTCCACAAGTTTCTTTATGTGTTTATGCAGAATTTGTTTACATGCAAAAGTACGTGATTTAGTTTTCATCATTTTTGTTCATTGCTTTTAGAAATGACAGGAATTGACTGTGTAACTCACAAATTAAAGGCTAAATTTTCTTGAATGAAAAACATACTCTTTTGTCCTCAAATTTAGTCCTCAGAATGCTGAAAATAGTATTTTAGGACTTGGAATTTTAAACTTTTCTGGGGCAGAATGCCCCCAGACCCACTCCTCACCCCCCTAAAAAAGGGGTCTTATGGCCCCAGGGGGGGGTACTCCCATATATTACCTATATGGGTATGTGCCGCCCAACGGGGTCGTGAGTTTGAAGCTCCTGATTTAGAATGGGGTATCCATTTCAGAGGCATTTTCTAGAACAGGGTCTAATATTTTGAACGCACGAAAGCTCCAGTTTTGTAAGCAGCCATTTGAAATTATTCAAGGACAGGTTGCTTTTAAAAATATGGTTCATGCCTTAACAATGAAACAAACTGTTGTACTCTTGTTGCACCCTGTATTTTAGCATGCAGGGCGGGCGTATTTCTCTTTCTAAAACGGAGTATCAATTTTAGGGGAAATTTTTTTTAGAATGGGGTGCCAATTTGGAGTCCCAAGTGCCCCTCTGGGCTTATGGCTCCTTGTTGATACAGTCGGTTACTCTATTCAAACCTGTTGGCTACTTCAATTTTTATTGAAACCCCTGCATATTACCATACCATGACAAACCGAGAGACAAAAGGTAATAAAATTTAAATCAAGGATTAATAACTGGCCACAACATATATTACAGATCTTTTACGTTAATTAAAAGCCTGGTTGCTTGACTTTAAGATCAACATCACATCTTCTTCTCATTTAATGATCAATCACAGCTTCAACTCATTACTAGAACCCATTCACTCAGCAGACTCTTTAAGTTGTTTCAAACAGTAAGTCCGTGCAGTGATCTCTACACAAAATACTTGTCAATAATTAGTTAATAATTTTCATTCTCATTTCACTTTTGTTAATCATTTTTCAACTATTCAATTTCTTAACAGATATTTTTACTGACATAAATACATAATTATAATACAAATTTGTTGGAACACTGAGATTTTTCATGTGATGGTTCAAAGACCTGTTGTCATCATTACATTACATTTAATTATTATCATCATTATTTTTATTTTTAATATACACATGTGAGTAAATTATAAAATTGAATAGAAAATAACTATAACCTTATTGCATCCTTCTCCCTTGATCCAACTGGCAGTTGCCCACTTGCAAATACACCAGGTGGGCTTATCTGGTGGACATCTTTGTTTGCCATCATTATAATCACCATAATTACCTACATGCATATACATTGACATATTATATAAAAATGTAACAGTGGTAACAAATTTAAAAAACTTTGGGTACAGTGAAATGTTAATTGAAAAACTTGTTGATGTATTTATTGTATCAGTAGCGGATCCAGACCTTCAGATAAGGGGGGGGGGGGGGTTATCCAGACCCTGAGATAAAAGGGGGATGCAGTCTTTTGGCCTCAGTTTGGTCCAAAAATAAGGGGGGGTGGCCCCCCCAGGGCCCTCCCCTGGATCTGCCACTGTGTATTGCTTTGGAACCTTATATAATGCAACTATGGTGTAAAAAACAAAGAGGCCAGGCCCCATGAGCAGAGATGCCAACCTCCGGAGACCTAAAATTGGGAGACTGTCTTTTTTTACTCTCCCCCGGAATTTCAACGACCCCCCCAAAAAAATTGACCCAGCCCCCAATGGGAATGACTTAAAACATTATATGACTTCTGACATGATGTACATACTATCAAAAGTCAAATGCTAGAAATAATCTTTGTCAATGACAAAAATGCCCCAGAAACAGTATTGCGAATAAGAAAAATTCAAGTTTTGAGCTACAAATGGGCTAAATCTCAAACTAAGTCTGTTTTATTTTTTACTAAGTATTCAATATCTATAGTGGACGTAAAAAGCAGGAGATTTATGTACCAAAGCGGGAGAGCGGGAGACTAGGCAAAAAAGCGTAAGTCTCCCGCCAAAAGTGGGAGAGTTGGCATCACTGCATAAGTCTTGCTTGCATAAGCAGCGAGACTCATAATCTGCAAGCGGTTTTTTTCTTCATATTTATTTAGTACACAAAATGACTGTTGTGGTCCCAGGCCTTCCTAGTGGAGACCATGGAAACTGGGAATAAGTATTGATGCAGGACCAAAGCCATACATGTTTTGCAAAGAAAGCTTAGGTTTAGAGCTTTTCCAGAATGGGTCTGTCCATGAATTCTATTACTTCAATGAAAGGGACTTGATTACTTTGGAATAAGTGAACGCTTCAGTGGTTGAAAAAAAAAAAAAAAATCTTAATTAGCAAAAGACTAACTGCATGGTTGGGTGTTGTAAACTTTCACTGTATGCAAATGGGTCTTGTGATGAGAATGCAGTTTATTTTCAGCGATGATTGAAATGACATGCCATAGTAACTCAATTTTTTAGATGTAATTTCTCTGGAGGCCCTTGAATTTTCTTTCATTTATATACACGCATATATTGTCTGCAACTGCAGACGTATTTCTGGTTGTCGCTAACATGCATACCAAATCAATTCAGAAACAAATAAAAAGTACATAAGAGAAAAACCTTTAGCAAGTAAATCCTGTTTCGGGTAGAATTAATCGCCTCCTCATGCATTCTCAATCTAATCTCCAAGCAAGCGAGACTTAAACGCTGCTGTAAGTCGAGCGTTCTTGTTTGAGAGTGATCATACACTGTATTGTTGTTTAATCCAAGAACAAAGCTTATTTTAGACAGTTCACAGTCCCCTAATTTTCTGTAAGACTGCCGAGATCGGGCGCTTTGTGTACTGGTATAGCCATCTTGGTTTCACATGTACTAAGGGGGCAGGTGCCAGGGTTTATAGTGAAAGGGTATTGCCTCCTCCCAAACCATCCCCCGCCTCCTAAGGACATTTGACACTCGTTCCCAGGCTAGACTCTGGACATATGAATCCAAGATTTATGGTCACCCCATGAAAGCACTGTGCTGCATCTCGACAAGGATTACAGGAGACTGTGAACAGTCAGGCTTACTTAGAAAATCTTAATCTCAAATTTAAGTTATTAACTGATTAGTTTGAACCAATAATTATCTACTATAGCAAATATCATTACTATAGTGTCTTGATCTATACAGTGTTAAGTCTCTGAAAAGTCATATATGATTGTGTAGACCGTACTGTGAGTTTGTTTGGTTATATTATACTCACTAACTGATCCACACCACGAATTTTGTCCTGTGAATTTCCAAAATGAAGTATCTGGAACTCCTATGCGGGCACAAACTCTGTGTGTGGGATCATGATTGCAACGCCTAGTATTCAAAGCAATTTTGTAATAAACAAATCACATCATGACAAAGACACAGCTATCACAATAGAGTATACAGCTATTTTGAGAAAGGTTGTCAGAAAAAGTGCACGCGACAATCCCAAAAGGCATTGTGGGTGGTTTTGAGTTCTCCTTTCTTCAAAGAAATTTGAAAGAATTGGCACAAAAGGCCATGGAAATGTGTTTTCGAGTGCTAAAGGAAAGCAACAAAAGTAGGTTCGACAACTACAGTCGTCAGGAACAGTGTATTGATCATATCCCATATTGCCTTTCGGGATTGTCGCGTGCACATTTTTTCCGACAACCTTTCTCGAAATAGCTGTATGGCTTAGGTCTGCCAAGTTTGAAGTTAAAATAATTTGAAATTCATTTATTGCATAAAATAACTCATATCATTTTAATTATTTTTGTAACCAATGCTTACATTATAATTATATGCTCCTACTAATTACCATAAAATGGAGAAAAAAATAAGTGAAAGGGCTCAGGAAATCATTAGGATTTGGACAAAAAGTGCGTGAAATTATTCCCTAATTTCATGAGTATACCATTTGATTTACCTATTAATATCATGGGTGACGAATTACATAAGCAATCTTTGATTTTTGACATGTTTATCATGTTTATCCAGGATCATATTGATCGAAAACTCCACTCTCTCAAATGTTTAGAGCTTAAATTTGGCTTAAGTTCAGAGTTTTTTGACAAAATACCTGTTAGAATCCTTCTTGATGTGTTCTTTCGTGTGCAGGTTTTCTAAAGTGTCTTTTTATGCCCTGGCATCTTCATTCATGACATTTTAAAACTTCATCACCATCTTGACACTGAGACATACGGAAGCTTGTCATGGCAATTTTTTGTAATTTCACACATGAAATTACAAATTATCGCTGAAATTTCACACCAAGATTAAGGAGCAATTCGTCACCTATGATATAATAATAATAATAATGGGGAGAGGCCACAACAAGGGGATTATTCCAATTATTGAAAATACGTATAATTTATTCCCCGTAATTTTTACTCCCTCATGTACTTCATTTCCATAATAATTAGGTTTCTCTAATTCAAGCTAAGGAGAATTTGACAACAACAGCAACGACAAAATAACAATAATAATTAACTCACTTGTCACCCCTAGTGTCACCTGGACAAGGCTTCAATGACCACACATAGTCAGAGAGTGGAGCCATGAACACCAATAACCAATACCACCGCAACATATCTGACTGTCATAAATATATCGTCAGGACTAAATAATTTTTAACAGATGTATATTATAGATTACGAAAAAAAGTATCTTTCTCCTTTTGGAGAAGTGAAATTTTAATAGCTAATTCCCAAAAAAATGTACAAGCTCTGATAACAAAAACGTGTCGCAGGGGAAGGGTGCTCTGAATATTTTTAATTAGTTGATGTGTTTTAATAAGAGCAGACTTGCTATTATGATCAGCTCTCTTCAATAAACTCATTTGTCCTAGTCCATTACTTATGAATCATAAAATTCTGGAATAAAAGAAACAATAATACAATTTCAATCATTGTTTTTTTTCTCATTCTACTCAAGTGTTATTTTCACACAGGGGACCCAAACAAACTGTGTCACTCATGTGGGAATATAAAGATAAGATAACTTTTGACAAGTCTTTTCCACTTAAATCCTGTATACTTAAATTATTTAACGCAGAGCACTTTACAAAAAAATTTAAGCATTCTTTATAAAAAAGCTGGTAGTTTGATAGGTAATTTCTTCAAACCAAAAGTCACAACATAAGACTAATTTACCCAACAGGTTTCAGATAATGCAAAAGGTTTGTTTTCCATCCACTCGGTTGATCATTTGCCAATTTCCTGCAGCAAAGCACTCTTTATGTTTCAATTATGACATTTAAATGTGGGGCTTTAAGTCCTCCACCTTCGATGCCACTAATAAGAGCAGAGCCTTTAATCTAACTTTATCCTTTCCTTCCCAGATAAAATCAAAGATGGATGGAATCCAAACCCTTACTTCTCTGTTATTGGCACTCTCTGAAAAATGAGATCAGCGCGCGGGGTTAATTTTTCCTTGGCTCCGTTCACATTTTGACTTTTTCTCTGGAGAAAAATTCCATTCCTCCCTATTCAAAAACCTGCCATCCTTAGTGCGGCTGCGGATAAAGAACGAAATGTCCCCACAGAGGTTTTGACTGTGCTGGTTTGCACATGAATAATGCAGTAAGTTTACATTATTTTGAACGATAAAACTTGTAAATGTGATCAATAGGACAAAACAATAATGTCTTTAAACGATCATTAAACGAGATCGTTTTCTTGGCCAAATAAACCTAAGGATTCTTGTCACGTGAATCGACTGGAATATGAGCTTTTATTATGTAGAGTTTGAAATGGTTAATAACAAAAAAATTCTTATAACGTCAACGACTGACTCTTAAAGGACGTAAAAATAAGCCACAGGCAATGCCACGAAATAAACGAAGCCAGCTTTTATCTTAGGAACTGATGTTTTCCATTGTTAAGTTTCCCAACTCCGTTAATCAAACAATTACAGATCACCGGTCAATGGGTCATCAATGGGTTACGTAACATTTACGACCTATTTATGGTTTGTGAAGCTGAAAAGCAAGAATATGAAAAATATTACTAACAACGCTAAGCGATAGCAAGCAAATGCCATTACCTTGATTGATATCTAAAGCCCAAGTTGAGCAAGTCGGCAAATACTTAGGGTGAAGTGAAGGAGCGAGTGGGGCGAGTGGTCTTCGATTCAACCTCGTTCCCAAGGGGAGAAAGAGAGAGAACCCTGGGAACGAGGTTGGTACTTGCTGGGTTTAATTTTGTTGGGCAGCTGGGAATTAAGCTTGGGCAGCCGTCCAATCAGAAGCACGGGAAAATTTTCTGCCCAAATATGGAATCGGAGAATAGCCCACTTTCCCACGTTCGATATATAAAAATTCTAACATGACCCCGAGGTTTTAGGGTCAAAATTGCAAATTTTTCACGACTCCACTGTCTCGCAATTCTCAGAAGAGACTTGAGCATAAAGAAAACCAAACCAAATATAGAAAAATGACCAGAAAAGTTTTAATCTATTATCATCGTATACAGATAATACCTTTTAGTACACATTATTCTGGATAGTGTTTTTCGCGAGCTCTGATTGGCTACTCTACCTCCGGATGATCCAGCTCCCCAGAGCGAGCGACGCCAAACTCGCGTAAGTTACGAGCAAAATAGCCTGCAGTGCAGGCGTATTTTCGGTGGGCGAAACCTTGTTCGTGTTCGTGATACTGTTGTAACCGCCATCTTTGATTTTATGACTGTGGAAGATTGGGGAGAGTAGAAATAGTAGCCCTTAGGGTAGGTGCACGAGCAAATTTCGCGCCCAAAGAAAACGCCTCACTGCAGGCTACGAGCAAAATGGCTTCCCTGTTTGCTGCCGTAACAAACCAAGAAATTTCACAAATAATCAAACAAGCTGTTCCCGAAATACTCGAAGGGTGAAGAAATTCGGTTTGGAAGTTTTAGCAAGTAAAACGTTGTCTGTTTGACTTGAATTTATCGATGAAACCGGTGAAAAAGGCCCGGGAGGTACTCCTGGGAATTCTTGGTGGAGGTGTACCATATCCTGACCCTGTTTAAGGCCAAAAAATGTAATTTTCAATACCCGTTTGAGACTAGACCTCTAAAATCCATACCCATTTTCAGACCTGGCTTTTAGAACGAAATTTTGTTATCATTACTTAGATTACAGCGCAAAAAAGAATCATTCAAACAATTTCGAATTCGCAAATTTCTCTTTCTTTCTTACTCATTTAGAATTGAAACGACAAATGCTTTTATAGACTCCCATAGTTCCCCCGAATCCAGACGAAAATGGGCAAAGTGTATACCCAGTTTCAGACCAAAACGGCACAAAAGCCCTTGTATAACGGAGTACCCCCCTCCCCCCGGGAGAAAGGTTTTTGTTTACAAATGCAAATTAAGCTTTTAAAAAGCTTTTAAAAAGCTTAAAAGTCTTGCGTATACTTTATCATAAATAAGCTTTAAACTAAATTTAATACTTTTTTACAGATTGTTTTTTAATACAAGGAGAATTCACAACTCCTTTTAAGAAATTTCCCCGAAAGGGCTAAGCAAATGCCTTCAAAAGTACAGTTTTATTTGTCGGCAAGAAAAAGCGACGGCCGTTCGGTCATTGCGCGACAATATTTTAATGAGATCGTTGGCAACAGTAAATGAGTTAAAAATCATCATTTTTGTGCTCAATTATCTCACTGTTTTAGTATATACTAAAACAATTATTCACTTCATTGTTGGTGGCTAGTGGTGGATATTTACCTCGAGCCACCTTCACTTCGGTGAATTATTGCCCCCGCAGGGATTTCGCCCAGAAGGCGAAATCCCGAGGAGGAACTCTAGTAACTCGCGCGTATATTAGGGAAAGTACTTACAGTTGAAATATATAGTCCGTATGCCAGAAAAATCTCGATTTGCTTGAACAGGGGCCGCGAGGAATCGGTAGGTAATGATGACGTTTCTATTGTTTGCGCCCGCGGGTACGAAATGGTTAGGATGACGTTAAGACAGAAAATTCCGAAGGGACCGCTTAGGTAGATTTTGTGACATTTATTGTGCAGTCGTACTTCGATACTCTTTTGCGTTACGTGTTATCAGTGTGTATATATAAACACTTGGAGAGTGCCTGGCGCGAGTTCACAAAGTCTTTGAATCAGTGGAAACCTTGGGTGTGTTCCTTTCGGCGAATCCAAAAACGGATTTTTGATCTTAGATTTGCCAGATTTCGCGGTCGAAAGGAACGTGAAATCCGAAATTGGATTTGTAACCTTGGTAACCTTTCGCCAACGCGTGCAATATGCACGACAGCTTCCCCAAAAATGACGTGTTTTCTACTGCTGACAAATTATGCGATTATACCGTACAGAATTTGGTGGTCGGCAGTTCGAATAGCGACGATGGAACATATAAAACAGACAAAGAAAGAAGCGCATTAAAATTGAAAATTATCTAAAGAATGTCGGCCAGTTTGATCCAGTTCCATAGCTCGCATTTTTTTATGTAACACGATCGAGTGCCTGTCGCGTCTACAAGCGAGTTTGTGGTTAGATAGCAGTTCATTTGTTACTTTTACTCATTTCTGATTTCAAGCAATCTTTAGAGACAAATGGTTAGTATATGGATATTTTAATGTACCAGGAACAATCTTCTAATGTTTTCAGATGTTTTGCGGCAAATGACAGCAACGAGGAAACTCTACGGCACTTCAACTGGAAATACCGCTGGATCATCTGACTAATTTCGGATCCACTGTGAATGGAACAGCGTAGATCACTAATCCGTTAATCTGGATTTAGATTCTTCGGATTTCAAATCCAATGAATCCAAAAAGGATTCACCAGATCAAAAATCCGGATTTGGATTTGCCGAAAGGAACGCGAAATCCGTTCTTAGATCTAAAATCCGTTTTTGGATTCACCGAAAGGAACACACCCCTTACCAGACACTCTTTCTCTCTCTTTGACCGGAATAAGACTCAGCCACAAACAAGCAAGACGAGTGAATCAACGGCTAGCTTATCACTAGCAGAACGATGGATGATTACAGAAATTCTGTGCTGACTTATTCCCTGCTCACAGCTGTCCTTCCGCGATAAAGTTTAAAAGAAGACTAGAATGCACGAGCGTGAATTAAGTGATCAAACGTCCTTTTAATTTCTAAAGCTCACTTTCCGGCAAATAAAATGAACTGAATGTAAAAATATAAGAGAAATAGCGAAAAATTCAATTTCTAATTAAATCTTTCCTTATGGTTGAGGATAAACTATTCTCGAAACTGAGAATGTTTTGATCAAAGCTGTGTAACTCGAACTGAAAATGTGGATGAAACCTTGCGTTTCCTGTATTTATCTCACCTGTTGTATGAAATATGTGTGAAAATCTTCATTATGAAACAGCATATTTCAAAGAGCTACTCAACGAGTAAGAATACTATTGACCGACAATATACAGAGAGCGCTGGGGCAGCTGTAATGTCAACTATTACTAGTTGTAACGTAAGGCGGTATTGAGGTAATAATCACGCGGGATCCCTGGGGGGTGTGTTCCATTGGGATGACTGGGATCAGGATCAGTGATTCGAGATCACTGACCCGGATCACAGGAGCATCAAAGGAGCCGTTGAATCCTCGTCCGCAGTGGATTCATCAGCTCCTTTGGTGCATCATGATGCTGGTGATCTCACTTCACTTCATGATCCTGATCCCAATGGAACGTAACCGCAGATTAACTGGACTTCAGAATCATGCAGTAGAGAGATTTAGAGTCACGGCTTACGGCAACAGCAAACGGTAGATGAAAGTTGATATTTTTCAAAATAGAAAATTAGCAGAAAAAAACAACAGTCTAAAACAATTCTTTTAAACGAAAATAACGTAAAAAAATACTTATTTTTTGTAGAAGTAAAGAACAGTTATGGACCGAGTAAAGGAAAAACTTGGTCACGTGGCACACATTCACGTTTGCCCATATCTCTCTAATATATCATCTAGAAATAGTATTTTGCATCTCTCTCTGATGTATTACTGAAAAGGGTTAATATTAACTGAATATCTTGTCATATGCCTGCATCTTGTGATCTTTCATGAGGTCAAATTACGCTAAAGGCGTTTTTAACAAGGATTAAAAATTGAACAAGTCGGAAACCAAACGTTACTTTTTATAGTAAGCATGAGGCAAGACGAGGCAGTTGCCTCGTCTTGATTTTGGCCTTTTCTTCTTTTTTTTTTTTGAAGAAACGTTTAATTGAGAAAATAATCCCAAGAAAAAATGGATTAGTTAAGATAAAACCAGCTAATATGAGGGGAAAAGCATTTTAATGAGGTTAATTCGTTTCATGTGAACTGTGAGAGGCGGTTTTTCAAATGCTTTAAAATGCAGATGTCATTAACTGTGAACTTCTACACTTGCCCAAGATTGACTTTTCTGAAGACAAATGCCACAGAAAATGCTTACAAGAGCATTTCTGAGCTTCTAGATTTCAAAATTTTCTGGGGTGGGTATGCCCCGACACCCCCCTAGCGGCTCACACCTTCGGCGCTCGAAACTTACCTCGTCTTGTACTCAGGCTACAGTTTTTTCATTAGAAAAAAGAAGAATGAACTCAGATGTTTTTCAAGGCGCACAAAAACAAGACGGTGTGTTACCGCAACAACATTGGGTCATTTCAGAAAAAAACATCCTGCAGACTGATTTCGAGGGGGAAAAATCTTGCAAGGTAATACCAGGAGAAAAAATATTCTGCGCTGAAAAAATAATCTCTCATGGCGTATAATGAACCGTTATATGTCCACAGTTTTGGAAAAAAGGTCTTACCCAAACCGCATCACCTCACCCCCCCCTTCCTTCACCTAAATCATGCGTTTCGAAAAGAAACGTTTCAAAGACTTGCTCACAATTTTTTCCAAGATTTCGTTCAACTTTTTGACACTCAAGCGTGCACTGAATTATTGTTGATGCGAAAATGACATGGCTTTTCTTGCATAAAAACATATTTAGGATCAGCTCAGTAGCCAATCAAAATTAAGATAGTGACAAATCCCAAATGCATTGTAATTTTAATGGCTTCCTTAATCTCTTTAGCAGTTGCACATTTCACATTATACACCTTGTTTGCCCCACAAAATTTCTCTCTGGACGAATCCAATAGGCCATTTCCGAGCTGCAAAAATTCTCACTTTCAAAACGAGGTTAAATGTAAAAGGGTTTTTTCTGAAAATGAGTTTTGCTCGCCGAGACAAACAAAAATCATTTCTTCGCACTTAGCCTCGCTTTGAAATAGAGGCTAGGCTAATGGCAACTCGGAAATGGCCTACACCCGGGAGAAATTAAGAGCGAAGGTTATATAAAATTTTGAGAGTGGAAAACATGGTGTATTGTGAGAAATGCGCGAGAAGCAAAATCAAAAAAGGTGAGAAATGAAAACGACTGCGTTAAATTGTATTACAAAGAGGACGCAATGATAAAAGATAACCGTAATAAAAAGTAATTGCCATGAAAGCTTATATAGGGGATTTCCACTGTTCCGTAATTTTTTACGTGCGTAAACAAGTAAATTTTAAGCTCATAAACAAAATAGAGGCAGTGTATGGTAGGTCGCAGATAAAAGTAAAAGTTGAACCTCGCTTAGATTTTAACCTTCTATTCATTGCCTCTATTTTGTTTACGCGCGTAAAACTGATTTACGTGCGCACGTAAAAATCACGCGACTGTGGAAATCCACCCTTAGTTTGATCTTTGAGTTTCAATTCTTTTTCTTTCAGATACGATTACTTAAGAAAGTCAATTTGAATTTTTGTTTTGCCACAACCTTGTGACATTTCTCTACACGGTAAGAAACCGGCATTAGAATAACAGCTGCTTTCTGAAAAATCTTTTAAAGTCAATCTACTTAATTTTCTTTCTTTTACATGCTTTAATGAACAATTGATTTCGCGTAATATAATAATCACAGAAACAATGTATCAAATGTAGAGCCAGCCGAGGCGTTTAATTACATTACAAAAAGTAAATCCTAATTATTTAAGGTTTGTCTTGTGACTTGTTATCCTTTTCATCGAGTGCCCATCGAGTGATTTGACATCAAGAAAGTCAGAAGATCTAGGTATATGACAACAAAAAAGCCCTGCCTGGGGATGAGTTTGTAACAAATGGAGAGTGATGGAGAGCTTGTTAGCAACGTCCTTCCTAGTGCTCTTTCCTACTCCTCCCACGGAGCGAGAGAGAGAGAGAGATTGATGATCGAGTAGGAGAGAATTCTGGGAACGAGGCTGCCTTGTTCGAAGGCTATTACAGTATTACTATAGTTCCTCGAATAAGCGCCCGGATGTTTATTTAAAATTTCGGCTAGAAGAGTGGGCACTTAATCGATAGCCTGTTCACAGACAGACCCCTCTTTTTTCTCTTCAAAGTCCGTCGTGCGCACGTGATAAAATATAAACCGCGGGGGATTTATTGACTGCCAGAAGAAAAAGAAAATACTCGTTCTCGCACGCTTGCTTCGCTCGCGAACTCGCCGAAGTTTTCGTCTCTGTACAGGCTACGTAAGCGAGGGAGGCTCTTATTAAGTTCTCCTGTTGGTAATTAAGCGGCTACCTTAGTCCCATCATACCGTTCAGTTTACAGAAAGAGTTATCAGTCAATAACTTGGCAATAGAAACAGTTTTTTCCTGGTATCCCAACTATTAAAGAAAGTGATGGAAGCTGATAGAGGAAGAGAGGGGGACGCTTATTCGGTGAGGGAGCTTATTAGAGCCTAGGGCTTATTCGAGGAAGTACGGTATATCCGTATGGAAATCAATGGCGATTCCTTTAATCCGATTGGCTCTCGACAGTGTGTGATTTATCACCAATCGCTTCATCCTTTAATTTTCTTTGCTCTAATCTGATCAGTTCTAAATCGAACTATTTCTATTCTGAGTCAAAGTGTTATTTTTGCCTTAAATAAAAGAGGTTTCTGTTTTTTAATTGTTTTGCACTTAAAACTGTGATGCAAAAGAGTTTTTGGTTCCGCTTTTTGACAAACCGGTTACTGGATAAATATAAATATTTGTACAACATAACTAAAAAATCTAAATCCGGATTTCCCAATTGAACGCACCCTAAGATTTGTTTGGGGGATTAAAATCCACGCCCGGATTGAAATCATACTAATCATCTGAATCATGAGTTGATTTCTAGCCAAATCGCACTCCATTCAGTTAAATCACCGTTATATTCATAAAGATCAAAGGGACATCGATTATAAGTACGTAATATTACGTCTTTATTCCGCTACACGGGTCGCGTGATTAAGATCTTACAAGATTTCGACAGAACATCAATGAATATCAAACTCACAAGATGCTCATCAGCCTAGTCCCTAGGCGTTCTCGGCGCGGTCAATCCTGGACTCTACCGTGAGCTGTGACGTCACCAAGAGATACTCGCCGAGAACGCCTAGCCAATACTGCTAGATCAAATATGGTGGCCCTTTTGTTAGGTTGCTGCAACTTCAGCCGAAAGTAGCTGAAAATCGATATATCCGTCTTTTTAACAGGAAGAGTTTCTATCTGCATGCCACAGCGAAAAACAAAGTTTCGGTTTCGTAAAAAAGGATCCACGAGACCAAGTTTTGTTCAACTTAAGTGGACTTTCACGCGCAGCAACAGGTACCAGACGATGAACTTCTTTCTTGAATTTGTGCCAATGAATCTCTGCACGATAGAGGAGCTGAGGTTACGGACTGTCGTCGAAACAGGAAGCAAGGCAAACGTGTATATTGTCAACATATGCTTCATTACGGCATTTCTGGGCATTTTCAAGCACTTGCTAATGTTTTAAAACGACGCATCAAAAGTGTCTCTCCAGAAAAAAGAAATTAATAAATAAACACAAAAAGTAGGTGTTGCGGGTTTTGATTCACTTCGTAATGTATGTATCTTTTTTTTACTTAAGTGATGGTTTCCAGCAGAAAAACAGCACATCTTTCTTACATTTCTCACGAAATACAGATATTAGGGGCCCAGATGGGTGTCTCCATACCGCACTTAAATTTTTGACTGTAGTGAATTAAGCTTTTTTATGTTAGATAAAGAAGAAACTCGATTTTCGGTGTTTTAGCATTGATGATATAAAAGATACCGTGAATTGAATTGAAAGAATCATGAACTTGAGCAGCAGTTCTTTTTTTCTTCCCTTCTCTCTCTTCTCTGCAGGCTTCTCTTCTTGTGCCATGCCACCAGTGTTTGGTTCCTTTATTCTTTTTTCTCCAGTCAGTTTCTCATTAAAATACCTGAAATTTAATAAATTAAAAACAAAAAACATTTGAACCAGGTAGAAATATTATTAGCGTCTCTCCCCAGTCTCACTCTCCGTATTCAGCCTCGTTCCAGACCCTTCGTTTGACTGCTCGCGCTTACTTGAATACGCAAAAATACGGACTGTTTTGCAGTCTATGTGATTTTGGACTCGCATCCTTATTTATCTAAAAATACAAAATTCTCCCTAAACTCGCACCAGGAAAGGTAAATTCATCTCATAAGGTTGAGTGCTAAAAAAATTCCAGTATTCCTCGATCCGAAATAGTCATCAACGATACTAATTTTTAAGATATCAAGGAGAAAAATTCCTATGTGTTTTATCACAAAAAAATTTCAAGTCAGAATTCACAGCCCCTTCCCTCCCCTCGGACAGAGTAAGTACTTCTTGAATAAAAGAATATATAAACAGACTTGTGACTTTGCTTCACCAGCTATTTAGGAATAAAATAATTGTATATATATAATAACGTTAGTAGGTGAAATATAACATTGTCCGAGTGAGTCAGTACGTAGACTTGAATAGGACTGTTGTTGACGGTGACTGTAAAAACTCTTTTATTTTTATTTCCATTTTTTCAGCCCCTGAAGAAGGTTTGTCTTCAAACCAAAATATTGGGCAATTTGTTTAAATATATATTGTTTTGTTTTATCCTTTTGTTTACTTCTTCATCGCCTTGCCGTGAGGATCAGTTTGCCGTTTTATACTTTTCTACAAGTCCAGGTCTACAACTGGGAGATCCGGCACCACTCATTGGTTTGTTGCTGTGGTTTTGCTGACATTTTAAATATTGAGGAAAACTCTAACCCGACTAACCCTATCTCCTTTCCTCGGCTCCTCGCAGCTTCGCCGCTCGCTCGCGCGCGCCTCATTTCGCACAACCTCGGGTGAAGTGCAAAGCGATTTGGAGAATTGTGCGTACCTCTGAAAAAAGCCTGGTTACGCCCCTGCGCAATTTAGTTTAGCGGAAATTTCAAGTTCGCTGAGGCCAATTTCTGCCATTATGTAAAACGGCAAGGAGGAAGACACACTCTGATTTATTAGTTTATTTCACTGACACGTGGCCTGATCAATTAATGAGCGAAACCGAAATTGCTGTAGGTTACTGCGCTTTTCACAAACATGCGATTTCTGAAGTTCAAAAGCCAACTGACGATTGCGCTTTTCGCTGCCGTCAATCATCTTAATGAACCTCTTAGGAAACAAAACTTTACTTTAACAGGTTCAAAAGGTCATGGTTTCTGATTTGTGATTAGTGGATTTCGATCCGTTTTGTGTGTTTGTGTGTTTCAAGGTTCGTTGCTTGTGATCGTAATTATGATTGACGGCAGCGAAAAACGCAATTGTGAAGGAGGCTTTTGAACTTTCGAGCTCACATGTTTGTGAAAAGCGCAGTAATTGAAATTACGTTGATACGGTTGTGCGACAAAAAAGACGGAAAACTTGAAGAAACAGATTTTTCTCCTTTTCCCTTTCTTTTCCAATTATTTTGAAGAACTCGTCCCAGTCCCAACGCGTATTCTCCTCCCAGAAGCCTGGGAGATACTCCTTCCAAAACAAAAATGGCGGCAGTTTAGAATTGGAGTGATGAAGCTTTACAGTTTTGTAACATTGCAATTTGATTTATTAGCTTAATTCAAAAGACGAGACTAAAAATATAATGTATAGATACTGTTGTGGGATAACTTAGAAAACGGATTGTGGCGGTTGATTTTGGTGAAGCTCGGTTTGTTTGGAATGAATTCAGCAGTATCACAGGTATTAAGTCATACTGAGTTTTATGGATTATTTTTCGCGTTGTTTTAAAATCACACCTATTAGAGAAAACATTTTAGCATTTTCGGCAGATATTTACAGTGCCACATGGTTTCATGGCAACCAGCAAGATGACATTGAAAGCCAGGGGACTTCTTCAAATGCTAATTTTGCTCTACACTTTCTCCACCAATGGCGTTTCTTCACGCACCTGCCATATGAAAAAATATTCGTTAAAAATGAATGACTTTTTCTCCTTATTTGTCTCTGAGAAACATTTATGGCAGCTAGCGAAGCCCAAACACTATGTTAATAAGACGCACTCTCCTCGCAAAGCGGACCTGGAATTTAAATTTGGACAAATAATCTACCCGAGGCTTTTTTCAACATGGCGATCAAATTAATACGGCTTTTCGCTCTTTTCAGCGTCTTTTGTGTGTTGCCTACAACAGCTGGAACACTTTCGCTGGATGAGTAAGTTGGGGCTTTAAGGCGTGTGAAATTTCAGTGTATGTCAAGATGTGCAGGGATTTTCTTTTATTTCCTTACAGTGTTAAGAAATGGGCGAGCGATACAGGAGGAAAAATAATGGAATTTTTCGACGAGGCGACCCAATTTAAGAAACTTCAAGAGGTAGCTTTGGACTGTTTGCTTTCCGTAACGTTGCTCACGCTTTCATATAACTTCTGTATACTGTTAATAGCCGAAACAATGCTTTTAGCTTTTACCAGTTGCCTGACGCGTTAATTTTGTCTCTTGACGATGTCTGGCTTTCAGGAGTACAATTCTGGATTGCTGGTCAAGAAGAAAAATGGAAGTGCCATTGTGGATGATATGAAACGAAACCTTCAGCGTATTTTGGCGCAAAAAATAAAGTCCATCAAGGTTTGTTTCCGCTGTTTGTTGGCGGCATAAATGATTGTGAGTAAATATTCGCAGTGTAAAAAGCATTATTTTAAAACTCTCAACTCTCGTAATCTTTTGCAGCAGGGCCGCAGGAAGCTGTTTAAATTCGTGCAATTGCTCCCGATTCGGGTGGGCATTCGTCTCGCTTTTCACGGTATTAAATTGTAAAAGGTGCAGTCAGCCATAAAATTAAACGTGAGTGTGTTCGATCCCCGCTCATAAAAAAAACTTTCATGATACTTTGAATTTCAAGTGAATCCAGTGCCTTATTGAAGCGAAGTCAATAGTGTTTTGTCTCCAAAAAAATTCTGCAACATTAGCAGACTGATATAATATTCTTCCTCGAGAAGTTAGCGTTTCGTACATGAGGCAGTTTTAATTTTTCATGAGATGTGGTGAGCATTTTTAATGCGCGCTACTGACTTTTCAGCCTGAAATTAAAATTATGACGGAGGGTTTTTTTTATTTTTGCGATTGCGATTTTTTGCCTGCTTTTTGAATTTAAGGTTATGTAAACTGCATTTTTGTGGTATTTTATTTTTCTAAGAAATCTGCTTCTGTCATGTTATGTGGTACATCTGTAAATTTAAATCTTCAAGGCTTCGCAAATTAACGTAAACATACAAATGAGGTGAAAATTGCTGTATATAATTATTGAAGATTGGTTTATGTGAAATCTTACAAAAGGGCATATTCTAATTTCTGTTTTAACACAATTTTATTGAGTGTTACTTAGAAGGATATTTTTTAAAAATTAAACTTTTCTTTGGGCTTTTGAACAACTTTAAGCGAAACATATTAAAACGGACATTTACCATTAATTTTGACCTGGGGCACCTATTTTAATTTTCTGAGTCAAGAGGGGTATGCAAAGTTGAAGAAAGCTTTTTTTTTGCTTTTCTGAACATAGAGCTTATGAAGCAAGGGAGGGGTAGGTATGTGCCACCCTAAAAGGCATGGTTTTTGAGATGATTTGGTCTGAAAACAGGCATAGATTTTGTGTGTGGTTTTCAAGGGAACTGTGAGCAGGTATAAATTAACATATTTTGTCTTTTCAGCTTAAAATGTATAAGAATGTCCAGTATTAAATACTACTGAATAATTAGCAATAATTAGTTGTTATTGGATGGGCTGTGTGTATGATCTGAAGAATTATACAGATCGAGGATGGTGTTCAGCCTTGCTGAATAACGCTCTGAGATCTGCAATTCTTTGAATCACATTTTTTGGAGCCAAATCCAATGGTAAAAACAATATAAAACAATATTGTAATAATTGTTTAATTTATTGTTCATTCAAAATAATGCGTACTTTAAAAACATGCTTACCTTGATTGATGTTAGTACTGGTACTTGTCTTCATTTACAAGCCTGTTCCATGGTTAATTCAGGATATGAAGGGGTCTTTGTTGAGGTGTGTGTGGTTTAGCGGTTAACACCTAGAACTCCGGATCTGGATGTCGTGGGTTCAAGCCTTGCCCATTGTGTTCTTTTCTTAGACAAGGAACTTTACTCCACTTTGTCTCTCTTCACCCATGTGGAGGCTGCGTAGGTGTATAAATGGATACTGGCAACGTACAGCTAGGGGGTAACTCTGGGATGGACCAGCATCCCATCCAGGGGGGAGTATCAATACTCCTAGGCTTGCTTCATGGAGGTTTGTCCAATACTCACAAGTAGAGTTCCATTGGTCTTAATGATGATAGGAAGGGTCTCCATTAGTACCAATGGTACGATTGGTACCGATAGAAAATGATGTCATTCCAATGGTTCTACTGGTGAATATGCATCTCATTAAGGGGACTTAGATTATTTTCTCAGGTGGTCTGGCTGGACTAAAGAAACCGGGATATGCTCTAGCCATTTGGGCCATTTACTCATGTGCGCCTTTACCTTTTTACCTTTTTAGTCTAACAGACATTCTTCAATATAGCAGTTGTTTTCTGCGGAGTTGTTTTTAGTCCAGCATATCTTTCCTCTTCCTAAAACCTGTGAAATGTTCCACTGTTTTCTCCAGCTCTACAAAAAATAGCTGAGCTAATGTAACCTCATCCCTGGTGTTTTTGGTTGCTGTCCCTTTTTCTGTGTATTCCTCATGTAGTGATGCCGAAGTACTCGCGAAGCCGAGATTTTTTATCCTGTTCTGTCCTTGGATTGCAGAGCAAGGTGGAGACATTAGTTGCCTTTATATAATTTTGTTGTATAATTCTGGGTTAGTGTCTGCAATGACATCATTAAGTGACAAACTTGGTTTGTTGTTTTGGCTGTTTTTGCAGCTGTTTTGGTGATCAAGAAATGCTTTCGGAAATTTCTTTACACTTTGTGGTGGCCAAGCCAATCAATTGTCATTGATTTGAGAATCTCTTTATGTCAGGTAATATTAATGAGTACAAGTCATGTAGCTAACTTTGTTATTTCTCGTTTCAGAATCTTGCAAAGAAGACTCGGGCGTTAAGGCATAATTACACGTATGAAAATCCCATTGAAGTAAGTAAAAGTAAAGCCATGGCATAGTATCTCATTTTCTAGTTTACTAAATTTCATTGCAGACCTTTATACAGCCATTAGCAGCTAGAGCTCAGCTCTATAATAGAGCACCAAGCTCTAGCTGCTACATATTAAAATAGTGCAGTTGAGAACAATGACTTTAGTAAAGATACTTTACATGCTTTAACTTTACATTGGTGCAGAGACCATCACATTGACTAGGTTTTAGCCGGCTCATAAATGAATGCAGAGCTAGATCTCAGGTTAACTTAGTGATTACCTTTTTGCTACTTAAATTTGCAGCTCAAAAAATTTGCGTCTTATGCAATTGTAAAAAAATCACAAAATCACAAAATTCAAGACCCACAAAATAATAAAAATCCCCATGATATTTAAACAGACACAGTACATGAAATTTATAATGCCCATATACTAGAAAATTCAAATTACATGTCATAACAACAACAAGTTTCCATGACCATCGACAAATACCCTAACTGATTTTGCTGGTAAGAGAATGTAGCTATCATTTTCATCTGAATTTCTAGATTCGTACAAATTTTTTTCAAGCAATTCAGTCTTTTTTAAAAGCATGATGGAATTGAGAATGTAGAATTGTGAAATTTAAGGCCCTCTTTTCATATTCTCTTTTTTATATCCCAAAAAATAATCGCAAAATTAAGTACCCTGGAAATTTAGTACCTGCAGTAAGGTAAATATAGATCCACTCTTCCGCAATCTGTTCATGACAAACAGTGAAGTCCATAGATATGACACAAGAACAGCCAGTAATTATCAAGTGCATTCTTGTCTTATGAACATCAAGAAATTCACAATTCTTTACCAAGGACCTAGAATCTGGAACTGTCTTCCCGCATCTGTTACAAACTTGTCAAGCTTTTGTATCTTTAAGAACAAAGTGCTAGAGTTTTTATTAAAATAGGTACTGAATTTAAGTTTAGCCGTACTTCTTCACAGCCCTCATTTCTTATAATATTGTGATGTCGAGGTGGCCCGGCCTCTATATAAGCCTGGTGGTTTCTTGAGGTCTCCTCGCCTAACAACCTGCTGTATCCTGTAAAATTTGCTGTAACAAAATGCTAATAAATGATGATGATGATGATGATGATGATGATGATGATTAGAGTTAATTTAAAGTGTTGTAACATTAATTACCAGACTGAGTATTCTGCTTGTTTAGGATCCACAATACTACAATACCAAGAGTAAAGACCTGCCAAGCCAACTACCACTTGCTATTGATGAGAAGTTTTCTACAGTAATTACAATCAACAAAAATAACAGCGTTGTTCACATTCCTACTGATGTCTTCAAAGGAGGTGGGCTCGTGTGTTGTGTAAATGTTTTAATTAGTTCAATTCATCGCCATACATTACTTAACAAGGCTGCAAATAATAAAATTATTGTTCCTTGAAAAAAGTACAATAATTAAAAATTTGGCCAGGTCCATCTTGGTCCTCCACTGCTTTGGTTCTCAGTAACTATTTCTTTAAGTATTACATGTGTATGCAAATCTTCCAAGGCTGCTACGCAAGAAAAATTTCTGGGCTGTATATGTGGCTCCTAAAATAACTTAGTAGTTAGGAACCAGCAATCAAATCCTTATTTTAAGGCACAGGCCTGTAGACTTTGGTATATGGTCTTCCTGGTCATAATGTCTGATTGCAGGCTGAATTTTGTTTATTTTTTTTTCAGAAAGGTGTGACGACTGGCATACTGAATAAAATTATTTAGGAAATGTTTTTAGTTCCAATCTTTTTTTGGCAAACAACATTATTGTAATATAAAGTCCTTGCTTTCTATTGACAGGAGTGAAGATCCGGAATACCATTAAATGGACAAGTGGACTAGATCCATATTTCAAGGAAAATTATGATAAAGATCGAACATTGCTGTGGCAATATTTTGGAAGCTCTGATGGAGTGTATAGGATATACCCAGGTATAAAAGCAATAAATTTGTACTAGAACAAAGTCGCATTGTTATTTTTTCGCAGATACTCAATAAATATTGTAATAAACATCCTTTCAATTCCAGATTAAAGTCAGGTTAAGGTAATTGTGTTTTATAATACCTTGTTTTCCTTTATTTAAGGTTTTGAGTGGCAAGATCCAAGTGAGACAGATGTGTTTGATAATCGACGACGTGGATGGTAAGAAAGCTGGATTTCTTTCTTTTTAAGTTTTAACATACCATAGGCTGAACAGCTAGGAAGTTTCTTTGGTTATTTTTTCCTTAATACAGGGTTTGCACGCACCTTGAAAGTCCTTGAAGTTTAAAATAAAAATTCAAGGCCTTGAAAGTCCTTGAAAATTGTGGGCAATGCTGGAAAGTCCTTGAATTTCATTGCTAACTGTTTAGTTTAAGTAGAACTCCAAAGGAAGAGGAACAAACAGGGAAAGACCTTCGGGATAAAATTACTCGTGTTGTGGAAGAACTAAAAAAGACACGGACTCAAGGCTCTTTTTTGAACTGCATGGAGTCCTTGAAAAATGGGAAATGTATCCTTGAAAGTCCTTGAAAAGTCCTTGAATTTTTGGTGCCAAAAAGGGTACGAACCCTGTTAATAGCTTCCTAAATAATGAAAGTATAGGTGGCGATCATGCTTGGTCATGCCCCTGGCTTGTCATATGGTTGTGGGTATAATTGGCCCTTTAGTTACAGTGTAGCCCCTCAAAAAAATCTTCATTCATCATTGCTTCAACATCCATTGAAATTTATTTTGACAATTTTGTTATGTAAAATTTCAGGTATATTCAAGGCTCAAGCTCACCCAAAGATGTAGTCCTCCTGCTGGACTTGTGAGTAATTTAAATCTGCTCAAATTTATGTCCTAGAATAAGCACCCACGCTATTTATTAAGGGCCTACCCTTGAGTGTGCGCCCAGCACCCAGCGCCCAGTGCCCATGCAGCGCCCAGCGCCCTCTCCTATATACTAGGGAACAAAAAGATTTCTTGAACGAGACACCTACAGTTGGGGTTCATTGCTCTGCCGACTGTGTGTTTTTAAGCTGGGGCTATATAGTAACTCGATCCCACTATTTATGAATAAAAATGGGCAAGTTAGCCTTTTGAAACAAGAAACAGTTGGCATTATCTTTAAATGGCATGACAGGATAATGTGACAGTTAAATTTGATCCAAAAAGTAATGTCATTCTAATTGCTTATATTATATAAAACATGTGTGTCAAGGGTCAACGTTTCAGTTTTTTTTACAGTAATTTTCTGCTTCTTTTTTTAGTTTTATTTCTGTCAGATATTGCATTTAAAGCCCTTCTAACTATCCAAGTCATCTATTTGACACTGGGCGATTTACAAATAGCATATTCCTTTCTTGTTAGAATAGACTCTTCACACCAGAAGGAGAGGACTGTAACAAGTTGTAGCTTTTCCCATGGGGAACGTGGGAATTAAACCCTATCTATATCAACACTTTATATTATAATCTTTTGCACTCGACATAAATGCAGGGAAGCAGAACAGTAAATTAATTATTTTTAAGCCACTTTTTTATTTTGATAATGTTTGTGCAGTGAGTGACCTCGCTGTCTTGTAGTCCCCCCCTAATCTCCCGTCAGCATGCAAAAATAGCAGCATCCAATAACCCTGACTTAGTGGATTCTGCTATATGGCCTACTGAATTTTGTTATTAACTGATCAACGGGAAAGTGTAGCTTTTTGTGGAATTCAAATTGCAGAAGAACTGTAATCAATTTTGCTCATCCAAGAATTTTTCGGGCCTAGTTTAAATGTCTTCTGGGCTAGCACACACTACAGCTTGCCTGAATGGAAAGCTGTAATAAAAGTGACTAGTTGGTACATGTATCTCCTGTCCCTCTTTTTTTAAAAAAGAAAGTTATTAAGTCCCTCTTTCCTTTTAAACTCCCCTCCCTGCCATCTGTTTGTTGATCACAATTTACGACTATAAATTAACACTTCGTGCACATATTATCATGAGATGAGTATAGTAAATGTCTTATTTATCTGTTGTTCTATAAATCATTATGTAAGACTGAGCATTTTCCCATTTCCAAAACAGGAGTTAAAGTCAGACCATAAATATATCTCCATGCAGTTTGGTACTGACATTTTACTTGTTAATATTAAAATTAATAGTCCCCTCTCTCTTGATTGGATAAAACATAACCTTCAATAACAACATCAAAAACAAAATCCCTGGACTTATAATTTTAATAGAGGATTCACCACGGTATACATGTATGATATACAATAATGGTATAATTTTTGGTGCAGGGATTAACCTTTCTCATGTGGACATTTCATTCTGTTTCTGTTCATTTGTTGAACATTATAGGAGTGGTAGTATGGCTGGTCAAAAATTGTCAATTCTTAAACTTGCTGCAATGTCTTTACTTGAAACACTCCAAGAAAATGACTTTGTTAATATAGTTGTAATGGTGAGTAATCTTAAATGAAATTAAACATATTTAATACAAATAAAATATTGACATGCATGTAACTAAGCTAAGGTAGTTTCTACTGTAAATAATATTTTGATCTACATAATTCTGTCAGAAAAAATTAAACTGGTGGGTGTAAGTTCTCTTAACAAATTATTATTCCCATCTTGAGTTTATTATAGTAGTTTCACTAGAATTTGTTGTAATATATTACTGACCTGATCGAAGACTTTCTGAAGTACCAGTTTCAGCAACAAGAGTTTTACTACATGTGATCATTGTAAACTACTGAGTTTTTCCACACATGTTAATTCAGCTTTTCCCTTCGTTATTGGCATGGATGAATATATAAGCAAACTGATAAAATATAGTATAAAAGTATAAAGACATGTCAATATGGTGTTAAATAATATATAGATTTAGTCAGGGCTAAAACTTAGCGAAGTTCTCATATTTATAGTTTGTTCAAACAAAATATAAAATTGTGTAATGCGAAGCGGCGAGGGCATTGTGCCGGAGAACGGTAACATTTCTTTGCCGTTTTTTTGCACGTCTACAACATTAAACTTCCAGAAACTTCTTAGTTACACGTTTTGGGGAGGAAATGTTGTACGTGTTCTCGTTCATTTTTTTTTCACTCCCGCCCATTTTCACCTTGCATTTGTGGCCGCTAGCATTTCTCATTTTGTCACCACTGCTATTTCTTTGTTTGTTTGTTTTTTCTTAATCTCTCGCTCTAGATCCTGTCGCCATGTTTTTTCGTTGAGCTTCGCTGGCCTGCCTCCTATTTTTCTTTATCTCTGTCTTTGTCTTGCTCTATATTCCAAATTTGTGGAGATGACAATTAATCTAAGACAACCTGGATACAGAGACAATTTCCGCTTTCCGTTTTCGTCTTTTTTAGTTGTGTCTGCTTTACAAAAGGCAGGTTGCTATGCGATTTCCTGCCGAAATAACCGAGTTGCATTTGGGTTGCCATACCTGTTAATTGAGTTATTTTACATTGGTATGCCTGTGGTGCGGACGGACGGTCAGTGTACGATCACGTGATTACCAAATTTTCTGGGATGGGTAGATTTACTTCCCTATGGTGCTCCCCTGGCGCACGCTTTGTGTGCGCAAGAGCTCCGCTTGAACTAAACAAAGGAAGTTAAACATGGATTTCTCTACAATAGTAAAAGTAACATGAGTAAACATTCTTAACATTTCCTAGTCTCTCTCACAACTGTTTTTGTCTCGTCATGCAACGCTCCTCCCCAACAAATGGCTGTTTGTTAGGAAGAAGTGTTGCGTGACGAGACTAAAATGGCTAGAGGGAGACTAAAGACTTCCCAGATAATGGCAGAAACTTGCAGGCTTCTTCTCACTGCACTTGTCTGATCTGGCTTTTGTGTGATGTAAAAAAAGATCCACTGGGGGCGTAAAGTCACATTAACTGCCAGGCTAAATACCCCTTTAGCATCTTTCTGTCATAAATTATGTGAATGGGGAGGAAGAGGAGGATACCTTGCATGAGTCCTGTTTGTGTATATCCCGCGCCACTGAGTAGGTCTGAACCCAAGAATTTGTATGGGCTAAATGATGCAATATTTTATTCTTTGTATAATAAGTACATAATAAAGTAACCTGTGTACAACTGCCCCCTTCCCTCAGATTTTTTCTGAGGGGAGGGGGTAGCTGTATGCAGGGTGTTAATAAGGGTACTCACTAGAGTATTTTTTTTCTTTAAATTCAAGTATGCAAACGAAAGTGATACAAATAACAAAGTAAGACCCTACATGGTATGCGAAATCAACAAGGATGGTACCATTCAAACCAACAAGGTGAGTCGTAAAGTCCCCTATTATCTCTAAGATCGTCAAGATCTAGCTTGTGGGCCAGGGCTGTCATTTAGAACGTGGCCCCTGGCGACTTTCAAAGGAAAATATAAGAAAAATAGAACCAAAAGAAACCCCTGAATTGATACTCAACACCAGGCTAGACTCATTCGAAACCAAGGTAGCCACTCATTAGGGTAGGTGCTCTATCCGACAATCTTATGGAAAAAAATTCTAAAGTAGGAGAATGTGAACAGTCAATCAAGTCTATAACTTGTCACAAATTGATGCAGTTCTGTTGTTTTGTGCTTGCTGAGGAACAAATTTAAAAATGAAGCTGGAAACAGTTGACAGGATACTAGTGAGAAGGGAGACTACAGTGGCGGATCCAGGGGGAGGGTCCGGGGGTCCGGACCCCGCTATCAGACCTGACGCTTGTTTGAGACTAGAATTCTTACATCGACAGGATCGTATATCATTTTTCTTTTTTTTTTTTAATTAATTAATGAAACGCGCGTTTCATTTTGCCACTAAACTAAATTCCAGGGATATTAAATAACTTAGGGCCTGTTTGCAAGGAGAGAGGGTTACCCTTGTGCTAGGGTTACCCTAGCAAGCGGGTTAAAGTTAGCTCTGGTTTACAAGCAAATTTCACAGGTAGGGTTACCCTAGCACCCGGGTCAACTTTACTAGCTTCGCTGACGTGTTTCGTCATGCGTGACATTCTTTGTAACGGTCCAAAATTTGAAATTATCTTGAAGTTCTCTATGGAAAACACGTTAAATTCACGAAAAACAGGGAAAATGTTATCATCATAGACAGAACACAACTTTTTATTTTTCAGATGTTTATAATTAAGCTCAGAAATTGGATAATACCGTTCAAATTGCCACTATTACTGGTCACGCATGACGGCGGAAAGTTAGCCCGGGTAGGCGAGTTATCCCTAGCTGAGCGTTTACAAGGCAGATAGGGTAACCCTAGCACTCAGGTAGGGTTACCCTAGTATGGAGCGTTATTAGGGTCAAATTTAGAAAACAGATTATGTTATGGTGTTTGATATTTCATTCGGCCGAACTACAGAATTATGTTCCAGCGTTGCATGGAATTATGTTCGGCTCTTTTAGAATTGTGTTGGGAGTATTTCACTTATAACTAGGCTGGCAGATTTTTTGAGTTTAGTCCAATTTTGTTCGGCTCCGAATTACGTTCGGAACGCGGCTTCTCGAAATTATGTTCGGCAAGTAGACTGGTAGCCTCGCGATAAGAAACTCACGAGGAGTCCCGGGGCGAGAAACATTTCCCGCGCTCTCTATAATTTATTCTAATTATTACCAGTGTTCGTGTACTGTTCTGTCAAACATGGCGGACGAGTCGATTTCTGTAGAATTAAGCAGACATGTAACTGATATCATAGGTTTTCTTCAACGAAGTACTGGTGAGAATGATATAATACAATTCCGCCTCGACTGGTTATACAATGCTGTTGTACGTTATTGTGACAATATCACTTTTGGGGAGGCAGTACTGGCCCTTATTCAAGAAGCGAAAGAACTGCTAAGAGAAAATGAGAATTGCGGACACTCTGCACAATAACACTTGCTGCAACCTGACCATGTGTTTGACAAATCTGTTCAGCTGCCGGCTGGTCTGGTTCGCTATCACCCTCACTGAGAAGCGAGGTAACTTCCCGTAGAAGTTTAATCGCTTTTAATAGCACTTTTGCATTCGTTTGGATTTTCTTGGTTTTCGTCGCGATCGCGTCTTCCACGTTTGTTGTCCGCCATGTTCGACAAAACAGTACACAAACACTTGTCATAATTAGAATAAATTATAGAGAGCGCGGGAAATGTTTCTCGCCCCGGGACTCCTCGTGAGTTTCTTATTGCGAGGCTACCAGTCTACTTGCCGAACATAATTTCGAGAAGCCGCGTTCCGAAAGTAATAGGCCATTTGCAATAAGAGGCATGTGACATCGTTTTTATGAAAATGAAAGTTATATGATTTTTCCTTCGAAAGACGATTAGTGGGTCATATCTTAAACAAAATAATGGTGATTTGGTTTTTCAAACCCGCACCATTTTCTTAAAATGAATAAGTTCGTAAATGGTCACGTGACCAAAATGTGATTTTTGAAATTATGAATTACCTCTCTCTGAACACAAATTTTGCACTTAAACTTCAAGGAAAATGTTGAAAAGATGATGTGATAACGTTTACAGCACATCTGAGCGTAACTATGAAACGTTGAACAAGATATAAGCAAGAAGTAATTTTGGCCGCCATGTTGGAGGGCAAGAGCATGCCCTCCAACATAGCGGCCAATACAAACCATACTATTTTGCTGAAAAATCAAAGTGCCATAAAATATCTCCTTTAAATGCGTTTCCTCTCAAATTTCGGGTGTAAGATAATTTTTTTGTGCTCTAACAATTTTTGGCATCAGCAAGATTCCAACTCATTGTTTAAAAGAAGCATTGGTCACGTGACCTCTTAGTGCAAGTGACCTATTCGGAGCCGAACAAAATTGGACTAAACTCAAAAAAACTGCCAGCCTAGTTATAAGTGAAATACTCCCAACACAATTCTAAAAGAGCCGAACATAGTGTATTGCATTTTTTATTGAAGTTAAAAGAGCCGAACATAATTCCATGCAACGCTGGAACATAATTCTGTAGTTCGGCCGAATGAAATATCAAACACCATAACATAATTTGTTTTCTAAATTTGACCCTAATAACGCTCCATACCCTAGCGCTAGGGTAACCTTACCTGCCTTGTAAACATGTCGCGTGAAAAACGAAGAAATATGCGAGTGCTAGGGTAACCCTCTTGCTAGGGTAACCCTGGCACCAGGACTACCCTCCCTCCCTGTAAACAGGGCCTTATTTGTTTTTTTGGTACCCTCCTATGATCTGTTCACTTCTGCTCGCAAAGCAGTATTTCCCGTGCCAACGGCGACCGGTGTTCACATTGAGTCCTTTCTGAACCAAAGTTTGGACCCCCCAATCAAAAATTCCTGGATCCGCCCCTGGACTAGTAGCCTTTGATGCAGCCAATTGTGTCACTCAAAACCTGGGACAAGCTTAATAGGAGCTTTTAAATTAAAATAGCTGTTTAAAATGACCCCGATTCTTGTTGCCAAGTACCTTGCTTGACTTCCCTAACTTTTTCCTAGCTTAAATTTTTGCAGTTCTAGTTTCCTTAATGAGCAGTTACTAGCTGCCTTGTAAGTTAATTAGTCCAGTAAGTTTGTAATTTGAAAGGCTGACAAAAAGGGTAATGAAAAAGTGTGGCTGCATTTGATGTTTTGTGGAAAGTCCAATGTTATTTTATGTCGGGTAATTTCCTCTTGGGTCTAGGAGTGAAGTAAGCAAAGTTGCAGTCAATGTTTTGTTAACGTTGCAGGTTTTTGCTTTCCTTAGTAGTTCGTCTCGCTTGCGTAAGCAGCGAGGCTCATAATCTGCAAAGCGTTTTTCGTCGAATCATGTACACAAATGGGGGGCCATTGTGCCAGGTGTTCCTTGCGGAGACCGTGGAAACTGGGACTAAGAATCGTTGTGCGATCGAAACCACGCATGTTTAGGATATATTAAATTTAGAGCTTGTCCGAAACGTGTCGGTCCACGAGCAAAACTGCGATGGTCGGGTGTTTTAAACTTCATTGTATGCAAATGAGTCTTGTAATAAGCAGGCGGTTTATTTTTGGCGATGATTAAAATGACGTGCTATGTAAATCACTTTTTTGATCTCTAGCAATGATGTAATTTCTCTGCAGTGGAGGCCCCTAAATTTTCGCGTATTTATAAACGCGTATGGCCTGCGACACCAGACGTATTTCCGGTCGCGCTAACACGCGTACTAAATCAATTCAGAAACAAGTAAAAAGTACGGACGTCGATAAAGTAGGAAGTAAAAAACCTTTTTTGAGTAAATCCTGTTTCGTGTAGAATTAATCGCCTCGTCATTTCTTGATCTAATCTCCAAGCAAGCGAGACTGAATATCGCTGTAAGCGCGTTCTTGTTATTCATGTAATTGGATTGGTTGTACTACATAATTAAAGAAATAAAAACATTGAAACTTCTTTTGTTATGTGCCAAATGAAGTTTCTTCACACCATACTGATAAAATGATTTTATTATTAAATATTTGTTTACACTAGATCATTTAATGGATTAATTTGTTCACTATTTTAGGATGCAGATTGTTCAGACCACCTTTTACAAGCTACTCAACAAAACAAAAAGGTGTGTCAGTTTTGTTGTCTAAGAAAAAAATAGAGCGATTTTGACTGAAGCTACAGTGTTGTTGGCATTATTAATATAATGTATCTTATAGTATTAGTTGCTATCATTGTTCCATATAAAATGGATGTCGGCCCATCATTAAATTAGTAATGATGATTAATCGTGCAGTCTTTAAAAAAGAAACAATTTCATCAAGAATAACTAATACTTTGAATGCTGAGAACTAACTAACAGTTTTTCTTTATCTGCATTCATGGTAGCAACAATCCATGAAGCAAACTTAATCTTTCCGCATTTTCTACCAGTTTTTAAAGCATTTTGTTCCAAATGCCAAAGCTCGTGGGATTGCAGCAGTCAGTGAGGGATTTAAAAAAGCCATAAGTATACTGAAGGTACTTTAAAGTTTATTGAACATGATTGTTTGTGAAAACAATTTCACTGTCTGAACATTGTGAATGAATTGGGAGTACTGTAAATGTTTAACAAATCTTTTTCTTTAGCTAGTCTATTATTCCTCTTACTCAGTTTAAAGGGGCTGTGTCACGGCAGTCCAGTTCATTTTGTTTAATTTTGTCGATTACTTGCCGTCAATCGCTATGGAACTTAAAGTAAGCAAAGAAATTACATGACAGTTATGTAAATGACAAAATCAGTGATCCGAGACAAACAAATATGTCTCCTGAGCATTATTTTTGAAGTTGCAAGCAGCAGGGATCAACTTTGAAAAACTGTTAGGCTGAACAGTTTTCAAAAACCCTAATTTCAACCCGTTTCAGTCTTCTTCAGTTTTGCCCATCCGTGGCATCTGTTGTTTCTGTTACGTTATTGTAACCTTCCTTTAAAGTTTTAAGCGGTTATTTTTATGTTTCTCTTAATTTAACAGGCATTTTGTAATTCCTAATTTGGCTGAATTTCGTGAAACAGCTCCTTTATAGCTGCTGTTTTAGGTCAATTCTCTGCTGAAGTCTTATACGTACTGCCTTTACCCCTACTCAAACAATTTCATCAGCTAGGGAGTAGTAGCCATAAGAATATTTTTGGAGATTTTTGCAGGCATAGAATTAAGACGTCCAATTTTTTCAACTTTCAATCCACGTCCATCCTTTCCATCCTTTGCAACAGACGACAGGCCGTGACAGTTTCAATCCCTAAATATAGTCTGAAAAACAAAACTGGACCATTGTTTTTGGAATTCCATTTGAAGGGGAAAAAGTTGTAGTGTTTTAAAAAGATAGCAAATATCACGGCAGAGCCCCTTTTACTTTCTGAATTGACCAGGGATTATGTTGGTAACCGGTCAAGTCACCCGAAAATCATCCCGCCCGAAGTTATATCGCGCGAAATTTGATAAATTTGATTTTGGTCTTTTAGCCTTGATGAAACGAATCAAGCACTTCAAATGAGTAATATAGGCTTGTTTTAAAGATTCGATGACACGAAACAAGCGCAATGAAGATGTTAGGATATAAGATAAATTTTCGGGCGACTTGACTAAAAATGTTGGCGACATATCTCTGGTTTCGGGCGACATATATAACTTCAAGCAAGATGACTTTCGGGCGATTTGACTGTAAACCATTATGTTATAAGTAGGTGGAATATGATTGTTTGATGAGTGTAGTCTTGAAAAGGATTACTGCTAATGGGTGTCAAGGACAAGGCAAGGAAAGGCTTTGACAACAATTAGTACACCATTTTTTGGAGATAATTTGTACAGTATCATAAATTATCTTATCTGGCCTCTGGTTACTCTTAAGTTAACGTTTGGTTTTAATCATTCTGTAGAAATCCCGGGAAGAAAAGAAGTACATGTCCTCAAATTGCACACAAGCAATCATTCTTTTCACAGATGGGATTGAGGATAACCAGGCCACAATAACGAAAACTACATTAAAGGAACGAAATGGGGACAAAAAGGTGTGTGCTTTATGTGCATTTATTGTTTCAATAGCACTTGCAGTTAGGAATCATTTTTGAGGTTGTGCCACTTGTGACGTCATCAGTCTGCAGTGCAGGCCTACGTTTGGGGCATGCAAAAGCTACTTGTTCATATTCGTATTACCGTGGCCGTTATCTTTGAATTTATAGAAGTGGCAACCCTTAGGGGCAAGAGAAGGTGATTGTGGGAGGGGTGGGAGAAGAAAATAACCTGTTCGAGTACCAGAGTTCATTGTTTTGTTGGGAAACCTCATATGTCAGCAAATGGAGTCTCTGATTGGTGCAGATTAGCTTGCACTGACAGATTGATGCCTGCCAGTCAGTTGTAAGTTGATAGATTTCTTCTGTGTGCCACGAAATGACAGACAGCGGCGTAGCTTTCCGTTTAGCTTTAAATGAAGTGTCAAATATGAACTGAGGAAACAAGCAAAAATGTTTTTCTAAACTGGCATCTGGAAAATATTCTAAAAGTTCTACTAAACAGGTTTTGGAAAGCACTTGATTTACCTACTTATTCGTGTAGGGGAACTATTCTGATAGGAAAACCTTAAAGTATAGTCGTCTTTCCTGTGCCAAAAAGTGACCCGGTCAAAATAACATTTCAGATATAGTCAAGATCAGAAGTGAAAACCTTTGTTTGTCTGGCCAAAATTTAGCCGCGCCAGAAAAGTGCTGCCTCTGCTTCCTTCCAAAGAACTTATTGATCCTTGGGGTTTTCGCGGAAACGTTTCTTAAGAAAGTCGAGGGGCAGTGTCACTTCCAAACCCAAAGACTTAAATTGCCCTCTATGCATGCTTGAGCATCGAAAACCAGCTTAGTAAACAACATCATAAAATTGGTCCTGGAGCTCGTTTCTCGAAAGCCCCGATAAGCCCCGGTTTTATGTTTGTCGTGTTTGCATTCAAGATCAATATGATAAAATGAAACTATCACTAAGTTATAAGAGATGATTTCAGTTTCTGTAAGTGGTATAGTGTGTTTGGTTTGCATTTGTAAAGTTGAATTTGATTTTTTCTGCAGATTCGTGTGTTTACTTACCTAGTTGGAAGCGAAAAAAGTGCCAGCGATTCGTCACTAAAACAAATCACATCAAATTACAGAGGTATTGCACTACCGTATTGCACTTTATAACCAAATCTAAATATTGGTAACAATGGCTTCATTCTAGAGCAGATTATTTTTATATAAAATGTTGTAAATTATTAGTGCGGTAAATTTAAACAGTACACTTTACCTTCAATGACCTTCAAATAATTTATTTTCCTTTAGAGATGGCTATTGTCCTTTCGTTGTCACTAATAAACAGTATATTATGAAATGCCAGTTATTAAAATCAAGTGATTGATTTCTATTTAGGTTGCTTCTTCAGGATCAAAACTTTGTCTGATGTCAGAGAAAAGGTTCTTGTAAGTATCCAGATAAATGGGTGACGCTTAGCTAGGTGGGGGACTGGGGTATGCCAGCCCTATAGTAAGTATAGCTTGCATTTTCAATACACTCAACGCTTCTCTTGTGGAGCCTGAGTAGCTGTGGATCTTCGCCGGCACAAATTGCAGATGTTTGAGTGAAACAAGCTTCCGTTATTAAGAACTCTTGCTTTGGGACCTTTACGAACACATTTTTCGGCTCCATTTGCTCAATTGTTTTGGTTCAGCTGTTTATATACATACAGATGACTCTCGATAACTCGAACCCTCGCTAACTCGAAGCTCGCGCCAACTCGAACCAAAATCGATTTCCCCTGGATTTCCTTCATACGTTTTCTCTAATTTTGCCCTCGCGGGTAACTCGAACTCGCTTTTCTTGCTAGGGTTAACGCAGTTGCGGAAATTTATTGAATGAACTACTTGAACTATACCTTTTGTCTACAGGAAAAGGAATTTAATGTTAATTTGTTAGGCGTTTCAGAGAGGTCGATCCCTACTCTGAAATGGCTGTATCTCGTCCGCTGTTTGCCTCTAAATTTCTCTCCATTGTAAAGATTGAATTATGCCTTTTTCTTGTCACAATATGGCTCAATTTTTCAGAATTCTGTTAATGTTGCAAAATGGGCCACTCTGATTAGAAAACTGCTGTTTGGGTCTTTTACCCCTCAAGTTCCTCACTTTGGGGGAGTCATCTAGATGAGCTTTTGAAAAAGGATCCTGTACCATAAGTTAAAGTTCCTGTTGCTCATCCATTTTGTCATTCTAAAACTATATCCTAAGTAGCCATTATTCACGGCGCTTTTTTCCTCTATCCTTTCTCCTTTGGCCTTGTTGCGTTCAAATGGTGTAAGTTTGACAATGCACCTTTTCGAAAATCTGTACAGATAGTATACTAACAACTATGTTTCTTTTGCCGTGTTGTAAGGAATATGTGAAGGTTCTGAGTCGCCCGTTAGGATTTAGCTTGGGGGACAACACTCCGGATTCGTCTTGGACTCCTATTTATCTTGACAAATTGGTGAGATACTTTTATTTAAGTTGTTCAAAATTTTGTGGATAATCGATCACAAGTTTAAACCTGGCACTTTAAAACTGACAGTTGTACGGACGGTTTGATTCAAGTAGAGTATAATTACTTAAAGGCACTTGATGATAAGGATTGTAACTATGTGAAACACTCATTAGTTGGAGAAAAGCTAAAGGCTTCTTAATCTCAATCCATATGTTGTTAACTGGTATCTAAGCTTTCTAGTGGATAGGAATACTGTCAACAAAGGAACAACCCAGGGTAGTGTAAGTGGGCCCCATTAGGGATAACGACCTTACCAGCATAGTCAAATATGCTGATGACACCACCCTGCTAGTCAAAGTATGTAAGAATGAAATAGATCTTTTTTAAGAGGTTGGACCCAAGATAATGCCATGGCATGTAATCCCAAAAAATGCAATGAACTGATACTTTGCAAGAAGGTTGCTCATGATATAGACCCTGTGAACAATATAACGCAAGTTTCTTGTTTAAAAGTGTCAGGGGTCACCTTACAAAGTGATCACAGATTTAATGAGCATATTAAGGTTAAGCTGCAGGAGGCCAATAAGTGTCTTTATTATATGGCTGAGTCTGTTTTCGCCATGCGATTAGTCAATTTGCGGTCCGTAACTTGCTATACGGACCAAAATTTCAAAGAAAATGCTCATTTCGGAGCTCTAAATCTCTTTACCTCGGAAAAAAAGGTTGAAATTAAGTTACAAGACGTCTATCAACCTTGAGGACTTAGCTTTTGACTTTGTCCTTCAACATTTTAAATTGTGTTTATTTGTGAACGAAGGCGATGAAGAAACTAACTCATTAACTCGTAATCTTATCGAAGACGATTCTAGACAGTGTTTGAAAATTTTATCGTAGTACACAGTTAAGAAGACAAAAATCGACTGGCAGAGATTCGAGATGTTTTGCCTAAGAGAAAATAAGTAATTTCTTCGACAAATATGATAACAAACAGGCCTGCACCCGATCATCTTGACGAGGTTCTTTGTCATTTGCAGTGTTTTTCCAAAGACCAACGAAAGAAAGATAGAAGCGACTCCAAGCCAGACACAATGTCCAGTTTTCAAAAGACTCCAGCGTCACGTTGGCGAGTGCCATACTCACAATGTTCCTAGTTTTGACCGAATATACTAAAAAATATGTCTGTAAACCCTGAGGACTGGGATGTTGACTTTGCTTTTCCAGATTTTAACCTAGCTTTGTTCGAACGAGAACGAAGCTGATATAGAAACTGAATCATAACCTTTCCTTCGAAGAAAATATGGTCCGTGTTTGAAAATTTTAACGTAGATCACGCTTGAAGACGAGAATGAACTGGCAGAAATTCGAGAGGTTTTCCCAGAAAATTAACGAGCGAATCCTTCGACAGTGACAAACAACTTACCTTGAAAAGCTTCTTTGCCTTTTTCAGTGTTTTTTTTTTACAAGGACCAACGGAGGAAAGATGGAAATGACTTCGAGAAAGACACAGTGCCCGGTTTCCAAAATACTCCAGCGTTACATTAAAGAGCTAAAACTTACAGTGCTCTTAGTTTTGACCGAATAAACTTTTTTTAACATGGCGAATTTGTTTTTTCTTTCTCGGAAAGCCTTTGTTATGTGCTATTGTTTTCGTGCGCCAATAAAATCTTTCTTTTTGACACCTGTCAACTGACTGTCAAATCGTGCGTCCTGCACTTGTTTCCGGTCTCCCAAACAGGAAGAAGCCATATAATAAACATCTTATTAGCCTCGTTTTTTCGGTCCGTACTGTAAATTACGGATCCTCGTTTTTTTCCATCGATTTATGGCCCGCGCGCTTCGCGGACCGAAAACTCGGCTAATAAGAGGTATTTATGTGATAAGATGTTTACGTAAAGAAGGATACCAACAACCAGATGTAGATTACGTTTTTAGATCAATTGTTTTACCGAAGCTATATAACGTGAATTAACAACGGTCCAGAATTTTCTACATCGCTGCTTTAAACGCAAATATATTTCGTAACAAATTGACACATACGACGTATTAGAAGAGGTAGATCGCTCACTATTCAAGCAGATCTCCAGTATGCGTACCCTTCCGTCCCCAAAACGAAAGAAAGTTCAGTGCGCCCCCGAGTTCCTAGCAGTCAACTCCCTGGGGTTAATACCCAGCGTTTTAAAAATAGTTTTTTTAATAGGGTATTTTTCAAATATAGAGTAGCTATTTAATGTAATATGGATCTTGAATGTTCAATTCAATGCTTTTACATGGAATTTTTTAAGCCTTGTAATTCTTTCTGCTGTTTTTAATGTAAGTGTTCTTGGTTTTTAGCATGTATTTTTGCTTAAAAAAACAATTAAGACCTTTATTATTATATTATTATCCCCAAGATGAACTGTACCTACAACAATTCTGTCATTAAGGAAGTTTGTTAGGCGCACATTTTGCTGTAGTTACAAACTAAGATTATAATCTGCCTAAACAGACGAAACTGTGTTGCACAATGTCTTTCTCCAGTAAGGTTGATAAACTGAGGAGCTGGTGTGTCAGCATTGTTGATTCCGGACAAACACCATGGAAGATTAGGATTGTCAGACAAAGCACTTGAACTTTACCTTAATTTCTTGAAAAATACGAATGAGGTATAACCGTGTGAATTGTTTCTTTTTTAAACAGGGACTCGGTTTGATGATCACACTTGTAGCCCCAGTGTTTAACAAGACTGTAAGTATATGCACCGAATTCAACTTCCGCCCTAGACCATTGATGCTAACTTATGCCTGATGACAGTCATAAACACTGTGGCATGGTATTCGTCACGTTGTGGATGAACAGTTGCTTGATTGAAAATTTAACCTAAAATCAATGATTCATTGGTTTTTCTCATCGTCCGTTTCTGTTCACCAAAAGGTCGTCTTGCTTAAAAACATTACTATCCGAATTCGTACTCAACTGTAGTGTTACTTAAAGGAGCTATGTTATTATTGGTCTCTCGTTAAAACTTTAAAACGCGTTGGAATCAGAGAATACCCTAAAACAATGGTTCAGTTTTATTTACAGTAACTCTACTTATATAAGTTCGGAGTCGTAAGTACAATCAGAACGCTGTTTTTACCGGAAGATGCAACTTTGCTCGCTTCTAGTGAGAGTTGTGATTACGACCCTGATCCTGACGCCTGTTAAAACGACTAATTAACAATTAGTCGCCGAAGGCGACGTGAATATCGGCGAATAGTCACCGAGACGAAGTCGAGGTGACTATTCGCCAATATTCACGTCGCCTGAGGCGACTAATTGTTTTAGTATAATTGCATTGATGATTATTCGAGAAAATTAAATTATTGATCAATTTCCGACCCCGAAACATCAAAAAATCTGGCTGCCATTTTGAAAACTTCTAGCCTTCAGTGCTATAATCACCGCGCGGTGATTATAGCGGGATAGAGCGAAGCTCCTAGCCAATCACAGCGCTCTATTTTTGATAGTCATCAATGTAATTATATTAATAATTGTTAGTACAATAATCCTTACATAATCCAGTCATTATGACAAACTTGCGTAAACCTAACTTTGTACTTGTAGAAGCTACTATTTACATTTAACTTTGCTTATGTCAGGAACATAAAGAGCTTCTTGGTGTAGTTGGAACTGATGTGGCTTTGCCTCAGTTAGAAGACACTGTTCCAGGAAGTGAGGTATTTTGTAAAACGACTTTGTTTTTCCGTGCTTGCTGTTGTCTGCCGGTTTTGATACATATAGGTATCTGGTCTGTGAATAAAGGGTCGTTGAACTTGTTTCATTGTTGCAGGTTGGTGCAAATGGATATGGGTTTGCCATCAACAACAATGGCTTTGTTTTGTTCCATCCAGCCCTTAACAGAGAGGTAAAGAGAAAAATACATATATTTTTAAAAACTGTTTTGCAGTTGTATCAGAAAAGGTCAGGACCCACTAGGTGATAAGTCTGCAAAACGTCCCAGTAGTGCAGAGCTATCAGAGATGGCTGTATTCGCAGGCTATAAGGTGACATGTCGCATCGACAATAGACCGTTTTATTGATACGGCGGCCATATTGAATTAATAAGATTTAAGGAGTATTATGGGATGCCCAGGGGGGTATGAGCACGATCCGATATACTCGCTCTGTATTTACGCGCGCTTTTCGGGCCAATTTTTTTTTTACGTTTTCCTCGAAAAAGATTGTAATGGGAAAAAGATCGTGACGTGCTTGGATGTAATAATAATCGTCTTTTTCACAGTGAAGTTCGCTTTTTGCCCAAGAAGCGCACATAAATTCTGAGCGAGTGCCCCCTGGGCATCCCATAATACTCCTTAAATCTAATAAATTCAATATGGCTGCCGTATCGGTAAAAAGGTCTATTCGCTTTGTGCGACCAGTCCCCGCGTGTGACCTGTCCTTGCGTGTGCAGTTCCCACGTTTGACCTCTCTCCGCTTCGTGTGGGCTGTCCTTACGCAAGAATAGAGCCTGCGTGTGACCTGTGCCACGTTGTACCGCAGCGACTCGTAGTCCAGTGGTGCCAATACGGAAGAACGGGATCTTCTTTTCAGTTGGCTTTATTCTGCATCCTAGTTACTGTGCCAAGGTGTATAATAAACTACGTAATCTTCTTGTAAGCAACAAATTTTCCTTATTCAGTTGAGTTAAACGTCTGATCTTCGAAATGAATTTTTTATTACTCTGTGGAGTAGTATCACTTATTGACTTGTTCTTCTGGCAGACACTGGACTTTGTTTGACGTAAATTACGACGAGGGGTTTCTTATCTTCACTCATTCCCTTTAGGACTAATGAGTAACTGTTTAGTTGGTACAACAGGAAGAAATCGTGTCATTTGTCGTGTCGTAGTTTAAATGTTTCTGTGATGTTTAACTTGTAAAAATGCATACTCTGTTTTATTTTTACCTTTTGCCCTCTGCATGCACATTTTCAAGTTTTAACTGAACCAGTGGAATTTATGCACCTCACTGTCAATCTTTTTATTTCTTTTTGTTTTATTTTCTTTTTTGTTACCTTTTGTTTAAGTGGTTAAAGAAATATTGTGAGCCAGGTAATGGATCAAAGTTGGCTGATAAAAATGTTGTAAGTTTGTCACTAGCTGCATGTTGACTCAACTTCAGCTTAGCTGATGGCATTCTTTAAATGTTTGTTTAACTTAACCAATTTCGTCGAAAGATTTTAAATTGGGCAATCAAGGCGGTGTATGTACTGAAGAAGGCCTTGACTGGCTTAAGACAGTTTTCAGAAAACGACATACTAATTCGATTCGTTTTAATTCTATTTTGTACCCGAAAATCACACCTGGCTCACAAATGCACAAAATGATATCGTTGCGATTCAAAAGGGTTTATTTATACTTACAAACAAATATAGCACGAAAAGAAGTGAAAGTCAAGAATCTTGGGGCTTTTGAAAAGAACAAATCCAAGAAGACATGAAAAAACCTTTGCACTCATTGTTACGTTGTTTATGATTTTGCTTGGGGCCTCGAACCACGAGTCGTGAGTTTAAAAGCATGCATATATACATGCCAGCATGTCTCAATGAAATGGACCCTTAATCAACATGGACTGCATGGTTGAAATCAATTTTACTTTGCAGTTTTGAGACATAGTCGCAGGAAAACCGTTTTCTATTATTTTAATTTGGAAAATCTCTAACCCTCGCACGTGATCTTGATGATGTTTTTGTGAAGAGAGGGATCTTTCTTTAATCCCGGACTAAAAGATACCGAATGTTGAGGTAACCAAAACTTCCTAGAGGACTTCCTAGGGGACTTAAAACATGCGGATCAGCGGCTCTGAGTTACAATTAACTTGCAGGGATGCAATATATTAAGGCTTTGTATGTTAGTTTTAAAGATCTTGAGGCTTAAAAATAGTCTAAAGCACATGCATAAGTTGTCTTCCTGCTGCCAGGGGAATCACTTTCTCAACATGTAACAATGTTTGAACATCATGTTACACTCACTACTTTAGAAATCGGAGACGCGGCGATCTTCTGCACTCACACTAACTTCGTTAAACCTTACAGACCTTCATTAGACCTTCATTACCATCATTACAACTTCGTTACCTTCCGTAAAACACCACGTGCTTACCGATTCTATTCCTGTGGCTTTCAACAGGTCATATGCGGCAGGCATAAACATGTTAGTATTAAACTAACCTAATGATGGCAGTTGATTATTATTAGTAGATACCTGCAATTATAACGTAAAGTAAACCCGCAATACTTTTCCTGAGAAGAGTTGTGTTAATGTTAAAGCATAAATCATTCTTCTTACCGCACAGCAAAGCCACGTTACACTGAAATGTCTAAAATGGCTCGTGACGATTTTTCCGATGCTTTAAAGAGCCTTAATACTGTGATAAAGATATTGTCTCAGATTCTCCAGCCCTTACTACTCTGAGGAAATAAAAAAACGATTGTCTTAGCCTCGAAGCAGAATTGAAACAATTGTTTCGTATTGTGCCTGCTTAGTGGTTCACAATACAGGTTGATGGGATACTCTTTAGGATTCGGTTCTTGCTATTAATACCATCCTGGACAAGAATTTGAAAATTTTTGTATTGTTCAACAACTCCATGAGTTATTACTTCCTCAAAGCCTTGTCAATTGACAATCAGGTTTCGTGGTATCATTTATATTTCCTCTCTGGTATGCTATAAAATAATCCCATTTTTTGTCTCGCGTCTCCTGATTCATTCCAATACAAAATGCTGTCCATTCCTTTCCTTTGGTGCTGTATAAGGTGCTTTTTGGTTTAATCAGAATGAAATTTCGTGGTGTAACCATTCGAAGAGCTACTGTGCAGTGAATTCTTTTGAGAGTTGCCAGGAGAGCATTGCATGCAGCATATTGTTACTTACGATAACGCTATACGATGATAAGATAAAATGGCAAAATAAATAGTAACGTGTATTTTGTACTTGTATTTATTACTTTAGAAAGATCCACCAAATATTGCTTTGGATGAGGTGGAAGTCAATGCCTCGAGTGCAAAACAGGTATGCTAAAATGTAAAATGTCCTTTTTAAATGGAAGTGTTACCGTTGTCAAAGGCAGTCTTCCAATGTTTCTGCCTAAATTAACGACTAACCTTTTCAGTACTAACGGGTAACCCCACTGAGTTTCCAAATCCTGTACCAAAATAGGCCACTTCTGAGTTCCCCCGGGCCTCTGTTTTCAGCCTTTGATATGGAAATCATTTTTCATTTTCATGCAAATAAAAAGGTTTTTGGAACTCGGAAGTGGCCTATTGATTTTCCGTTTTCAAAAAAGTTCTCGTGTACACGTATCGTTTTTATTGTTTTCGCCTGTCCACATGTATTCGTTCTCAAACAGGAATGGATATTTGCCTCAAATTATTCTCAAACATCTTTCTCTGTTCCTTTGAACTCAATTGTTTGATCAGAAAGTTTGTCTGAACAAGTAATTCTTTCGCTTCCTGGTTTAACTCAGAACCTTCGAGGCCTGTTAAGTCGTTTTACGCTTCGATTTGCAGATCTGGTAAAAGTAGCCGCACTAATTTTGTCTTAATATGAAAAAAAGGCCGGAACATTTTACCTGAATAATAGAAAAATTGAATCGAGATTTGCTCTAAATCTTAAAAAAGGAAGGCTGCTTCACAGCCGTTCTTTGGGTTACAACACTCATTCCTGCAAATGGGAGGAGCGTTGCGTGACGTCACGGCTGCGTCGGAGGCTATAAAGAAGGTAACGCGATGTCATCGTTTAATAATAATAATTCATTTTTACCCGCCCGTGCACACGAGTACAAGAAAATGGCGTTTTCAAAAATTGCCATCTCTCTGAGAGCCTTTTCAAAAGTTTTGTTTTCGGTAATCGTTTTCATTGTTTATGTAGGACTGAAGGTCAATACACCCAAAACTTTCCTTTTTGGGGATTTATGGACTGGGCCATTGTCAGGGGACAAGGAAAATGAATCTAGACTGGATCGATTTTTAACAATTCTGTGTCGAACATGTCATCACAATCATTAATGTCTTTTTAAGAATGATCGATATCTCGAGACCCAATTGTCCTGTAGAATTCTAAAAAATAGCATATTTTTTCAAGAACACATGCTTGTGACGATGTACTGATGTACACAGTTTATGATATAATAAGCTCTATATTAAGTTTCTTCCACTGATTTATTTCATGAATGAATTTTAACTGTTGTGTTTCAGCTTATGCGTAAGATGATTGACAGACTAACTGGCGAGATGTCATTTCCAAACCGTTTAATTTCTGAAGACAAGGTTAGCTATTGATTTCTTAGGTGTCGACTGCTGACACCAAGCAGGAGCCATAACCCACAGGAGAGAGCGACTCCCATACTAGGCCTATGTCACGGTGTTTTCACGGACCGGTTTATTTTTAGATACATGTTAGAGAACTTTTTCCCGCGAACATGGAAGTTCCGCTCAGAGGCTTGTTTGTGTCGCAGGAAGGCTAGCCTGCGCGCAGACGAAATTAAACTCTGGTTAACTCCGTCTGCGAAACAGCGCCTAAATCCTTGTTCTGGATTTCCAGCTGTGTACCCAGATTTGAGTACGCGCCGCGATTGGCCAGTTAAAAAAGGCCTTTGTTTTCTTTGTCGTGATCGCCAATCAGGTTGAAGGGAAATTCGAAACGCACTTCCGGTAATTCGTTGAGTCCGTTGGGGGTCCAGAACAAGGATCTCCGCGGTGCTTCGCAGACGGTACTAATCAGAGTTTAGTTATCGTCTGCACGCAGGCTATAGGAAGGCTGGAGAGAAGGAAAAATAAAAGCGCGCGGAGGACGATGGGGAGGGGAAAGAGAGACTCCCGCCTTTTTCCTTTTTCCCATCATGTATCGCGGAAATTTTTTAATTATTGCTGTTTTATTGAAATACACCTAATTGGAAGGTTATCATTAGATCCCATCGACCGTAGACAACCTTGTTCCCAGGTTCTCTCCCCTGGGAACGAGGTTGGCAGCAGAATCGTGCTAAAATAATCGATTTAGCCATGAATACAAAATTAATCATCTTTGAGCATTAGATATAGCCTAAACCTTTTGTTACCTTATGCTGATATTCAGCTACTAGCGAATACTCTGCCAGGTTGGGGATACTGAGAAGCGGCCATAAAGTCAATCAGCTGCCTCCCTATGGAATGGTAGTGATATCCTCGTTATTTCGTCACGTAAACTGGGTTGATCAAATATATTAGAACCTTCTCCGTTTGGGCTCATTTTTAGTCAGTAGGAAGCCCTGGCCGAGACGCGTTCTTTTAGGAAAAATGTGCGTTGTTTAAAATTTTTTGGAAAGAAACATAATCTTGGCGCGGTATGCGTAGATGTAGCTCAGAGAACGCTTCATGTCACGCTATTTCTTACTTTGTAAAATTTGATGTGCTTATCTTTTAACAGAAGAGAATAAGTTGGAGCGAGGAATTCCATTACTTTTACAGCCCGATAGAAAACACCTCTTTCAGGTAAATATGATTTCACGGCATGTATGTGTGCAGTCCACTCATTGTACGTTCATCACTGTGTTCTTCACTATGTTCGCTACGAATGATAAAGTTTTTCAAACCATGCATTGCAAACCTTGTTGTTTTTTTTAAGTGTTGCGTCAATGAATGGGAAACTTTATCTTTTTTAATTGAGTGGTAAAAAGGCAATATTTGTCCACGCCCATCAATCTCGGCAAAGTTGAGGCGCCTTTATGACAGACAACTATTCTTAGACCCGTCTTCTTACTACAGTTATGCTTGGCTTAGTTGAGAATCTTCTTGTTTCTTTGTTAGAGAATTTTCATCTTTCTGCTGCATACATAAGCGGACCGGCCTTTGCTTTCTGTTTTAATTAGCTGAACTTTGTTTTTTCGGGCTGGGACGGCAGTGTTGCTCCTTTAGCTGCTCGCACAGGCTGGGATTCATATATTTTCGCTGCGTTACACGATTCTAAGTGAATTGCTTTTTTTTATTCAGCGCTGCAGTGGCGATTCCACAGAGCGGTCTTTATACACTGGAAGTTAATGTTCGCGGAGGTATAGGTATGTAACTGTTATTTCCACATAACGTCAAGTTCCGTTTGTAAACCATCTGTGTCTGAAGTGTGAAAAGAACATTTCCCCTCTTGTCTCCTGTCATTTGCCGGTTACTGGTCGTTTCGATATAAGTTTATACAGTCGAGGTGTGGATAGTTTCAGGTCCTTGGCTTAAAGAACGAACAACATTCACCCAAAATGTTTTTCTTGTTCACACCCAAACTATAGATCGTTTTTACTGTCACGCAACTAAAAAATAAATTGGAAACCGTCCCGTGGAAGAAGCCAAGAAAATGAAATGTTATAAAAGACTAATATATAAACAATTTGTCCAAGTCTCAGGTCTTTGTGGCCCACAGTTTCTGAGTTATTGGCCGAAACGTGTCGCGCACCTTTGTAGAGCTTTGTATGGAGACGCCATATAGGTGTACAGGTCTGGTGCACCAATATGGCCGCCGGAAATCAACAAAAACATCTGGAGTTCACTTTTTCTATTAACGCTCTTTCTTTTCACTTGAGAACTAGCATACGTGCACATAAACATATCTTCTAATACCTGAAATAATTATACTGCTGAAAATCAAGAGGGGATGCTTTTTTTCAACGAGACAGCATTCCTATTTGGTGTCACGCACTGTGAAAACTCGGAAGTTCAAATTGCTGTATTTTCGAAACAAAACAAGCTACGGGACTGGAAACTTGTACAACGATTTATTTTTTTCTTATCTTCAACCTAGTGTAAATAAGAATTCATAAAACCTCGCTATCTTGACTTTACAATTTGATGACGTTACTGTTAAAACCATCTAAACTTGGTGGCCTGAAATTCATCCGATTGCTTCGAGTCGTTTTCTCCTCCCAACAACGTCTGAATCGACCGGCCGTTAATGCTGTCCAGTGACGTCATTCACTACCCGATTTGTTGATTGTCTAAACATTCGCATAATTATGTATAATTATGAAAAATCTTAGCGCGATTGTCGCTTGATATTCAGCGGATCGCATCCCTGGCATTCTTTCGTATAGTTCAAACATTTCGATAAGCTTAATCTCTATCTTAAACGGCAAAATTGCCCTTGTCTTCGAAACTGAAATGCTAAATTGAACTGCGAATGAAGAATCATTGCGGGGAGTCGGTAGGTTTTTCATTTGGAGCCGCTTTGTGGTTTCGGCGGCCGGTGATTTTGTTTACGCCAAGTTTTCTCAGATCAATATTATAATTCGACCTTCTTGCTATTTTTACCGTCAAGTGTAATGATTCTGTTAGCTTTTCTTTCTTGTTTCCTTGTTTATTTTCTTCGTTAAGGACCAAATAGCTTCTTTTCAATTAAAGGAAATCATTGTGTTTTTGAACAAGTGTTCCGTGGGTGTGTTTATTTCATTGCGTGATTGCGACGGAGTTTGATTATAGAATTCAGTACAACCGGTTCAGAGTTGTACTGCATGCAGTTGATAGTTTGAACGTTAAAGGTGAACTACGATCGGAAAAAAATAAAGCAATTCTGTATCATGGAGACATTTCCAAACGATATTTCTCAGTTTGCCTCTTGAAAATCGTGTGTTTTCTTTTTGCATGAATTAAAGCTAAGGTCAAGGAGTAGTGACGTTACTGGACGGTATTAACGGCCGGTCGATTCAGACGTTACTGAGGGAGTAATAACGACTCGAAGTAATCGGATGAAATTCAGGCTAGTAAACTTGGCAGCGGGTAATAAAAATGTATCAGGCGTTCTTTTTTCCCCTCTCTTTTCAAAAGAAAAAAACTGAATCGCGTGATTGCAGTTTAAATTGAAAGGTTGCCTTGGTTTTCTATTCACTGCAACTGCTCGTACAAAATTTGTACATTCTTAGCCGAGTTGTGAGAAAACATTTCCCATATTCCTGAAACAAAAAGAAGAGACCAATAGTCAAGAATATACGAGGTAATCGGCTCCTAAAGATACCTGAGAAGGGAAACCAAAGAGTTAGGAGGCTAGGCCTTGTCGATGATTTTGCTATAAATCAGTAAAAAAAAAAAAAACCCCGTATTTACTAGATTAAAAACAGCCGTTGTAAGCAAAATTACTAATAAACGCCGCACCCAGTCAGAAGAATGCAGCATTTGGTTCGAAGTTTATACGACAAAATGGTACCTGTACGGTGCTTGGTAATCTATAATTACAAGTCGGCAGACAATTACGATTCTATCTCAGCAAAAAAAGGGAGACACTGGAACTCAAGACTTGTTTTTGTTTTATATGAGATTCAGTATGATTTACGTTAATTGTTGTCAGTGATTTTAGAAATATCATTTTGAAATACACGTCGCCCTTAAATATGTTTTAATCCTTAATTCCTTAATAAATCAACTGGTCAATTCCAGCTATGACCATTGTCAAGTTGATCGTCGCTTTTTGTGCATAATAAGCGGTGTATTTTACCTTATTTGAACTGTTCGTAAACGAAGCCAGCTATGTGTCGGTTTTAATTTATTTCTATACATAAATCTTCATTTTAATTTACTTCAAACGGGTATATTAATTTGGGAGATTTGCGAGTACTTGGGTTAAACTTATTCTGTAGAAGGCAGGAGTCCGTCTAATTTGTATCATTCATGACTTACTTAAGTAATCTCCTCTTTTTCATTTAAACGTTTGCTACTTTTCATACGCTTTGCTTTAACTCAGTTGCATTCAACTTGATGTTTTAAGGCTTTCCCAACGTTTAGATTTTGCAGGTGCACCGCAGTATTTAGAGAAAGTTAATGAAGTAGCTGTCGTGGTTGCGCCATGGTAGGTTGATATTCTACTGCCGTCCCGGTTTAGTGCAGGGGGAGGGGGGAGAGGTACTCAAACAATATATAGTCACTCTTCCCTTACAAGTCCATACCCTTATCTTCACTGTATTCTGTATTGAAAGGCATTGTATGTATTGTATGTTCAGCAAAAACTGCATCTTAATATCAGGACTGTTATTGGGGGAAAAGCGCCAGTTTCCAATTCCTTCTGAACTTGTTCACTCATCCTCCCCAGCTTACCCTACAGCTCGGTCACTCGACTAACTGAAAAATGCGCCGTTAGTAGTCTAGCTAAAAGTCACAGAAAATCGTAAACAGTTGCTTCGCTGACAGTATATTCTTAACAATAGCTTGGCTTTTAAAAACGAGAATCTTGTCCACTCATTTCCAGTGTTCAGGGCTGAAAATAATATTTTCTTTCAGGAAGGGGATATTTCCTACCAGGTCATTAGTAAATACGGACAAATCAGAAAAGTTGTGGTCTCATTTTCGATCCATAGTTTCAGTTTGTCCCTTTTTAATGCCGTCTTTTTTGCTAACCTGTCGTGTTCTGTCATTAGGAAAATCTGTCCAAACACCACTGTAGCAGATGCCAAACACATACCGGTCTATGGGTCTATATATCCAACTGCCGAAGACATCATCAATGATGCAAACCGTGAAAACAACTGTATGTCACTTAAATTATTGTAGTTCATTTTTAGTAGATAAAGGTTACTTTGGGAAAAACTCGTATGTGAGTTCTGTTTATAAGTTGAATGGTATTTTGAAAATAGGTTGGTTGTGGGTAATTTGTTTTATTAGAAACGAGAAGGGGACTGGAGCCGAAATGTATCCCGCAATTCTTTCTGGGATCGTTTCTGGGAGCGCATCGGTCAGCTATTGGCCGGTTTTTTCCTCTATCTCTAGTAACAGTCCCAGAAGTCGTTGCGAAAGTTGGCTGGGCGTGGTTTCCTTCTCGTTGGTGAATGAATGTGAGAGCATTCTGTGATTACCCTGAGGGAGTGAAATATTGCACAAGCATTTATATGTTAAGCCTCGTCTAAAAGACTTAGGGCCAATTACTTTAAACGGAGTTTAGTCCGTGTTTAAAAAAACCGCGTTCTAAGCCATTTTCAGTTTGCCCAACGCTTTTATCTTAAAGCCATTTATCGTGAACAATTTCAATAAAGCATATAGCGTAGACTAGAAAAGCACTTATTTTCTTAAATCAACCCACTAAGAAAGAGATCTGGAGGTCTAATGATTTCTTAAACTGCGGCCTAAGTTAGACTTCGTTTAAATAATCGACCCAAAATGTTTTGGTTCAGCATCATGGTTGGCACACACAAAAATGGATTGGCTAAACGAGCGAACAATTCTGACTAAACATGGAACAAGGTGAGCCCACATGATGTTTTTTGCACATTACTGCTGAAATTGTGCCGTCTATTACTTAGTTTCTGATTGGCTGATATTTCCCGCTTGCACTTGCTTTGCTGGCACAGTTCCCTAACCGAGCAAACATTTATTAGTAACGCAAACTGTTCGATAAAAATGTTTGGTTTCGGTGAAACTCGCTCTTCCAACTCGATATCAGACAAGCATACTTGGTCTTCAAACCCCTATTACGTACGGGGCCCTAGGCCTGCTATTAAGCGGTTACCTATCAATTTTCCGAAATTTGCTTCCCGTATTTACTGTAAATTTGACCTCTATTTAACGTGCACTTTTAATTAAGTGGATGCGGTCACCATTTGGATTTCCCAAATGGCTAATATCAGTGAAATTTATCTCTGTTAAACGATCACTTTGTTACATGATAGTCAATGAATGGCATATTTTTGGTCAAGAAGAACTCTCGCTGACGCTGAGCAAAGTCAGTGATTCGCTTCAAACTGAAATTAGATGACCATAACTGATTTTTTCTTCTCTTCATTTTGAGTGATTTTTTAAAAATTGCTGATGATTTGGTTGATTGTAAAGATGCTTTTAACTCCACTGAACATCCAAATACTTTTATCTTATTTCTCGTTACTGTTAAGTTGCTGTGAACAAGAAATTGTAAATAGAGTAATCAAATTTGCCCTCTTGGTCAATTTCTGCCACACTATGGGCTAAATTTATTGAGAACCTCTATTAAGTGGTCAACCTCAGTGTTTTTTTTTCTGCCGAGTTGATAAGCGTTCCTCGTGATTTCTTAAGTTTGCCTATCCGGTAACAGAAAATAGCAGGGCTGGATCACCGGTTCTGATTTAAAGGTGATCCACTGCAGATGCAACGTTTCCAGGTGATCTGTGACGTCATTGCGGGGGCCTGGGGAAAGAAATTTTAATGCCGTATCCCATAAACCAACGCGCGCACCAATTCAATTCAATTCAATCTGTTCCCGTCAGCTTTGGTTTATGGGATACGACATTAAAATGTTTTTCCCCAGGCCCCCGCAGTGACGTCACAGATCACCTGGTTGTTTCTGTGGTAAATGGTGTTATCTGGGTTAAGAAGGGGGAAGTGTATTTGAAGTAAGAAGGGGAGCGTAGGCACTCTATAGGGACGTATAAGGAAGCCCTCTATGCCTCAGTGCCCTTGAATAGACACTGCATGAAGCTACAGTTAGTGGTTTCTATTTTTTTTCCAGGTGATAGAACAAAACTGAGACACTTGCTCTTTGACGCAAATTTAACCATGGAGGCAGCTGCCAAAAACTGGAAACTTAAGTGAGTTTAGCGACTCCAGGGCACTCCCCTGTTACAGTGGAACCTCGATTTAACGAAGTGCCAAGGGACTGGGAAAATTTGTTCGTTATATCGAAAACCTCGATTTAACGAATTTTTGGAAAACAAGCAAAATTTTCGTTAAGTCGGAGTATAGTTAATGATTAATTTCTAAAGCCCAGCATTTCTGGATCTGAGCAATTTCTGTAATAAGCATCTGTATACGAAGCTATTGTCTCAGTTCAGAGCTGTTCATAGCTACGGCAGTAGAAACACAAGAACAGGCAAACAAAACTACTTAAAACTGCTATTCACATAAATTTTATTCTGTTTCGCGTTCATCTCTAGCTATCTTTGTTGACATTTATTCGTTAAATCAAGGTATATTTTACGTGGGCGTTTCTCCATTATGTTCGTCATAACGAGGATTTCGTTACATCGAGGTTCCACTGTGCCATTAAATGTTCTTCGATACAATGTATTTTGTCTTTAGAAAATAAGAACTTAAATAGCCTTAATTTGTACTAATTACCATTTATGCAAGAATCTGTTTAGGCTAACTTGGGAAAATGTAGGTTCTTAGTCGCGGGTTTTTACTGTATGCTCACCCTTATCCCTGGGAGAGGCATTACAAAATTGCCAAGTGGAGGAGGGTCTTAACGGTCAAAACGTGGACTTCCAGAGTAGTGAGGGATGGGGGGCAAAGCTAATAAACCCTCCATGGGGAAGTATGGATATCCCCTGGGGCAACACAGTACAGATTTTAGAATATTTTGTTGTTTGCAGCGATGGAATAGAAGATATATTTGTTGCAACGCATGGAGGAATCATGAGGTGGCTAAATTCAAGGTGTGTTCTTGGATAAGAATTTGGCTTGTCTGGAAATTACTGAACCGATGCAGCTTATATTGTTAAATGCCAGTCGGTCAGAATTGTGTCCTCCCTTAGCAGTCAGTACACACGGACAAAAACAAAAGACTGACAGAACAGCAGATTATACAGAAACAAGGAGATTGCATAAGAGAATTCCCTTGTGTACTGTACATCAAGATACAACCTCAAGACATCACCGGATTCGTTGAGAGAATGATGGGAGATATTAAGATCATGCCGGGTTGTACCATCTAGTCTGCGAGCAAGCTCTCCGTTTTGGGGATATCGTTAAGTGTCACACAGGAGCAGCTCACTTGCGCGTTGCCACGCGTCTTCGCTCGCCATCCAAAATGGGGGGGGGGGGGGGGGGGGGGGGCGTGCTTTCAGGCTACATACAGTCTCCAACATCGTTTTTCATTACAAGAATTACTTACAGTTTGCTTCCATGAGCACAGCAAAGTTGTGAGAGTGGATGAGAGCCGGTCTAGCAGCCTCAAAATATCGAAAACAATAGCCAAAAAATGTTGTGATAATGTTGTGACAAAAAATATACGGGTTTAAAATCTTCACAACATCACGATCTCTCAACAGTGTTCTATGGGTAAGAGTGGGTGCCAAACAGAATGTGAGAATGTTGTGACTATTCTCCTCTTCAGAAACAGGAGACTGGACCGAGTTTACTTTCGCAAAGACTTTTGGGACTGTTACGGGACAGAGAAACAAATTGGCCAATAGCTGATCGGCGTGTCCCCAGAAATGCTCCCAAAAATAATTGCGGGACACATTTCATCTCTAGTTCCCTTTTCGTTTTTCGTTTCTTAAGTGGCGAATTGAAAGATTGCATCTGTTACATGACTTTGCATGTAATTGTGATTCCATACACCAGGAGCCTATTTGACTCGTCCCTAGTCGTCTCTCATTATTAGTATTTGGCGTGGAAGAATAGAACGGACTCTTTAACGAAGGGGATAACCCAAGCGCTTTCCTAGTAAACAATTAATGAGTAGAGACAACTTAGAGACAACTGGGGACGAGTCAGGGAGCCTATGATTACATCTAAACAGCTTCTTGTTAGAAATCATGAATTGTACCAAACGACTTTTGTTGTCTATGTTATCTTTACAGCGATACTCCATTGCCACGATATTACACTAAACAACAGTTTTACAGACAGGCAGTTCAGTATGCAGACAAAGCTGATGGCGTGGACAAAACAGTCGTTGTTTTCTCCGCTCCTTACAGAGCACATGGTAAGAAAACAAACACAATCGTACGTTGGGAATGCAAAAAACTTTTCTAGTTGTTCCACCGTAGAATCTGAAGATATTAAAAATACTTTTGCTGGTTGTGTAGGGGGTAAATGACAGGAAAAGTATACGTTTGTATTTTTCGAATTCGTGAAGAATCCAGAGGGTTTTGGTACAGGGTTTGTACAGGTTATGGAAAACCGGGAAAGTCATGGAATTTACTTGTCGTTCATGGAAAATCATCGAAAATTCTAAAAAGTTTTGTCTGGTGGATTAGTTACTGCAGATGACAAAGCAAAGACAATGTGAGATAGAGAGAAGTAATTAATCAGCACGAACGGCACACATTTCGGTGGACACCAGAGTTTTTCTGTTAAACTGTTTAAAGTTTAAAAAATGCTTTAAAACAAGAATAGTTTTGAGAATTTTTGAAAGTGACAGCGTAACTTTAGGTGATGGAAAACTTGAAAAGGTCATGGAAAACTTCATGGAAAGTCATGGAATTTATAGAGCTCAAAAGGGTACCAACCCTGTGCCGGCACCTGATTTGTTTTGTCATTAACACGGTGTGATTTGGTGTCCTGAGATTTTGAATCCGGTGTCTAAAGTGAATACTTCATATCTGAATGAATGTTCTCGGATTTACTGGCGGATGTTCGCCTGCAAATCCAAATATTTTAAATGTAACAAATCCGGGAACATTTCTTAATCCAGGAAAATGTCCTATAGTGTAAAGAGCCAGCGCCGAAGTGTTTCTTATCCCTACTTACAGTTACACCACGATAACTTGGGGATAGAACTGAAGGTCCGTGAAAATCGCTTTATCCAGTGGCACACAATATGAGAGAAGAGAGCACATCGCCGAGCCTACCTCTCCTACTCTCAGAGAATAGCATCACGTGTTCCTTTACTTTCCCTTTGAAATGAGAGTAGCCTGGGACCAGGCTCCTTTCCTAAGTGGGGAAAGTGGGGAAAAAAGACGCGCAGCTCTTACCCCTCCCCAGTCCGTCGCTCGGCTTGCTTTGCTCCCCAATTTTTTCCACGCCTTTTTTCCCCTCAGAGGAGCCTGGTTCCAGCTTGGTCTGAAAATGAGAGGTCGGGGGATAAATGTAGTAGACGAGGCCAAACGTTTTATGTTGCTGTCTTCTGACATGAGCGTTATGGAATGACCTAAGTAGAGATTGAGGGAAATATGAAATAGTCTTTGTAAGCTTTTCTGTGTTGCTATGGAACACAACCCACTAGGATTACCGAACTCCTTCTGACAGCAGTGATTCTCATTAGGGTTTTACTTTTGTTTTGTAGATTACCAAAGTGGTGTCAACGAATCTGCTACGGTAACCGCAAGTGCTCCCATCATTATTAAAGACGATAACAACAACAAAGTTGTAGCTGCAGGTGAGTTGGACTGAAGCTTTGAATGTATGGGTCGGGTGAGAGCGTGATTTGTTTCTAACCCAATACGAGTTGAGTGAGTGCGTCTGAGAGTTCGAGCTGAAGGGTCCCTCTGCTTTAGGTAATTTTTTTCTTGCTGTCAACTGGACTACACCATAAACTTGAAACCGTTCTACAGATAAAATGGCCTTAAAAAATAATGTCACAGTCAAGTGTGCTTATTGAGAAAATGTCGGTGGAGCCTAAACCATTCTTAATCCTTCATAACAAGACATGACGCTGAGAACCATTGCAGCCGCGCGTCTGTCTACAGTCTTGATAAAATGATGCGTGAACGCATTAACAATTATTGAATGAAAATGAGTAGGATGTGAAGAATTATCCAGATCGAGGAAAGTGTTATCCAGCTACGGAAATTGTTTGCTGTTAACAGCGTCAAGAAGGCTCATAACCCATGCTAGAACAACTTTTGTCTGTCCTTAAAAATGCACACCCTACAATTTTGAAGCTCCCAGTGAGTGTCTTAAAATGTTGTCGGCTAAGTAAGATGTCCACGTGACTATTTTTTTCTGCTGGGATATTACGCTTGTTGATTGGCGCGGGCCATATACAACGTAAATTTGAGTACTTTCACTTTCATAAAGAAACATGAGAGATTACTTTTACCCTGCTAGCAGAGGCTTTTCCCTTGTGTTTCTCAGCGTTGTACTGCCATTCTCTTCGCGGTTTTGGCTGCCCGCGTTTTGTTTTGGTTGTTTCTGTGACGAGGAAAAGACCTCTGCAGACAGCCGTTTGGGATTCCTGTTGAACATGCGCGAGATGAAAATGCGGTTACCATGGAATTTCTGGGTCACGTGTCGGTAATACGATGCCGCCGCCGGAGTTTGCTCATGTATTCATGAGTCAATTTTCCCACGGGAAAGACTCGCACTCGCCATGTTGATATAGCGGGCTCACTTTTGCATAGCAAACTAGTACAAAAAAGATGCGCGAGTCGATAAAACCGGTTCCACAACCGGTTTAGTCATGTGACTACCTCCTAGATCTTGGAGGTATCTAATACGCATGCTCAACAGGAATCCCAAACGGCTGTCTGCAGAGGTCTTTTCCTCGTCACAGAAACAACCAAAACAAAACGCGAGCAGCCAAAACCGTGAAGAGAATGGCAGTACAACGCTGAGAAACACAAGGGAAAAGCCTCTGCTAGCAGGGTAGATTACTTTATTACCGGCTTGTCGGATTCATACATTAACAATGGCGTGAGCATCTCAATGCCATCTGTCGTTTCCCGTGATGCATGCCTAACCTCTCTATTATTCTAAAGATTGCTTGAGATGCATTTTAACATAGGATGCAGGCTTTTCAAATCTGGTACCTAATCTTGTCTCTTCCTTCGTTTCACTCCGAAACTATAACTACAAGAAGGCTTTGGAATATACAACTGATTTATTTTCCTATCTCTTGACTAAGGTTAATTATTAACTGAATCATAAACTAAATTAGAAGGTTTATCCTTCGCATAAAAGGTTTCCTTTCTTTTAAAAGAAGTGATATTTATATTATTCTCAAGTCCTAGGCAAAGTAATACTTAAATAACAACTAGACACATTCGCATAATTCGTTGCTTTATTTAGTATTGATAATGCCGTGTTACGATGACGCCGAAACGTCTACTTTTTACGCTCTTATTTACTTTGTTTCTTCCTTTGTTAACAGTGGTTGGAATGCGCGTAAAAGAGAAGACGTTAAAAGAAGAGTTATTCAACGCTGTTGCAGGGGTAAGAGACGCAGTTTACCAAGAACAAAACAGGGCTCGCAAATTTTGGCGAGCTTCATAATATTGCAGCCTTGAAACGCGTAATTTACTGTACTGATTCGTGTAAAGACTTTACATTCGAACCTCGACTAAAGGCCGCGTCCTTTAGTTCCGGCAGACAGTTCATACATTGACTCTTGTTTAAACCTCTCTACAACGGCGACTGCCACCAAAGCGTGTCCCCAACTGCCAAAATAACATCTCGACAATAGCCAGTCTTTTTCAGCGACTAGACTGTTCACATTCCTCTATTTTTCATCTTTAAGATCCTCGAGATCGAGCTCTTTGCGTAACGGGCTGCCCTCTTGCATGAGTGTCAAAACTACTTAGGGGATGGGACGGGTTTGGGAGGAAGCGAGAAAAGTAGTGCTGTAATCCCCGACGCCCGCCCCCTCGGTACATTTGAAAATAAAGATGGCCGCCATTAACGGTAAGACGTGACGCGCTGTATCTTGACGATCTCACGAGAAAAGAGGGACCGTGAATAATCTATCAGCGACTGATGAAAGTCGTATGGCGCGTTGATGATCAGTCGCGGCAATCGTATTTTGATTGTGTTCCATTTTAAAATAATGCTGTAGTAAGCATGAATTGTCTACGATACTTAAGGGGAATGTTGCGAACCTTGCTCGTTTTGTCCATTAATATTTTGATTTAAAGCATTATTCAAGTTTTTTGTTGTATTTTATCTCTATGTAATTATTATATATGATTGGATTACCATAAGAGATACCCTAAGCATGAACTTAGCGCAATCAATATGTTGTACTCCTGTACTCCTCCTTCTGTTCCCAAGGTGGCCGTTGTGAGGGACTTTCGTTGTGGGGAGGTTTGAAGAGGTTTCTCCAAATGAACTTAGTAGAATACAAGTTAGGCAATATTTGTGAAATGTTGGCCCTAGTTGGCAGTGGCGGCGTGGCCGAGCAGTTCAGTAGAGCGCTGGACTTGCAATTCCGAGGTCCTGAGTTCAAGTCCCCTCCCCCCCCGGACCGCCAGCTGGATTTGTTCTCGGTAGTCCCGAGTTCAACTCCTTAAAGCCGCTCTTGGAAATAGCCCATATAGGTTTGCCTCCGGCCAGTTGGCAGGGTTCAAAATAACGGCAGGTCAACGGACAATGTCCGGCCTGATCGTGGACTTGTCCGATCAAACTCTTGTCTTGCCGGTCATTTTTGGATACGAACATTTTATAATCGGTTTTCCATATAGTTGTCGCTTAATGCGTTTTTCTCTATAACGTTGTAATGATTTCTTTTTTCTTTGGCTTTTTTTGCTGCTTTGCACTAAACCCTTTAAAGAAAAAGAACGTCGCAATAAATTTCATGTCCTCATGTCGTAATGAAACGCAACAAAGCGAAACAACAACAAACTGAGTTGTGGAGTAACGCAGCGATGCAGCAGGTCGGTACTGTACCAGACTTTCGTGGTTTTATTATTATTTTTTAGCCATTTAAATTTAGGCGCGAATGCCGGGTTTGCTCTGGCGAATTGTGATTGGCTAGGAAGAACAATTGCCTTCTATCAAGTATTTTTCCAGCAGGGGAGGGTGGCTTTGGGCAAATGATGTATCGGTCCCCAGAAAGGTCACCCCAGGACTCCCGGGATGGATTTTTTGTGCAGTGCCCAGGCCTCATTTTCTTGGCCGCGCGTTGATCTGGCCCGGCCACTTCGGCGAGGATGTTCTTGGTCTTTTTGGATTATATCCTTGGAGTTTGTCAAAGTCTGTGGGATTCGTTTCTCTGTCTGAGAAAACTTCATTGGTTTCTATATCTGCTGCTATCCTATTTCTACGATCCTGGCTGTTTATTTTCCGTAGGAGTTCGAATTTCGTGGAAAAAGTTGTCTAATTTTACTGGAACCGTACTGTGGTACTATCACAGAGCCTAGGTTACCTGTGATTTCTGTTGACGTTAATGAGCCCTTCACGATAAAGTGTTCACGACGACCCAAACGAAAGCTCTCTTGTATATTTATTGACTTCCGATGATGAATACGCTGTTTGTGGAACACATTTCTCTCCAAATTAACTTCTCTCCCGGAAATATTTATTAACGTTTCTTCCTTGTGCAGGAGACTTTCGATCACTTGCCGGGCTATGAAAAAGATCAAGTTTCACCGATATGGAGATATTTTCTTTCTTGCGCTTCGCGCTCGCCCTCGCCCTCGCCCTCGCCCTCGCTCGCACGCTCGCCGATGTTTTTGAACAGAACGAAAAGAAACATAAAACAACGGCTGTTAGCCTGCAGTGTAGGCGTATTTTGGGTGGGCGAAACCTTTTTCGTGTTCGTATTGTTCGTATTGTTGATTTTATGACAGTGGACGATTGGGGAGAGTAGAAATAGTAGCTCTTAGGGTAGGTGCGATTTCCTCCTCTCTTTGGGAAGTTTCAACACGGCGCTTTCGCGAGCAAAAACATTTGCGCACCCGAAGAAAACGCCTGCACTGGAGGCTAAACGGCTGTGTACAGGCTACAGATATACTGGACGAACATTGGAGACTTCAGACACCGCCGTACGATGATACTTAAGGTATATATAAACTGACATGAAAAAGGGGAAAATCGCGGAAAGGAACTCAACAAAGTGTAAATTAATTTTTTACCAACTTGCCGCCAAAAACCTGAACGTCAATGCATCACAACGATCTATTGCTAGCGTAATTCGATAATCCATAGGCAAAAAAAATTATAGTATTCATTTATTTGACCGGCCAAAATCGGGGTTTGTGCGAGCTAAAAAATATTTGACCGGTCATCATGACCGGCGACTTGCTGTCCGTTATTTTGAACCTTGCAAGCTGGGATTCATAACAATGCTAAGTTTGATTTAAATTACTCGTTTCAGTCATTTGCTCAGCCCCACTAGCATTACTGCTGTAAATATTGCTATAAATACTATATTCTACAATATTTATTTATTTAGTTGTGCAGCCGTTTGTTATAAGATGTAAGGTCGTTAATTTCTTTTCTCTATTTTTTCAACGAGTTTTTGAATTTCTACGTTGACGTTATTTCTTTCTAATGAAACCTTGAAAATGATATGGTAGCCTGCAAAAAAGAATGGAAGGGCTATACAATAGGCAGTTATCAAAAGACAGAACTTAGATCAACTTAGAACGGCTGGTTCGGGTTTGTAAAGGAAATAGGCTTTTCTAGAGAACTGCCTTGCATACTATTTAGGATAAGACTGATCTGACTGCACAGTTCTGATAAGTGAGTGGAATTCTCTTTATGACTAGACTGATCTGACCTGCCAATTCTAGAAGAGTTGGTGAAGTATATTACCAACTGCAAAGGAATTCCAAAGCTGACATTTCCAGTGCGTGCTCCTTGGCAGAGCACTGCAAGAGATTGTGGTTTTTGTGTGCGTTTGTATATCCGAATTGTGGCTAGTTTTTGTTCCCAATTTTTAACACGTACATTTATGTTTTCTTTTTCATTTTTGCAGGGGGAATGCAACATCTCTATGGTAAGTGTTTCAACTCTGAGTTTGTGATGGAAATCGCATTATCTTATTTGTAATAGCATATGCAATCGCTGTTTTTCGAACTTCTGATTATTCGAACCAAAGCCGTTTCCTAGAGGATCGGAATGGGGGTCAGCTTGTCGGTTGTCGGTTAAAATTCAATTACTTTTTCCGTAGGCGGTTAAAATTTTCGATCTTTGTCTTTTGTCGGTAATCTCAGTTAATACCGTAAGTTAAAACAATGCATGTTTTAAAATTATTAATATTTGTTATGTATTTCACTCAGTTTCAAGACTTTGATCCCTATAAAACGTGTAAAACTGATACATCATTTGATTGATCGTTTATTTCACCTTTGTTTTTCAATATAGTACCGATACAATCACCAAAGCTTTTATTGCAAATACAAACTTGGCTTCCCTGTTGATTACAGGGCACTATATAATAAAACGAAATGAAGGGAGGTTAATTGGACACGGAGGGAAACGCCAACTCTAGCCTCTTGGGTACCTTAATTATTTTTGGCGAAACTAAAAAACTGCAAGGGGTTACAGGCTGCACATCTGTACCGGTCTGAAACCGTGTACAGGTAATGTGTAGGAATCGGTGGGTTGCTTTGTCGAAATTTTCTTACGCTCTGCAAACTATGTCAATGCCCTCGTTATGCGGTATATTTGTAAAGCGACTTGTGATGTCCATCGAAACAACAAATGTTCGGTTTTTCACTTTTGTCTTTTCAATAAAATTTATAAAGTCGGTGGTATCTGTGGTTACTTCCTAGAAAGATCGATATGCTATTCTTTCCGAAAAAAAGATAATGTCGGTCCATGTCGGTTGTCGGTTAATATTTTTCCTGTCAGTAGTCGTTAATTTTTTCCCGTTTTGTCGGTAGTCAGTAATATTTTTTGCCCTTTGTTTCTAGTCGGTTTCAAATAGAGCGATTTTCGTATGACCTTGAAAAAAGGTTTCGGTAAGTGTTCGTTCTTTGTTTCATCAGCCAATGGATGAAAAGATCAAAACATGGCCTCTTCGTTTTCCCGCCAAAGAAACCCTAATATGGGGAAGGCATTGTTCGATTGGCCAATCGTGTTGTAGTATGACGTCAAAGCGAAGTATCGGTTGATTTCTAGAAAGTTCTCGGGCATGAAGTTTTTTCACCTGAGCATTCGCTTAACCAATGAAAAGCCAGGCGCGTTTGTCTGTCCGTTCGATAAACCAATCAAATCGCTCTATTTCCGTTCGTTTGTTGTTTCTGTTTTGTTCGCGCGCTTTCATTTCAAGGTCATACGAAAATCGCTCTAACAACAACAATAAACAACGCTTGTAGTGATTTTCAGTAAGTTCATAATTTATACATGGCAGTGAGAATCAACATTGTTTTACTCTATTTGTTTTTAGTTTAAGATCCACAACCTTTGTATTTGTGTTGCAGGAACATTACTGTCGTTTTATCGACGATGATGGCTTTGTGGTGGCGTCAAATGTCGATGGTGAATCTGAGGTATAAATGAGAAAGTCACGGCCCACAAACGAAACAGGAATTTAAGTTTCCAGACCAGCGGCGAAAAAGTCACCTAAAAAGTGACTTCCTGTTCTTTGAAACTTCAGCCCGATTATCCCAACTCGCTAACTTTGTCACGATTGTAAGGGAAATTGCCTGGAGCTGAATTCCTATTCAAGTTCAGAAGAAGAAAGGGAAATCCATCGTCATGTGTTGAAACTTCGTGTCGTAGTGAAAGGAGCGGCAAGAAAATGTACCGGAAAGTGTAATATACTTGCAAGTTTGTTGTTCCAATCTAAACCTTATTGCTTTTTTGACGTTCTCGTTGCTGTCGCCGTCATGGCCTCGTAGCATCTTAAACTCCATAATTACAAAATCCCGATCCCCTGAACATTCAGCTCTTTAGGGAACAGCCGTTTTTATTGATTAGTGACTTTGATTTACGTTAATAAGTCTAGTGTAGTTTACACGAAAACTTAAGAGACTCCCCGCGATAATAATGACCCCCCCCCCCCCCCCCCCCCCGCACCACACTGAACAGCTTCACAAATAGGAATACCTGTGTATGTATCCTACGGAGCAAGATAACAAATTCTCTTTTCGTGGGAAGTACATTGACAATTTGTTCAGCTTAGTTTGTATTTTGTGGCAACCGACAATTGTGTAGTAGAAACTAAATACACTGGAAAATCAATTTTCTTTTAAATTTGTTTTAACATCAGGTTGGTAAGTTCTTTGGCGCGCTTGAACGAGGAGACGGAGGAACCGTCATGAGAACATTAATCAACACATCTCACTTTGAAAAGTTAGTCTTGTTTTTTTCTTTTATTGTAAATTTTATTGATTTAAAAGCAGCTTTGGGATTTAACATCTTAAATAGACTTTTCCACGGTTTTGTCAACTTTGGACATGTATCAGTTAAAGAAAATTCGTCGACGCCACTAGGAAGAGCGCCAGTAGTAAAATTGCCAAGTTTGAGATTGCTTCGTCTTAAGTGAGCGAAGATCTAGCTTCGCGAAATTACGAATGTATGGTGAGTGGTGGAAGTTTTTGCCCCCCCCCCCCCCCCCCCATACAAACGCCTATGTCTTCGTCAGTTTTCTACGAATCACTTTTAAAATTGGCAATTTTACTCATTTTAAGGCGGCACTATTTATTAAGAACTGAAGGTTGAGAACGGGAACAAATCTATAAATCTACAGCTAACTGTTAAGCTGCAGAATAGAGAGTTAAAATTCAGAACAATGTCACTTAAAGACAGCTTGACCGGCTTTTCAGCCTCTAGCCAGATTTGTTTTTAGGGGGCCCTAAGCTCGTCGCTCATGCTTATATGTAGCATGTAGCAGTTGCCTCCTGCCAGTCAGTTGAAGGACTGCACTGCATTGTGTGTAAGGTGACTAAGCCTGGGACCGACACTAAGTTGCGTCTCACAGAGGTTTCCCCTTAATAGAGAGTCAAAGAAAATGACTGAAGAACGGCAGGGATCAATTCCACTAGAGGTGCCCGTTTTTGGGAGCTGTGCGTCTTATAGAGGCATCCCTCGTTAGCAGAGAGTTAGCTAGCTATAGCAGTACACTTCTACTCAGAGATAATTATTCATGCCGGGCTGGGGATTTTCTTATTTTATACAGGTTAACTTTTACTAGTACACAAGAAGAGTGCAAAAAACCAGATGAAAAGACTTCAAATGCCAGGAAACTTTTGAATGTAAGGCCAAACAAAGGGATGAAACAAATAATTGCAAAATAATACTTATAGGTGAAAAGCTGTTACTCAAGAGCTAACTATAAGTCCAGTTTTTGATTATAGGAGTTTCGATTTGTGGCTTAGTTTAAGTTAGTTCCTTGAGATTTCGTACAAGAGCTCAAAATTAAAACCACCTTGCAATGCTTGAATTTAATTATAGAACAACAGGAAAGAACTGCTCCCAAGCTTTCGTTTAAATGATCGCGTTGTAGGATTTGATCAACCTCGTTCCCAGGGTTCTCTCCTGCCCGCCCCTCTCTCTCGCTCCATGGGGCGGGTCGGAGAGAACCCTGGGAATGAGGTTGGGATTTGATCCACAAACTCCAAAGTCAGAGCTATCTTGTACAGTGTATTAAACACAGGGTTCGCATACACCTTGAAAGTCCTTAAAAATCCTTGAATTTTAAAATAGAAATTCAAGGCCTTGAAAGTCCTTGAAAATTGCGGTTGGTGCTGGAAAGTCCTTGAATTTCGGTGTTAACTTTATAATTTAAGTAGAACTCCAAGGGAAAAGGAGCAAACACAGAAAGACCTTCGAGATAAAATTACCTATTTTGTGGAAGAACTAAAAAAAGACATCGAATTAAGGCTCTTTTTGAATTGAATAGAGTCCTTGAAACATGGGAAGTGACTGTCCTTGAAAGTCCTTGAAAAGTCCTTGAATTTTTTTGTCCAAAAACGGGTACGAACCCTGTAAACAGTACTTCATGCAATCACTGCTCATTGTTGCTTTCGTTTGAATGATCGGAATACCGTACCAAAAACTCTTTATACAAATGCTTCAGACCTGAGACTGTTACTGAACACAGAGTGCCCGTTAAACACGGAAAATAGTCCTCGCTTTCTTGCTGGTACAGCTGCTTCATTTATCGCTAAGATGTCGTCTTCCGAAACTGTGTAGCCTGTTTCAGGTGCGCTTTCTCAATTTGGCGGACCCAACTATCTCGGAGCCTGCATGTAACAGGCTAGAAACTGTCGCGAAACGGGATGCCTTATTGACTCTCGTTACCAAACAGTGCAGAGCCTTGAAAACTCCGAGTTACGGAAGCCAATCAAAACCCGCGAAAACTGCTAACCACTGACAGTCACCATTAGTATTTCGGTCCTTTACGCGGAAGAGCGACTTCGTGATAAATGGTACGTGGGGAAGACAAAACGCAAGGTTCGTGTCACCCCTAGTACTCCTTCAAAATTCCTCGAATTTAATTTTAGATTTCAAGGGAGCTTGAAAAGCTCTTGAAAAGAAAGTGCTTAAAAAAAAAAACACAGCACAAACCCTGTATCAGCGGCTTTCTTTGACACGGACGTACTGTTGTGCACGTGGTTTTCCTGTTGTGTGGTAACTTTTGGTATACTGACTATTTTGTTTTCTGATTTGTGTAGCCTCTCTTTGTGGTGACATCATACGTTCAGTTCTGGACGCAGACTGTGTTCTGGTAAGCAACTCAGTATTTTACTCGAAATTGGGTTGAACTTGCGATTTATCAGACTTAATTGTCATGATACAGAGCTCTGTCCGTTCGACAGCGTAATAGCCAATGAAAAAATGTTAGCCTCCACAAAACAGTCACACACTGTAATTTTTCACGGGCAAGTGGAAAAAATGGGTGGAAGTCAAATTGCCCGCCAAAATCCTTCACGTGGTGACCCCGCCACTAAGAAAGAACCCCGGGCATAACAAGCCCGCAATCTTCGCTGGCTACCACGACATCGACTCAGTCTAAAATCAGGCTTGGTTTAACGCGTAACCCAAATATGGTGAATTCTTTAGGGTAGTACCCGCTGAAAGAAACAGATAAAAGTGAATTATCTGAATACTGATGAAACATTTATTGTTTTTATGTTTACAGGTCGTTGGCGCAGTTCAATATTTACAGTCTCTTTTCTCGTAGAGGTGTAGGTAAGTTGTTTTTTTAATTCAATAAGTTAGCGGTTTGATATATTTGTGGACCGTAATGCCCGTTTAATCCCCCATATTACACTCTGTTTGACCCCCACATTTTGCGCAAGTTATTGTTGTCAAATGCTTTTGGGAATGTGCAGTTCTCCCTGGAGCCTTCAGCCGGTTTTTTGAGGGCGAAGGGAGGAGAGGGAAGGGAAGGTACTCAAGAATGACTGTTCCTAAGATAAAAAAGGTAATTTGTAACCCGGGGAGCAAGGGATGGCACAGTGGTGAGAGTGCTCGCCTCCCACCAATGTGGCCTGAGTTCAAATCCCGGCTTCGACTCCATATGTTGGTTGAGTTTGTTGTTGGTTTTCTCCTTTGCTCCGAGAGGTTTTTCTTCGGGTACTCCGGTTTTCGCCTCTCCTCAAAAACCAACATTCCAAATTCCAATTCGACCAGGAATCAGGTAGATGAAGAACCACTTTGTGGATGTGCTACCTCCAAATCTCTGTTTATTTATTTAAAGTCGACAAGGGACAAGTTATTACAGTGATTGTTTTTACTTTTATAGGCCTCGAAGAAAAAAGTCAATGTATATGTTGTAGTTAATTTTTATCTCAGGTAATTTTTCTTTTTCTTTTGTTTTTTGGTATGGTAATATATGCTAATGAGGATAAAAAATTAACTACAACATAAATAACATTGAGCTCATGCCGTCAACATTCGCGGACAACAGTGCATTGTTACCCTCTGACGCCATAGGTTTTGCAATGTTGCCCGCTCAGAGACTTGGCGGCAAAAAGTTTAATAAAATCATGGGATTTCCAAGTAACCAATAAGAGTGCTTTATTAAGGGAAATATTCCAGCTAAATAACAATAAAACATATCTTTCATTCGCAGCCGTGGCTGAAGGGCAAGAGCAACACGACATGATCCCATGCTCTCAAGAACTTCAGTTTTATAAAGGATATAGGCGACAACAATGGCAAGGTACAGTAGCTTGTGAGCTTTTTTTTTTTTAATTATTTTGAAGAGACTGAGAGAAGCCACTGACCAAACGTTGATCACAGTCGGCAGCGATTCCGCATTACTATAATTATTCTCCCACTCGCGTGATTTCAGATCCAAAATACAAAGCTTTCTCGTAGGACGGTACTTCGTAGCTGCATTGATGTGAAGTGTGAAGCCCAAGGTTGTACATTCAGTAATGCAATCATATAAGATACGTTTCTGCATTGAAGAGAGAGAGAAGCCACGGACCAATCGTTTATCACAGTCGGTAGAGACGCATTACTAAGGACGTTTTACGCTATCGCTTTTAAACAAGCTCTCTATTTTTTTATCCTCCCACTCGCGTGATTTCAGATCCAAATACACCGGTTTCTCGCAGGACGCTACTTCGTGGCTGCATTGATGGGAAGTGTGAAGCCCAAGGTTCTATATTCTGTAATGCAATCATGACACACTCGAACTATTGGCTTGTGTTGGTTTCAATAGAAGTTTTCATTAGCTTTTGCGCCAAATTTTGTTTGTGTTGTGGTAATGGACTCTTCTGATAAACAGAGACAGATTTTACTATGTACAAAGCACAAATGTGAAGCTTATTTATAGTTATTTGGAAAACCCAAGTTCTCCGCCAAATCGACCTTGCACCATTCCAAAAAGGCCACGTTTCTTTTACGGTAACTTAATGTCGCATCGATGTTGCAGATTCCTTTCTTTTTCGTAAGGTTGAGTAGTTCTTTTTATCAGAGACCTTTTTTGCTTTTTTTACTCTTCTGGTGTGGTCTTGTTGTTGTGTTTGTTATTAAACGCACAGCATACTGCTTTTCCGCAAGTCGTTTTACGGTGGTGTTGCAAAACAAATTGCCTGCTTTTGTTGCCGGTTACCGTAGCTTAAGCAATCAATGCGCATTATACTTGTTTCGGAATAGTAAGTACATATTAACTGTCGATATCTTCTTGAAAAAGCCCTTTTCAATGTTTGTGGTGCGCCCAATTGGTACCTATTCCCTGATGCGTATGAAGACTGATCATAAATATGTGACATTCTTCTAGTAAATAACACAGTTTGGTAAAATATCCAGTGTAACAAACATATAGAAAGAAAGAACACTGAACGTGTAAGCCGAAGGCCTCGAGTTTAAGTCCTCAGCCACACTTGTAACATGATAGCCAACTTGTTCGCCTCCCATCAGCTGGGATTCCTAGCCATGTTATGTTCCTTTTGAATTATTGGCCTTATTATCCCTGAAAAGCCTCAGAAGGGAGAGGATAACAAAGTATGAGTATTAACCCTTAAGTCCCAATAGTATCCAAGATCAATTTTCTCCTTACAATTATCCATACACTGTAAAGAGATAAGTTATGAGAATCAATAAAATGATCACCCAAGAGAAAATACTTTGATCTTTGAACAAATTCTCTCAACTAATTCTTTAAGGAAATGTATGGAGATCAGTTTGGAGAATTTGTATGTGGATACTGGGGCTTAAAGGGTTAAGAAATCCATGCCGTATAATTTATTTGCTTCGTCGGGTTGTTCTCAAGGCCTTTCGCCAAACAATTGTTCGGCTTTGGGTTTTTCGAATAATACCAATGAGAATATTGCCTGCGTGCAGACGTCTCCTATTTCCTTTATTGCACGCGGAAAAGGGACGTCTGCGTAACGCCGTCGCTAATCGTGTTCCAGCGTCCCGCTGGCAGGGTATTCTATTTCGCATAAATTGTGAAATACTATCCGGTTAGAAATGCGATTTGACAGGCCAAACACAACGTCATGAGCTCGTGATAATGCGAAACGTGACCTTGAGAGTCTGCTTGAACAGAGGTTTTTCTTCTTTTCTCTCCGAGTCTCGCGCGGTTACTAGCACTACACAGTACATGTAGCATTCTAAACTTTGACTGAGTAAATCTCGTTTTTTCCGCACTAAGTCTTACATTTAGAGGTCATGAAGCAGGTTTGTGATATGCATACTGAGTAATCATTTCCTGTGATTTATG
>JBBMOI010000005.1:11327500-11477500 GCA_038088405.1 Porites divaricata
CTATGTAAGCGAGGACATTAGGGATCTTAGGTGGGTTTACATGAGCGTGTACATCAGGGACCTTAGGTGGCTGTACGTGAGCGAGGACACCAGGGACATTAGATGGACTGCATTAGGGACCTTAAATGGAGTTGCATAAGCGACGACACCCTGCACGTTCATTACACTAGTTTGTAAATTTCGTTGCCGTCTCTGCACAATTTAGACGTGAAATAATCCAATTTTTAGTTTGCCTGAGAACAAAAACGACAAGGCGATGATTTTACCGATCTTGGTCTGAACTCGGACGCGACGTCCTCTCTCTTCAGCTCCAACCAAATTTCTTTTCTTTCAAATAACTGGGTGACTTGGAATAATAGCGAAAACGTTTGAAAGGATACGAAGTCTATTTTTCAGCGACGTTTTCATTGGCGTTGCCGTTGTCGGATCATAAGGTTCCTTTTCAAGATATCGCGGTCAAAGCATCAACCAGTTCCTGCCGTGGCCCTGCAGATCATGTGAATGGGCCTTGCATATAATCGGTGGGGAGGCGAAATTGGTGTTCACTAGAGAGAAAAATCTTTCCTGGCCATACACAAGATACCCATGTAACACAAGGCTAGGATAGCTTTCTCCTTCGTCGAACGTGATTAATGTTGTGATATTCTGTTGCAGGGAAAGCCCCCGTGTGCACTGGCAAGTATATCCTCTCCTGCAGGGCTCACCATTTTTTTGGCGCTTATCTTCGCGTTATTCAGTGCATGAAATGACAACTGGATATAATCGATATAACCTCAGACTGTGCACCAGTCAAGCAGAAACGGAAGAAAATGCAAGCAGCTTTTAGGCATTTAACGTGTAGTCAAGAACGTGTGGCGAGAATTGTATTTGCACACTAATAATGTAAATAGCCAATTTTGTATTCCTGTTTTCCTTTTCACTGAATCCTTTTGGGCCCACATTTTTTGTAATCATTTTCCTATTATAAGCGCGAACAAGGACGAAGCCGACCTCTTTATGTTTGGCACTTGCTTGATTGTTTTCATCTCAGCTATTCAGACCAGGGAGTAACCAGCCTGTGGACAGTCGTTTGAGTCGGGGATAATGCGAATAAATGCTTCCCCTTACACTCGTTCCTTTGCTTTTTGCCGACATCCCTCAGTGGAGAGAGAATTGCATGATAGTGTTCCAGATTTTGTAAATATTGATGAAAGTTCTCCTCTGCAGTTTTTATGCGAATTTTCAATGCAGGATTTCGTCCTCGGACGTAGGAGTTCTCTCTTTTATAGCGCAATGGGCCTTAGCTTGTGCAACAAACCGTCATGTCGCAAAATATCCACGCAACGAAGCGTTGATAAACATTTTAAAATGAAGTCAGTTGTCCTTTTTCTCTTTTCTCTTGGCGTTGTTTGCTATCCAGTGTGACTATTTTGTATCTTGTGACGGATTGTTAACCGAAAAAGCCTTAAACGAGCTCGCCGGTTTAACTGTGGGAATGTAGAGTTCTCTATATTTTACCAGTTAATCTTACTGTCTGCGTCTATTGTGCTCAACGTTTTGTAACAGCTCTTCACTGCTCACTCGAAACAGCTCTGTTTACTATAGACGAAAAACTCTATAACACACCGGAACTTTTAATTGACTTTATAGAAAACTTTTGTAAAGTGTATTTGCCGGAGTCTCATTGCACCTTCACTCCTCTCTATATTGAACTTTTTATTGTCGGTAAATTAAAAAAAGCGATGATTTTTAGTTTCATCTATTACTCTAAATGTCCTTATTTTGCCTCACGCTACATGGCTTTATGTCAACATTTACCGGTTACGAGAGAAAATGAGATTATAATGTTTTTATTAACATAACTAGAGATTGCTTTGAAACTATCGAACTGTTTTTCATATTTATTAATGGTTAGTGGAATTTTCTTATTTGTTATGTTTTGACCGGACTGATTAAATGGAAATATTCTGCATTGCCTTGTGTCAAGAGAGAATGTTTGACTGCAGAGATGCGGCGAAGTGGGGGCGTGTGAAGAATTGTGGTCGAGCGTAGGACTGGGTTGGTGTTTGATCGAATTGCACTATGGGACGGTCTTGAGGAAGCTATCACTTTTTCTATTGGCTATATGGAGTGTTTTCACTCACGTGGCCAGCATCTACGCAAATTTATGAAACAAAAGAAAGCGTTTGCATAAGAAAAGAGTTCAACTCCCACCTGATTGGTTTGGGACAGCAAAATGGCGGCCGTTTCATTGTTTTGGGACACCAATATGGCCGCCGTGACGTCATGTGAAAACACTCCACATGGTTTTCACTGACGTCATCGAATTGTAAAGTCAATATAGCGAGGTTTTACGAATTCTCATTTACAGAAGGTTGAAGATAAACAAAAAATAAATCCTTGTACAAGTTTTCAGTCCCGTAGCATGTTCATTTCGAAACTACACCAATTTGAACTTCCAAGTTTCCACAGTGCGTGTCACAAAATAGGAATGCTATCTCCTTGATTTTCAGCAGTTTAACCATTTTAAGTAATAGATGTGTTTGTGCGCACATATGCTAGACTGCAGTCCGCCTTTTCTCTTAAAATCCGTCTCGTTCTCAGCTAGCGAGATTGCAAACCACGACGGTAATTCCGTGACGGCAGGAATACCATTCCATTCCAAGAATTAATTGGGGATCATTTCGGGGTCGATTTAAGGATCATTTCAGACTGAGTTAGGGATCATTTCGGGGGCTGTACCAGATAGCGTCCCTTAACAGCTAGAGCGTGCGCTGTATGATGTGCGACACACCTACGTTTTTGTCCGTCCACACGAACGACGAACGACAATCATCTCCACTCTGGGAAGGGACTGTTTTAAAGAACCAGCGTTTTTGGTGCCCGAAAACGCCATTTACATGTAAACGAAAGGCTAATACGGCCGTTTTTAAAGACATCCGGATACGTGTGGACGGCGCCTTAGGTTTTTGAAATAAAGAGGACACCAGATCTAAGAACTGCAGGTTGTTTAATAAATTCTTTTTACTATCTACAGGAGGAAATAAATACCTTCGTACAAACATTTATTTACAACGTCAGAAAAGTGTCACCCCTCTGTTAAATCTGTTTAAGTCTTCAAAAAAGCAACTCTGATTTACACAGCAACCAAGCTGTTGTTTGTGAATACTTTTTAAGATTATTATATCTCTATAGGTTTTATAACGGGTTTTCTAATGTGCCGCATGGTGGATCCTGGTTCCGTGGGCTTGAATGGCGCTAGTGACCCATAGGGCCTGGGGATGGGTAACTCGGAGTCGTCATCCGGGATATAAGCATTGGGTCGAGGTTCAGCAGTGGTGTAAATACCACCAGGCAGTCGATGGTGTTCTTCTTCCTCTTCACGCTGAAAAAAAAAAAAGAGTCGGAATACTTCGTGAGACGAGTTTGAACATAAAGCAACAAGGCACAAAGTATGGCAAGCTTAGCATCAGTGAAATCACCTCTAGTGTATTTTCAAAAACGACGAAGTTATTATTTTTTATCCCCGTAAAAAAGGTACTCGGAACAATGTAGATCTGGCTTTTGAGTTTACAGATAAAACTCATAAGGACTGCAACAGACTTGTGGTATTTTTACAACGATGTACTAGACTATACTTGTTAAAAATGTAAATGTCACGAAAAAGCAAATACTTTGTTTGTGTTTCAGCTAGCTTACAGACATCCAATAGAGGTAAATTATAAAATAACCCCTTGTGGGTTCCCCGGACAACTAGTCGACGCGCTTGTTGTGCGGCCACGATCCCTCCTTCGTGGTGAACCCCACTTTGGAGCCTGACTGGAATCTTATGAAAGCTTACTTGAGGCGTTGATCAGTACTTCTTTTTTAGAAGTGCTGAAACAATAACTTCATTTATCATTCGCAGCAAATTTTACTTTCTTTTCATTGGCCGAGAACCCACCAAGGGACCTGCAAATAAGTGCCTATAAATAATGGTCTGCCCATAAGCAATGTCGCCCAACTGTGTTTGGCTTATTGGCAGCAAATAATATTCTGCTCATGCGTAAAAAAACCCACGCTTTTCTCCTTCTTGTGATCGCTTTTAAGTGAAAATGGCAGATCGCTTCACTTCCCGAGGATATTCATTGAAAAACAAACTCGGTGATCGAATGATAAAACAATTATTGAACTCGGTTATCGCAAAATATCGTGATTTGTCATTGTCTCTCGCAGATCAATTATTTGCTTCGGCAAATAATTGATCTGCTCGCCACTGACAAATGACGATATTTTGCTCAACCTCGTCCAATAATTGTTAATTATTCAACTTTATTCAATAATATTATTTTTAATGTTACTATAGTATACCTCCTTCCTTTCTATCAACTCCTTCTCCCTGCGTGCTTCATCCCGTACCATTCTAAGCCACTCTCTCTCAGCCTCCTCATTAGGAGCCTCGCCTCTCTCCATGCGCACATAACTTTGTTCCAGCTCTTGTTCTTTACCCTTCACATCTCTTTGAAGCTTCATGGCTGCCGCTTGGTTCATGGACAGTTCCGATACCAGCGCCATCATTTTACGCGTCGTGTCTTTTATCTTAGCCTGATATTCATTTACCTAAAGAAACACATTGTGCGTTTATTTATATCAAAAAAAGATTTTAAAGCGAAAATCAGAAGTAGGCTCCAGGAACCGGTTGTTCAAACGTCGGATCAGTAACGCGATTTAGTATCCACCCAAAGAGCTTGGTGGTGCCCAGAGAAAAGAACAAAACTTAACTTCCAATCAACAATACTCCCTGAAAGCGCCCAAAACCTATAAGTTTCTTTTTCTTTAATTGAAAGTGCATATTACTAAGAGGAGCCTTTGCAGAAAAAATTGTACATAGATTTTTTTTGAAACGTTCAAATTTGCCGCCATTTTGACACATCATACGTCTTTTTCTTCTCTCGGAAGCCTTCCGGAAAGCCGGGGAAAACCTAAAGAAAAAAAAAAGACATTGCAAACAAACCTTCTTGGCTAATTCCAGGGTATCTTCCTTGCCAGTTTCTGATTTTTTCTTTGTTCTGTCCGCTAGCCTGGTGACTTCTTCAAAGATTAAATCTTTTTCTAAAAGTTTTTCTTCCTTCTCAGCTAGCCTTAGTTCCAGTTCTTCAATTTTCTTAGCGAGCACTTCAGGTTCGGGATCTGCGCCTCCCAGAAGCCGAACACGGGTCTCATCCGACGGATCCTCGAGGCGTTTCTCGAGCATGGCGAGCCTTTCTCGACAAGCGACAAGCTGAAACCGAACAAGAGAATGTCAATACTCCTATCGCTTCTTAAGCCCGTTTCTCGAAAGGCCTGTAACTTTTCGAACTACACATTAAAAAAACACAACAGGGGAACAAAAGCTGTTCTCGGTTGTCAGATATGGCACAAATGTCAGCATTTCAGTGCACACTATGAGTATTTTCAGAAACCCATAAGGAGTTGAAACGCGTAACTCGCGTTCAATGCTCGTAAATTTTCATTTTGACCATATTTGGAAACCCTCGTTGTCGGCCATCTTTTTGAGCGGGCGCGGGAACGTGGGGTAAATTACGTCACGTCGTTTACGAAGTCGGATTGGTCAGTTATCTTTTCTTCTCGTTCCAAATATGGTACTTGCGAAAACGAATATTCACGAGCATCGAACAAGGCAGGTATTTTTTAACCACTCATCCGAACAAATGGTCTCGGACACCTATAGTCAACACAGTTTCGGGACGAGCACCCAGAAAATCCGGGACGCAAAAACGCACTGTTAACCTAATTGGGGTCCGTAGAGGAAGATTTGAGATAAATATCTGTCGCTTAAAACGTACTTGTATTTGAAGGGTAACCAGTTCATTGTCCAGAGCTCTCTTGTTTGGCATGTTCTTTTGCGCCACTGCAATAGACCGCTTCAGCTCATTTACCTGAAGGACAAGCATTCAGTTAGTTAGAACCTAAGGCCACCTTTGTGAGACGGATTATTGGGCCAATTTGCTTCACACAACATCTCCAACTAAAACTGACGGTAAAGCAGTCCGTTGAGGTTTCAATTTTCATTTTGCCCAGTTGATTCTTTCCACGAGCTCCCCGTAAAAGGAACTGCTAAAATTCGCGTGCGCGAGCCAATCCCAACTTTCGCTTGTTTTTTCTCGGGACATTGGATATTGTGATGTAGTCTGGGTTAAAGCTGCAGGAAGGGTTAACTTGTCATGCTCTAAAGCGCTAATTTTATGATTTTTATTCTAAGCTTCATCCTTAGCGTTGAGCAAACTATCCGTGGACAATGGTCAGCATCAAATCAAACTCGTTGACAATCTCTTACCAAAAGGAACATGCAAATGGCCTCATATCGAAACGAACGATTAACTCTTAAAATATTTCATTGTTACCTCCATCTTCAAAAAGCGTATCTCTTCTTCTCTTGCTTTTAGCTCCACGTCACCATTACGAATCATCGTGTCTAGGAAGAAAGAATGAAATAGAATATTTGATATATCTGATATTTAAGAGACACTTTATATTCTCAAAAGGTAGCCGTTATTGTACACATAGCGCATTCGATTGTAATGCAAAGAAAGCGAAGCTATGCCGGAAGAAGCAGAGTCAGTCAACATAAAGGCTTCTCGTCCGTGGTTAAAAACTGTTGAAACACTCTTACCTTGAATGTTAAGCTTCTCATAGAATACACAGACCTCCTCGTTTGTTTCGATCAGGTGTATTCCCCTGAACGAAACAGTAAAAAAAAGAACATTGAATGTAAAAGATGATTGGAAGTGACCTTTTCAATAAAAATTGCTGACATAAAGCGTATTAATATCGGAACGGAAAAACGGTCGAGTTTCCTTCACTCACATATCATTTCTCTGTTGCACTGCGCCTTCGTAGCGTTTCCGTAACTGGACCATACTTTCTTCTGCTTTGTTAATAAGATCGTTAAGCTTGGAGATATCCAACCTCTGAGAACAAAATAAATTAAAAAGAATGAAGTTTCGCCTTTCGTCGATTTATCGAAAGCAATTCCTCACTACCAACCTATCACGTCAGAAAACAAGAAAACTCAGAGAGAGTGCACACGATTATAACCTCCAAGAAATTCTCAAATACGTCGGTCTTAATCATATTGTGTTGTCACACCAGGCCTGTCCAAAGTGATTGTCGGAATAACTTTCAATAAGAAACATTTTTACGTCCAGTTTCATTAAGCAGTTCACTCTAAAATGGAATGTTTGGTCAACGGAGACGATCTCCAGACTGGAGAATTAAGATTAAAGAAACGCTCCCCAGTTAAGGCAGCTGACAGATGTAGTATGGACGGCAAATGGAGCGTTTCGAAAACTTGACGCTAATATCAAAAGGTCATGTGATCGCCATGTTAACATGGGCTTGCTCTATAGGGTCGAGACAGTATAACGTTTTCAAATATATCCGGATTTCCAAATAGTTTGGACAGTGCGATACTTCTTTTTTAGGGGCGAAAATATCAGTGTGGACAGGTTAGCTTTCACTTTCCGAACAAGCAGATACTGTTAAAGGGACTGTGTCGCGGTTGTCTCGTTCATTTTGTAAATAATGTCAATTGTGCGTCTTTATTCGCCATGCATGGAACTTGAGAAATTAAGTGTGAATGGGATCATTATACGTTTCTAAGAAACTGCCCACCTACCTCTCCCCTAAACCAACATTAACACTTACTTCTCACTTTGGGCAAAATGTTGGTCGAGAGGAGGGAGGGGTAGGTGAAAAGATTCCCAGTATGTTTCTCAGGCATTATAGAGCGTTTTCACGTGACATCACGGTGGCTAAATTGGCACAGCTGTGTATACCAAAACAATAAAACGGCGGCCAAACAAATCCTGTGGGAGTTGAATTCTTTTCTCATGTGAACAATTTCTTTTGTTCCCATAAATTTGCACAGATGCTGGCAACATGAGTGAAAACGCTCTATATCAAACTTTAAAAACAACGAAAGTGAATTTTGAAACAATGGTTCGCTAACAAGTTTTCAAAAACTGCAATTACAATCCGTTTCAATCTTCCCCAACTTTTTCCATCTGTTCCTCCTTTTGTATTTGCTTATTTGAATGTCGCCTACTTTTCATGTCATGAATAGTTGTGATTACACTCAGTTTTGTGGCGGTTCCCTCTTTTTGAATGTTGAAAACACAGCTCCCTTGAACAAGAACACATGCAAGCCCTACACATCTAGTAAACTACTGCAACTACAACAACGAATTAAAATCTTGAAAAACGACATATTTGTTTTAACTAACCAGTTGTTCTCGTTTTTCTCTGTTATCCTCATCAGTTTTGGATCTTTTGCTCATCTCATTTCGTAAACTATCACGGATAACGACCGCGTTATTCCGTTTCAACCGAGCTTTCTGTAGAAGTCTGCAAAAAGAAAAAGAAAAAAAAGAAAAACTTTGCAATGAAAACAAACTGCACTTGTTTTGAAAATCCCAAAAAGTTGGTATGGAAAAAAAATTCAGTGCTTTAAGAATCATCAGCAAATTTAAACATGTCTCGGTTCCATTTTCTCCTTACCACACATTATTGCAACCAAAAGCAAAGGAAAATACAAACCAAAACATACAAACTAAAATGGATAAAAATTTAAAAACCGATATAAATAAGAATAAAAGCTGTACGGACACATCTGAAATCATAACTTTCCAGTTAGTTTTGCCTGACTGTTCCCCACACAGGGAAACCAATAGGCACAGGTCAACCATTACAAGAGGAATGTTGACAAAGAAATCTAATCAGCCACAAGCATTACTAACCTGTCTTTTGCATTAACTTTTGAGCGAAGAATTTCAAGTTCATTTTGAAGTATCTTAATTTTTTCTCTCATTTCTGCTGCTTTCTGTATTACAAAGAAAAAAAAAAACGTCAATGCAGGTTTGCGTGTAAGCGCCAAAGCATCTACTACAATATTTGATCTGAATTTACCTGAGTGCTTGTTTGAATTAAGTTGACGCACTTGTTTCGTTCGTTTTTTATCACATCATACAGTTTAGCAAAGTCTGAAAGCCTGTTAAGATAATTATTTAAAAAATTAAAAAACAACGTTAAAACAAAGACTACTGAACAAGCTTGAGGGAAGAGAAGCTCTCACACTTCTCTACAATCCTAACAATACCTAATAATGCTAATAATGCTAACAATTTGAACCCACTATCCGCGAGTGAGGATCGTAATTCACCAATCAATACCAGCCATGGTGCCACATTTGAAGACCTGCACTCGAAACGTCATGAAGAATGACAAAGTAGCCTGTTCACAGACCCTCTATTTTGTCTTTAGAGATCGTCGGGAGCGCGTATGAAAATAACAACCGCGGGAAATTAACTGCTAGCGAAAGCCCTCGTTCTCACGCTTCGCGCTCGCTTCGCTCGTGTCCTCATCGATTTTCGAAAAGAAAAAGAAACCAACGTCTGTCTACAGGCTAATGACAGGTGACTATCGTGACAAAACCAATGAATGGGCCTCATTATTTGCCGTTTGTGTTATTGTAGTTCTGGAATGTCCCCTCGATGATTCCGCAAATCAACCACAAAGTCGCTATGATAGAACAGAAGATAGCACTCGCACTGTGATTAGTCAGTTTAGAAGGTCGTACTTTATTGTATATTCTACATGGACCGTAATTCAAACGTTTGTGAAAGAAGAACATTGTAAATCTGTTTGTTTCATGTAGTTTTGGACTCTAAGGAGATTGTAAAGTGTTCAACAAGTGTTTTTGAAGACTCAAAGCCACCTTTTTATGGGTCCTCGTGACCTTAATCAAGACTTTTGTTCCACGTGAATTGCTCACTTTTTGCTTACTCGCGCGCTGGCACGCACTGTCACATATGGCACGCGCGCGAGTATGCAATAGGGCACGTGAGCTAATTTTTAAACGAATTTGTTAACGGTACTTTAATAGTCAAGAAGGCAGCATTGCCGAAACGTCGGTTAAGAGTCTTCTGAACAGCGTCGATTTTACAGTTTTGTAATCTTTATTACAATTTTGACGGCCTTCCTCCTTGAATCTCTCCGAAGTCTCTACTTACACTTAGAGAAACAAATAACTTCCTCGATACACGTATGTATAGTTACGGAAACTCGTTTTTTCTGGCCCAAGAGACAAGTGCGCAGGTCATAAATCCACCCGGAAAAAAAACGGTCCGTCACGTACAGAAGGACCTCGAACTCGGTTAGTATTTAAACAAGTATATTTGCAGTGGGTGTATTTTGTACATGGACCAAAATTGATAACATCTATTTACTTTTTCATCACACAGTATAAAACCAGAAACTCACCAAACTCAGTGTGACTAACCTATGATGCATTTCAGCATATTTCTTAGCACTGTCTTGAATGCTGAGATTTTTGGTTTTCAAGTCCTCAAGAGCCCGCTGGTATCTCAACTGAAATCCAACAAAGCAAAATAATAACTTTGAAAAAACAGGGAAGCCATGGTGTAACATAATAGTACTCATAAAACCCAGCCAACCATACAAAGGATCTGATCATGTTCACAACTGTTTAAAACCTTACAGTTGATATAGACATGTAAAATTATTTTCAAAGAAGAGTTGCATGAAAACCGATTTTATTTTAGTTTAAGATGTAAAAGGGTGGACTAAACCACATCAATAGTGTTGTGCACGTAAAACCATTCATTTTTTACCACTGTTTTTCATGATAGTATACATGTAGCTCTTACACTCCCCAGCGTAGCCTACCTCAGCTCTCATGTAATCTCTTGCTTTTTGCTCTCTCTCGTCTGCCTGTTGAGAAGTAAATGAAACTTTCATTATTTTGAAAACTTAACAATAGTTGTAACTGTTGCATGCATTTGTATACTCCTTTTTGTTTGTAATCATGTTTTTTGCAATTATCTTTGAAAAGCCTTAATTGTTTAAGGAAAGATACATGTAATAAAGGATGTATGTGTGTATATACAGTCCAATCTCCAATAAGTCACCACGCAAAATGGTGTTTGGCCACAATAGAGTTAGTAGACAGTCATTTATACAGCCAACTCACGCCTTGTTGACACCCCGATATAATGGACTCTTTTATAATATAGACAGCAGCTAAATCCCAGGCAAAAATTAATAGATTAGAGAAGTTTGACTGAAATAAATTCTTGCTACACGTATTACAGACTCTCACTAATAAGGACACCAACTTGAGGTCCCAACAGTGTCTGCCATAAAGAGTTGACTGTATGTATTATTACAACAAACCGTGTCTCATTAAAGGGCAAAACTTTAGCTTGTTACTTTGCAAATATACCTTAATCTGTGCTAATCTTGTTAAATCAATGACATCCACTCTGAGCTCACTTTGTTCCATTAACAATCTTTCCTCTTCTTGTATCATCTGTTCAACTCGGGCTCGTTCATGGGCAGTGAGAGCATTCTGCATGCAATACAACAGTTTATTACGAAAACATAAGAAAATCTCATATGGCACTCATACAATACTGTAAATTTCTTTATCACTGGGTTGAAAGGAAGAGGATTGTGTGATTATATGTTCTGTAATATTTACAATGTACTTATCTTTTTTTGTAATTAAAGGACCTTCATAAATTATATATCATTTGAATGTTGATAAAGTCAGACATGTACATTGTACATCTTAAAATTATCAAAATTATCAATAATTATCTTCTATAGTGGCATACATGAACTATGGGTTCCAGTGAAAAGAAATGGGGTTATAATATTGCAACACATTTTACACACATTCACTATGGCAGCATTGACACCAAAAGCACTGTCACAAAAACTGGTACGTGGCTTTCACACTGTCTTTACTACACTAGCTAACCTGTTGTGCAAGAGTTCTCTTGGTAACATCCACTTCCCTCTGTAATTCTTTCCTCTTTTCTAACAAAGTCCCGTCATCTCTAGGAGCACTGTCAACTTGTGCCTTCACTTTGTCATAAATTGATCTCACATGCGCAAGCGCATCTTCTGCCACTTTCATTTGTAATTCACTCTTCTTCAAAGCTCTATCAAATTGGCAGTACAAAAAGCACAATAAACCCACATGCACGGCAAACATCAACAAAAATGCCTATATTATTACTATCATAAAATGAGTGTTTATAAAAGGGAAATGTTTAATAATTCTTCTTTGTACATGTACATGTACCTAATGACTAGAACAATAATTAGTTCTAACAGTTTGCAGAACTGCGGTCTAAAACAATACTCGGTAGATTAGAGTATAGATTAAGAATTCAAAGTGAAATGTAAACAAAAAATACTTGCGATTCAAAGTACATCATGTACAACAGAAAAATATTAAAAGTTCAACCACCACCATACTTAAGATCTCTCTCCTTTTCTCTCATCTTCCTGGCATGAATATCATGGTTGGATTTCTTCTCTATAGCAGCATGTTTCAAATTCAAATCTAACGTTCCCCTGCAAAAAAATGTACCATGTTTAATAATAGCAGTTGATATGGCCAAATTAGTTGTACCTAACACATACATACAATTAAATGTACATTGTTTTGAGCTTTTAGTTTTTCTTTTTGATAAGTAATAAACAAGACAATTAAAGATTAACACAGGGTTATATACCTGTCTCCTAAAAATTCAGCCTGTCTCTCCTTTGCAAGTTCAAATTCTTTTGCCAGAAGATCTACCTCTCTTTCCTGAAAAGAATAAAAAAATACCTAGTACACACTGTACCATGTAATAGCATTTTTTAACATCAACATCTTAAAATGTATCCACGCAGTGGCGAGCACTAGCCACTCACACACTCAACCAGGGATGTAGCTAATTAAAAGTTTTTAACAGGCGGAAATCTAGCAATGATAGGCGGGTATTTGGGCTGAAGGCCCACTCTAGCATGCCTTTGAATATCAGCATACTCTCGGAGATGCATTTTCCTTGATTTTTGGGGCAAAATCAAGGGCATTCAGGACAGACTTTTATCAGGTAACAGGTAATAAAGTTATGATGAACTGCAGTCTTGACAGTTTTTATTGTTTATTAATATTTAGTTAACTGAAACCCAGAGTGATAATTAAGTTAATAAGCAAATAGTTTCAAGACTCAACATTTGTTTCAATCTTTCCCGTAAGTACTTCAATGTCACTTGGTTCCTTAGAACTTATGCTGTTTCTTTCAGTAGACTTAAAAAATTTCATGATACCAACGGCCTCAGAATCATCTTTCTTTCTTTTTCCCGACATTATAAAGCAATAATATTTCAACCGGCAGAGATACACAATTTGGCGTTCATTATTTCGCATACATGAAGTATGAATACTGCTGGCCATTGAGCCTGCAAAATGGACGATGCGATGCGAATGATGCGATCGTCCCACATAAATAGAGTGTTTACAAACCTTTCAGTTCAGGGAAGACAGCAATGAAGGTGTAAACAAACGAAATAAATAAATAACAATCTTCTGACAACATTTAAAAACATTTTGGAGAAATAAGTAGTGCCTTACAGCCGGAAAAATCGCATTCACAGCCAGGTAATTTTCCCGGCTTCCGGCTATTATCTACATCCCCGTCAACTGGGACCTGTTCAATGCACAATATACATGGTTCAGTACCTTGGATTCAAATATATGTCGCTGTCGATCAAGTGCTTCTGAGAGATCTGTCTTCTCCTCCTCTAGGTAATGTTTCTTACTTTCCATTCTTTGCAGCTCTTTGGTCACCTCATTAACATTCCCATCAAGATTTGCTCTTTTTTCCTCACTTTCTCTATAAAGCATATATATTATTATGATTAGTTTTAATCAAAGAGGCCACCTCATTACAGGTATGTTTACAGTGTATTCCAGAGCCACCAACTATACCATGGTTCATACAACCTCAGACAAACAAATTTCAAGGACTTTTCAAGGATTTTCAAGGACTAAGATTTATTTAATTAATCGGCAGTCTTTAACCCCCTTTGATCAGCTGATTGGCTAAAACACATCAGGGAGTTATTTATGAATTTACTTCTTTGGCCATTGTTGATCACATTATTTTATATTACTTTGCAAAATGACTGGTATGACTTGTAATTTTATCTGAGGTACAGAAATAGTATAATTATTTTGAAATTAAGAAACAGAAATAAAATATTGTTCATGCACAAAAATGTTTTTATGTTACCAATAAGTTTTACACGTTCTTACACTGAGGATGAGCCAAATTTTCCTTAGCAAAATAATCTAGTTTTACAGAAAATGGTTTTTGGCATAGGCAAGACTGTGAATTTCAAGTACTTTTCAAGACCTAATAAAGAAATCAAGTACTTTTCCAAGGACCTAAACTAAATTCAAGGACTTTTCAAGATGACTGCTAACATTCAAGACCTTTTCAAGATTGTATGAACCATGTATACTACCTGTAAATCTAGCAATTAAAGGCTGTGACGATTGCCTGTATGTAAATATACAATGTACATGTATGTTACGGGTCAAATTTGGTTTTAGGTTAAAATTTGTTGACCTTGATTGTACATGCATGTACAATGTTGATTTGCAATATTTTCCTAAAAGTTCAACATTTCATGTCGAGAAATCTACCTGAGTTGTCTTGTCAAAAGATCAGTTTGTTTTGTGATGTGTGCTGGCTGTGAGTGCACTTGAACCAGCTGATCCTAAGAATATGAAAGAAGCAGATAATGGAAATTTAAAAAAATACATTTTGACAAGTATTCACATATTCATACAGTGTATATCATGGGCTTCAGCTTGGATTTTAATTGACCAATTTTCAGGTATATACAAATGTATTAGAAATGACAGAAACACTATGTTATTCTTACCCCACAATACAAAAGAACAACATATAAAGTACTGACAGTAGTTAGTAAACAGACAAGGTACACTGTACATTTACAGGGGAGATTCTACTTATAGGTATCATTAACATCATGTAAATGACTGAAGTCTTAACACGGTACACCCCTGTAAATGTACAGTGTACCTTGTCTGTTTACTAACTACTGTCAGTACTTTATATGTTGTTCTTTTGTATTGTGGGGTAAGAATAACATAGTGTTTCTGTCATTTCTAATACATTTGTATGTACCTGAAAATTTCTAGAATGGGGTATCAATTTTAGGGGAAATTTTTTTTAGAACGGGGTGCCAATTTGGAGTCCTGGGCAGCACATACCCACCCAAAAAATACCCAAGCGCCCCCCTCAGGATCTAACTATGGTCCAACAGGGCTGTCCTATGGTCCTGAAAGACTGTACTGGAGCTGCATGTAAGTAACTCATCCGGCTGAAGCATAACCCAGTTTCTGTATCCCTCCCTTCACAAAATGTGAGTCTATCACAGCGTTACCCTAAGCATCAAATTTGAATTAAAGTACCCATTTATACACCTGGCCTCGGTTGTTCAAACGTTGGATAGCGCTATCCACTGGATAAAAATCTATCCAGTGGATAACGCAATTGGTTTCCCTAATACTTATCCGCTGGATAGTGATGTGTCCAATGGATAGCGCTATCCACCTTTCGAACAACTGGGCCCTGAACAGAGTGAGGCACTGTAAGAGTAAATAAAGTATCCTGCCTAAGAAAACAACTTAATGACACCAACAGGGGCTGAACCTGGACCTCATGATTAAACCAGAGTCCTACAAAGCATTAACCACTGGTCCACCACCTCCCCCCCCCCCACCCACCCCAACAGCTATAGTCCTGAAGGTCCACTGTAAACCTGCAACATGTACAATGTACATGTAACTGCCACCTTAGTGTTGCAGTAACTTTTTTTAGCTACAAATCTTTAAATTTTACTCCACTAAACATTGTGACTGACCTTCAGTTTCTGTTGTTCATCTAAGTCCTCCTCAACCTCTTTTCGCAATGCATTCACTTGTGTTTCCCTGTTTGTGACTTCTTCCTTGAGGCTTTTAGCATCAATAGTTCTTTGTGCAATTTCCATTTTAAGTTCCTCAACAGATTTTTGCAGTTCTTTAACCTGCTTTTCAATTTCTCCAGGTTTGGGCATCCTAGAATACTCTCTCTCAAGCATCATTTTCTCTTCATGCAAACCCTCCAGTTTGAATTCCAACTGGTATTGTCTTTCATCTGCCTGAGCAAGTTCGTTATGATGTTTTAGCAGTTCTTGTCTTAGTTTATTGACTTCAGTGTTGTCACCATCAGGAAAGCTATCTCCCTTTTCCAGTTCAGCTCTTTGTCGCTGCACCTCTTGATGCATTTCCTTTGCTTTGTGGAGCAGTGAAGATTCCTGCTCTCTCGTTGCCTTAAGACGCTCATGAAGACTGGTATATTTTGCTTTCAGCTTGGCTACTCTTTCACCAGCAAGTTTTCCTTGAGAAAATAGCTGCACAGAGAAACAATAAGGTAAACCAAACAGGATTATTGCCATCTAGCCTGAGTTGATTATAAATGCACAGACTAACCAGTATATAAAACTATACATATACAACAATCTTAATAGAAAATACATGTTTACTTTTTCTCATGTGCAGCTTTTTCCCTGTAAATGTAGACCTGGGCTGCTGATCCGTTAAATATCATATCGCTCAAAAAACACAATTTTGCTTTCATTACATTGTAGTAAAAGAGTTCGAAGGTTTGTAGTCTTTCATTCAAATTATCAGTGGTAACGACGACAAAAATATTCGAAAGACTTCGATACATGTACATATTATAGTTAAATTTCTTATAGTTTTAGACACAAGTGCAAACACACTTTTACAGGCTTGTCATTAGGACTCTGAAAGAGGAATCCTTAGAAATCACATGACAATGTAAACTTCTTTAAACAATGAACTGGGAAAATAATAAACGACGGTACAAGTTTTTATACAATACCTCATCTAGACACTGAAAAGCCGGGCTAGCAGTCACATCGATTGGTCCTTCCTCTTGATTCAAACGAGGAGCTATAGCCCAGATCGCTGGATCGATTTCTCTACTTAGAGATTCTCTTTCTTCGCCCTCGCTCATCCTGATGGTAATGCCCTATTCTAGATCAAAGAAGACAGAATGCAAGAGTACTCGATTACTTTGCCTCCATCTTGGAGAAGGCGAGAAATCAAAATGGAGTGCGTTTCTAGGAAACGAGGCTGTCAACAACCTCCCGCCCCAGGCTCTGCTCTTTCGACAAAAATTAGCTGTTGAAGGACATTATTCTTCGTCATACACAGAGCAGTATGTTCATCATGTGACAACAAAATGGTGGACCTGCAGAAAACTTTGAGCTTTGATGAGGATATTTTACCATGCTTGTTAAAGGAAAGGAAAATATACAGTGGGGAAAAGGCTGAAGAGGAAAATGGTATTGTTATGACAGGCAATTTCTCACGCTGTAGCTTGCTATTCATACAGCTCCGCTAGAGGATGATGGCGCTTCGCTGGCTAATGCAAAAAAATTTCATCGGTGAAAGGTTTCAATACGCGTATATAAATTTTCCCCTTCATGTTTTCTGGATTTTAGATGCAGCTACGTTGAAAAAGAGGCTCCAGATTCGCATTGTTGGACAGGAGAGAGATAATGCGTTAATTGTATCTTGGAATGATACAAGTCCTGGTAGTTCTGTAAGTATTGAAATGATTCTTCAGTCATATTCACGTGCAGATCCACACCGGTTTCCCCCGTTTTATTCCCTGCTAGCAGAGGTCTCTCACGACGAGACAAAAGTGAGAGACAGGAGAGAGACCTCTGCCGGCTTCCGACACATTTTCTCTCACTCATGCACTTGGGTTTCCTTAACAACCAGTGACGTTTTTGTCACATGCGACACAACTCACAGGACCGGTTTGCACGCGAAACTTCGAGAAATGTTGAGAACTCCACAATCTCACAATCAAATCACTTGGATTGAGTTACCTTTGTATCGGCAGTCGAAACAGAAATACCGAACCTTAGCAAAACTAAACCTCTTCAGTGGAAAAGATTCATTGACGATATTTTCTCATAAAGTGGATAACTGAGAGGAAGGAGATTGCTGAATCCATTACTGGCTCGTCCACACAGCCATACATACATACATACATACTTTATTGCAACTCCCTAAAGAGGGTTTTTCAGTTACAAAGTTACTAAGATAATAAATATACGTTAAAAAAAGGTGAAATACAATAGATCATTCACTATTTACACATTCATAGATTGATCAGAGAAAAGTAGGTTAACTACAATTTTTTCTTAAAAACTTTGACAGAATCTGAAGATTTAACATTGTCTCTTAGATTATTCCAGAGCTTAGCACCGTGGTAGGTGAATGACCGCTGACCGGTGGTTAGTCGGCACCTTGGAATGTTCAGTTGATCACCCTACAATTAAATTTATGGCTGAAATATCTGATAAAGAGATTAACGTTCTGGATACAACTGTTTACAAAAGCAAGAGATTTCACAACCAAGGAATCCTTGACATCCACAGGCAAAGCCCTTAGACTTCTGAGAACAAACTCCTCAGCTAAAATTCTTTCTATGAGAAAAATCTACAACTTCAAAAAATGGTTTCGCGCTAGAGGTTACCCTCACGAAAAAATCCTCTGAGGTTAAAGTTATTGAACGGAAGTCGGCTATACAAAAGAACAATAAAGTGCGACAGAAAATTCTGCTTTTTGTTACCACGTACCACCCTGCTTTGCCAAACCATAAAAACATCTCAATGAGCAAATGGCATTTAATTCAAAAGTAACCACTACTGAGAAAAATATACAACGAGCCTCCCATCATTTCCTACAAAAGAGCAAAATCTCTGAGAGATATTCTTGTTAAAGCAAAACAATAAGGTCACCTACCACACTATCACGAGGTTATGAGTCATGCCTGCCTGTCAACACCATCTGTTGTGGGCTCAATACTTGTCATCATTCAGTCTAACAGGGCACGCGCATTACACATTAAACGAAACCGTTTCGACCAGAAATCTGGTTGGCGGCTTCATCAAACAACGCTTCGGAAGCCGGCAGAGGTCTCTCTCCTTTCTCTCATTTTTGTCTCGTCGTGAGAGACTTCTGCTAGCAGGGAACCGTTTTAGGGAAATCGGTCAGATTTTTAACAAATAAATAAATATATTTTAAGAAAAATAAAATTTTCCAAGTTGAAATCTGGCCAAGTGTGACTGTGGAAAGGGAACTTTGGGGAGTTAAAATCAGAAAAAGTTCCTGAGGAGCATACCCCGTACTCCCTGGCGCTCGTTTAGGAAATCAGTCAGTATTTATCCTAGATCCGTGCTTGATATTCTTGTTGTCTTCCTTGGTTGTTGGTAAGTTGTGACACAAAGGAGCCCACTGTCCAGAAATAAAGGTCTGGAAGACTAGATAATAAATGGTAGGAATTTTAGAGGCTGGGGCTAATGGGAGAGGTTTGCTAAGAATTTTTCCATGTTTTATATAAACCTTTACTTCCAAATCTGTCTGTTTGAGAGAAAAGGTGGGGGGGGGGGGGTGGGGGGGTGGTATAATCATAGTGTACACAAACAATCCACATACACTGTACACTGTTAAAGCTACTGTAAATTGATAGTGAGTACATACACTGTATCTTGTGCTTCAAATTCATCCTGGGTGAAAGTAATTTTTACCTCCTCTTTGACCAGTGTTTAATTATATAAGTTTATGTTCGGGTTTAATGTTATCCCTGGTTTAAATATTATTTTCCTCTGTTTCAAATGCAAAAGTACACAAAAGGAAAATAAAAGGTTTAAAAATTTTACCCAAGGGATAAAAGTGAACCACAACTTTATATACATCATTAAATTATAAATTATACCTGTTGCTTTCTTATGTTGGTAATTGAGAAATTTTAACTTTACATGTATGTCTGTTTTTTTTTTTTTGCCTGGTAGTGAATGTCATTTTTTTGCTATTACATTTTTCTCTAGGGAAGCTATAAAGTGACATTTTTTGGACTTTATGAGCCTTCTCAGCACCAGCTTAGGGTATGCAAATGTATTCATTTTGAGCATTCAGTGACTTTACATTATGGGTAAAAGAGTAATTTAGGATTGAAAATTGAAGCTATGACATCCTGCATATTGTACATGTCATTATTAAAAATACAATTAATTTGGAGATTTATTGGGCCAGTTATTTAAACAGAGTTTAGCCTGTGTTTAAGAGAACCGCATTGTAAGCCTTTTCCAGTTTGCCCAATGTTTTTTATTTGAGACCATTTATTGAAAACAATTTCAAAAAAGTGTAAAGCGTAGACTGGAAAAGCAATTACTTACTTAAATCAACCCACTAAGAAAGATATCTGAAGGTCAAATGATTTCTTAAACTGCAACCTAAGTTAGACTTCATTTAGACAATCAACCCATTAAGTTTTCAAAGAATTAGTAAGAATACAGTTTATGTTATAACCCCATTTCCGTTTGGTTTACAGATCCTGTTTATTCATGACAAAAAAGTGACAGTGGTAGGGGCATCAGTGAACCAAGAGCGGACCCTGCTTGGTGAGAATAGATATCAAATTACACAGAAAATAAATAGTAGCGACCAGCCTGTATATTAACCGTATAAAAATATATTGGCCGAGATTTAATTGCCATAAAGGCCTCTGTTATTTAAAAAAAGAAAAAGAAAAAAAGAAAAAGCTCTCAAAAACTAGGGATTTTTTGGTGAGGTTTTTCTTTAGAAATAGTTTAAAACTTTTAACTGTGAGAATAAAAAAACCGTGAACACCTGTTCTGAGATATTGTTGTGTTGAAAGGAAAATGCGGCCTCCTTTTTAACAAAGCTAAGTGTAAGTTGCAACACATAACAAGGAAAACAAAGCCGATCTTATCCTCTTACAAACTCGACAACACCGCACTTGAATTATACGCTGCAGAAAAGGATCTGGGCATATCGATTAGTAAGGATCTGACATGGTACAAACAAGTAAACGAACAATCTTTGCATGCTAATAAATTACTCGGATACTTAAAGAGGAACACTAGGTTCATACTTAGAACCGAAGTAAGATGAACGCTTTAGCTAACCCTAGTTAGGCCACATTTGGGATACGCCTCCCAAATTTGGACCCCACAGTCCTTCGAGCTTATTGTCAAGCTTGAGCATATCCAAAGACGTGCGACTAAGTTTATCTTAAAACTGCCTTATTCTTTAATATAAGTTATGTCTCGTTTACAAACTCTAAACCTACAGTGTAATACCTATTTTTTTTTCAAATTGACACATGGTCTTGTTAACATGAACTCCTCTGTTCTACCTGAAGTTCGCAAATACGGTAGATGCACTAGATCCTCAACCAGCAATGTTAATAAATACATACCTTACGGTAATTAAGAAATGTAAAAATACAACGTACCAGAAATCTCATTAGAACTTAAGTAGAATTAATTTTGGAATTGTTTAGTGGATGAACTAGATTTGAGCCCATCAACCTTAGCTTCCTTTAAATTGGTTATTTTTAATTATTATAAGTCCGTGTTAGCTGTTTCCTATGATTGTGAAAACCCACGTTCATTGAAGTCTATCTGTTTAAAATGTAATAGTGCTCATCCCTTGTCTCATCCAATAACTTGTTGTATGTAGCTGTAGTTTTTTTTTAATTAGTATCTGGGCCCACTGTAATTGGCCACAGCTGTTGCAGTGTCCCTGCCAACGTTCTTTCAGTTTGTTTGTTTGTTTTTGGCAAAGCTAATAAAATAAAATAAAATAAAATAAAATAAAAAACCAATCAGGTGTAAGAAAACTAAATAGTAAGAACCATTGTTAATTAGTTTGTGATTGTTTGTGCTCTGTTGTGCCATTCTTTATTGTGATTGGTCACAACACAATTTGAATTTTTAAATATAAATTATAATGAATTTTTAGTCAATTTTATCTTTTTATCTTATTATTATTATTATTATTATTATTATTATTATTAGCATTCACTGTTACGGAGTGTTACTTTGGATTGGTGGATGACCCATCCAGCCCTGTAATTCCAGGTTAGTATTCATTGTTGTTATACTTACAGGTACATGTTATTAATTATTAATGTCCACAGGACAGCTGAACAGTGGAAACACACACTTATATTCTATAGACTACTAGTTGTATGTGACTCAAAAAATCATGTAACCTATGCAAAATTTGTAGTCATTGTCTAAGTTGTTATAATTGTTCTTAGTAACCACTGTAGTAATAATATCTTGCAAGTGTTTGAAAGAAAATATATTAGAATGATGTAACACTTTGACAGAACAATACAGCTGTATCTCCTACTTCTGATTAACAGTATACATCTGTGTTTGTTTCTACTGTCAATTTTTCATCTATTAATTTTACGTATTTGCTCCTTTTCATGTCATCTCTGCAGCAATCTACAAGTCATTTATAGCAGAAATTCGACCGCAGAAACGTATCTACTCATTGTCCATTGAAAGGCATACCTTCCAAAGAGTCCAGGTGATTGTGATAAATTAAGTATTACTTTAAAATACTGGTAATTTAATTTATGGTAGTTATTCATGTAGTGCCAGTTGTATCATTGTAGGATATTGATCATCTCCTTCTCCATGTGGAGAATACCAATTAAGCTTAAGCTGACAGTTTCTGATGCTCCACTGTCTGGTTGAAATAGTAGTGTATAAATCCCCCGGGGATTAATTACTCCTTGGAATTCTTGGTGGGCATTTGCCGCCCGGTTCTCTTAATCCTGACCCTATTTCAGACCAAAAAAATGTCATTTTTCACACCCATTTTCAGACCTGTCCTTTAAGAAATTATGGTCATCACTACTTAGATTAGAAAGCAGCAAAAACGATGTCTTAAAATTCTTTACGAATTGAATTGCATATTTCTCTTTCTTACTTAATCATTTGTAGTTGAATTGATAGATACATTCATACACTCTCATAGTTCTCTTGAAAATCATAAGTGATAACCGATTCCAGACCAAAATGTGCAAAGTCTATAGTAACCCATTTTCAGACCAAAACGGCGCAAAGACCATACCCTTTGGGGCAGCACATGTACACCAATATGGCTTACTGTAAAATTCAGAAAATAAGCGCCTCTATGTATAAGCCCCTCCAAATAAAAGCCCCCCAAACCAATAATGCATAAAAACCCTCCATTAAATCACCCCTCCAAATATAAGCCCCCCGGGGGCTTGTACTTGGAAAATTGCCCTCAAATACAAAGTAAAACAAAGCGAAAATGGGTAAATTTACTTCCAACTTTATGGCTAGCCGAATCGATTTTGAAACGCAAATTTCCCTCTGCGGATAAGCCCCTCAAAAAGGGCCTTTGAAAAATATAAGCCCCGGGGTTTATTTTTGGAATTTTACAGTATATTGTAAGGGAGTAACCCCCCCCTTCCCCCCCCCACTGGGGTAAATCCACTGGCTGGATGTCATATTTGACTTCCTCTGTCATTCTTTTCAACATTTCATTTTCACATCTTAATAATCTTTTCTTTTGAGGAACTTACAGTATGCAATTTTTATTAGGAGAGTGCTTGAGTTAGTATTTGAATCTATGTAGGTTATAGGTGGGAATTATATAATTCTGTGTGTTACATGTAATTCTGAGCTGTTTCTTTAATTTAATTTATTTTGGCCATTGTAGTAGATTTTCAAAATCCACGCTCAGGTATTAGCTTTGGTAAATTCAATTTAGGAAATGAATTATTCTGCCTGTCAAAAATGCTCATAAAAAATTGGCATAATATTGTTGTGCATGAAATTCTGTTCAGACGACACCTAAAGGACTGCTCAAATGCTAAATTGGAGCCAACCTGAGTGGTTTGATATACATGTACTCAAATTCCATAATGAACAAGCTTTGTGACAAGCTTTTTCTTGAGACATATTACACTACTTTGATACAACTGTTATGCATTTATGTATCATATACATGTAGTACCACAGATTTTCTGTTATTCCGATCAAATTATGTTGTAAAGGGTCTTATTCTCTTGACAGTATGCTTGCTTAAAATCACTCATTTGCCTACAGTGTGTGTAAGTTTTGGGGCTGTTTAGTAAAGATTAGCTATGGCACAAAATTTAATTTGGTGTATTGGTTTATCATTTTTTGCCAGTTTCTGTATGGGGAATACCATGGTTATGGAAGTAACTCCAAGAAAGAGTCCCACATGCTCTTTTTGCACCACAACGTAGGTATGTTGCACTAAATTGTATGTAAGTAAATAAACAATGTGAGCTGGCTGTGTTTATTTTTTTCTAGCAGGGAAATGTGATTCTAAATTAACAATCCTTGATCATCCTCTGATACAACCTATATGCTTATTTCAACAAAGTATAGGGACTTGCGGAACTTGATTTCATTGGGCAGTTGATTATCTTAAGTATTGTAGGACTGTATTCTCCTTGCGATGCAAAACAACATATAAGAGTATGTAAGTTTTCCATGGTTTTATTGGTCAAAGGCAGGCCACTGTTTTCTACTGTTTTAAGGAAATCGGTCAGATTTTTCATAATAGATGTATTTTTTAAGAATAAAAAACGTTCCAAGTTTCAATTTTCATCTAAGGTGAATATAACTGGCCAATATCCTGTCTGAAACCCAAGAAAAGGGCACTTCCAAGTTGAAATCTAAAAAAGTGTGGCCAGTATTTATGCCAGATCCATGCCTGAAAGGTTGATTGTCTTTTTATTTTAGCAATTGGGTTGTATCATATTCCCATGGCCAGATCTGGAGATAGGGGAATGGTGAGTTTCTTCAGTTCTTTATTGTAATACATGTCCAAACAATTGTAGATCTGATCTTTAAGTAATAAATAGTAACTTAGTATTTCAGACAAAAATCATGCAGTGAGCTACAGGTGTATGGCAGGAAATTACAGTGTTGAGTTAAGTATCTGTGATTCAACCTATTATTTTTCACTGTTTTCTATTAAGTTTGATAAATAATGATAATAGGACTGAGTGGAGTTTGTGTTTAATCACGAGTATGATTACAGACCGAATAAGACAGCACAAAGTTCTGTTGCCAATTAATCATAACTATAACAAAATTTGTGATATTTTATGCTTTTTTCTAATTAAAACACAAGAAATTCCGAGGCTGAGTCTTTTTTGCTAGCAGTGAAAAAAAGCTGTTGCGTACTGTCCAATTATAGGCATCAGACGTACTGTCCTATTACACTATCCTATTAGTGCTGAAATCAGGACAGTTGATGGCCAATCAGATTTGAGAACTTTGTTATATATGATTAATCAATAAATTCTGATACACTATTATGTTATTTTCAGTTTATAAATGGTCAGCCAAGAATTCAGCAAGTGACAGATAAATTCTTTTGGGCTCAGTGGGACAGCCAATATCAACGCCTTTACTTAGTGTACCCAGAGTATAAGGTATAGTATGACAGTTTCTTTTCTGTTCGAATTAATTCTTTAGAAATAATTTTTCAGTTAAGCCATGTCCTTGGAACTTACTAAATTTTTGGACCTTCAGAGTGGGTACTTATTCGAGGTGGGCACCAGTGATGGATCCAGGGAAGGGGCCCGGGCGGCCTGCCCCCTATTTTTAGTCCAAACTGAGGCCCTAAGGGTCCAAAAAAATTTTTTGGAGACCGCCCCCCCCCCCCCCCCCCCTCTTATCTCAAGGTCTGGAACCAGCACTGGGCACTTACTTGAGTCTGGGCACTAAGGACTTAATTCTCACCTTTTTCTACAAGTAGAAAGTTTCTTTTGCCACAAAGCATTATAAAGTTAATAATAATAACACACTAGTAAGATTTACCAGTGCATAATATTAACTGGTTATTTGGTTTTGTTAGAACAAGGATGGTTATGCTGAACTTGATGGGGATGAAGATTTCACACCTGACCTCATCTTTGCATCATATCAGTTTAATGAGAGAAGATCTCATTTTAGAGTGGTAAGCCTTAGAATGACTGTTGCAACTTTTATAGCCTTAACCCTCCATGAAATTAACGCGAATTTCGAAAATTCCCGTTAATTTATGTCACGTAAATTTTGATTAACGTTAATTTCCGCGACCCTAACTTTCATTATCAGTGACTCCAAATTCTCAATACACTTCTGACATTCTTGACACGTAAGAAAGAGAAGTATTTTATCAACGTGGAAATCCACCAGTAATAGTGAAACTGTGAAGAACCCTCGAAGTGGCCAGATTTCTTCGCTTGACCCCCTTCGTACGTTTAGGTAAAGTACCATGAACAAAGGTTTCATTTCGGATGATACGTTCAACTTTGTTCCTGTTGTCTCAAAAAGTTTTGTTTCTTTGCGAACATCGTTTTAATTTCCTTTATTTTGAAATGTTTCCCTCTCTTTCGCGTTATTTTCTTGTAATCAAAAGTCGTTTTCCACTAAACTCACGGAAATTTTTAAGTCGCGTTAATATCCAATGCCTTAATTTCTTGGAGCGTTAATTTCCTATAACAAGACGCTATCTGAGCGTTCACTTGGGTGTCGTTGTATTACGCGTATGTGAGGTAAATAGCTCGAATTTTTCCTCGGAATTCCTAACGTAAACTGGCTCAACGAATAGCAAACGCGCAAGACAACCAAGAAATGATATGGACTGGTAGCAACCTCTTCATTTCGAGTGGCAAGCAAACGCGCGAGTGATCTCTCACTTTCTTTCCCCGCACCTTGCTTACGCGTCTTCCTTCGCGTGCCACTCGCGCGTGACTTCTCTCGATATCCCATAAGTGGAGAGCTTGCTCGCAGGCCGTTACGGTTTTCATTGCTGTGAAAGATGGTTGGTTGCATCACTATCATAATGGCTCAGTCAATTTCAAGCGTACCCATACCCCGAAAAGCATTTATTTTGTCAAGTGCTGACATCTCACGTGGCTACGTGGAGGTCAGCGGTTAAAGTGGCGTCATGACTTGGATTGGTTGCCGCAAGTCCCTCTAAACATTTCACCAACTTTTAATAATATTTTGGGGAAATGTTGATGGAGACTTCAGGCCTTTTCCCCTCGACTCCCATGGTAAGTTTAATGTCTCCCTTATTTGTGTGGTGAAGAGTGCAAACTAAACTCTACTCTGGCATTTGAGCATAGTCTAGAAGTTGACAAAATTTTTCTAAGATCCATATAGAAATGCTTAATTTCTGTGGTAACTAAATTTCTTGTACTTTCAGCTTAAATTCCCACTTCCTTTTCCTGATGTGGATCTTTTCTCTAAGACCAGGTAAATTTTTGAATACATATTAAGTGTGCAATGTATAAGTTATGAGGATGTTAGTGGAAAACTGCTACATTATTTTATTCTTTTACAGGCGAACCTCTCGGTACGGACACCTCTCTATTACGGACAGTTTCCAACGTCCCGACAAAATTCTCATAAATTTTCTTTAAAAAAACCCTCTATAATACTGACTCTCTCTAATACGGACAACGGACACTAAATCTCGGCCCCAGAGAGTAAACTCATATAAAATTATCCTCTTTATTACGGACACTGCGGTGATCAGGTGAATCCCGATTCCCGATCAGGTGAATCTGCACAGGGTGAATCCACGGTCTGGCTGGTGAGCTATGCAAGGTGATTTCAAAAACCCAGTCGCTGTATATCAAACAACGATTTGCGAAAGGTGTACAGAGGAACATAACCGACTTTTTTAAGGCTTGAATAACTACAGATAGCATAAAGATCTTTCTTATTACTTTTTGTTCTCTAGTTACTGTTTACTGCACTTGCAAAATATCAAAGGACGCTTTCAGAATTGTGCTTTACGTTACAACTTTTTACATGTAGCATTGCGCTGTAGCTCGTTTCGTTTTAAACCAGTGACTTGTCTACGAATGTACTTGCTTTGTAGCTGAGATGTACAATGTTCTGTGCTAGAAAGACAGTGTCTTTGTACTGTGAATTAATAAATTTAAATGCAGTTTAAAGACGAATGTTAGCCCGGTTTTAGCTACTAACCACTTAAAACTGTAAATGGAGTCATAAAAGTGACGTCATCGCGGTGACCTCTTTTATACAGACACCTGTCCAATACGGATCACTTTGCTCTGTCCCTTTGGTGTCCGTATTAGTGAGGTTGGACTGTAGTTGTTCTTTACTTTGAGATTTCTTTTATTATGAACCTACTTATTAAGCTGCTGTTGCTGCTATGCTCCTTACATCATTTCCAATTTGCCACCTACTTGGCCTTTACTAGTGCCAGTCCAGAACATGATTTTTTTTCCTTAATGCAAATTTTGTAAATTATCTTATATGCTGTTAAGTGTTTACTATTTAACACTCTGAATTATTTTGCAGTCATCCTGAGTATATTGATGTTGCTCTTGCCCAGACTGTCTCAGGTAAATAGCAGTCGTTCAGTCGATATCCATAGCATTCTTCGTTTTTTATTACGTAGTGGGATAGAATTACCATGTTGCTTCAAAGAGAGTTGCAGCGCTTATCAAACTTTTTCAACTGGCCAGTGCACATTTTTGAGGTTGGCGTTAAGTCAAAGGCGGCTCTTCTTTTAAACTGTGTAATTATTTAAGACACTACGACACGGATCTTTCTTTTTCTTTGTTGTGTTAAGAAAGCAATGGACGATATGTGCTCTACAGTCAAACCTGAAAGAACGACCATCACTCGTAAGCGACCACCTCCTATAAGCGATCACTTATAGGAAATAAAAAAACTTTCTCTGTCAAAGCTTTTTAGTTAGAACCTCTTGAAAACGACCACTTCTCGTAAGTGACCGCGACCACTTTTAAGGATGACGGTTTTAGAATTTTCCATCTCCTCTTCTAAGGGACAACCCGATACAATAGTCTGATCTTTGTGTTTGCTTTATACTATGCTGCTCAGAGTATGAGAAGAACTTTTAGAAATAACGTGGATTTAAATATAATTATTGTAACCTAAAAGTTGCATGCAATACATTCTCTTAAAAAAGTAGATATATGTGGACTTCACCTTGCAAAAGACCTGCTGTAGTTCGACTCTCGTAAGCGAGCACTTTTTGTAATCGACCACTAAACTCTTCGCATTTTGGGTGGTGACTTTATTACGAGAGGTTGCGACTGTATTATAGAGTCTTGATTGCAGTGATGAGGGCGGGCATCAATCCTTCTTCATGCACTTAAGGGAAGATGAAGGAAATAGCATAGAAGATTCTGGTAGTTGTAATAAAGTGACACCATTGTCAAAATAGCCTCGTAGTTTCTTTGCAAAAATTCACTGTGTTGAAATAACAATTTTTCCGTGTTTTCTTAAGTGTACTCTAACACGGCTGTTTTTTCATGCAGAGAAACATCTCAATATGCAAGTGGTTTCCTTGCCTAGCAAAGGTAGTGTAAATAAGTTGTTCAGATGTTTATAAGTTCTTGCCGGTGTATTTGTCAAATAATGGAAGCTATAACGTATCATAAACAGTTATTGGATAAGGTTGAGTATCATCTGAAGAATTATGGAGAGCGAGGAGGGTGTAATCGACCTCGGCGGATAACACCCTCAGATTATACGAAAGCCGAATTCAATAATTGTTTTATTATTCACTCAAGATAATTTAGTGTAAAAACAAGCTAAAACATGCTTACCTCCAATGATATCTTGTCGGCAAGTTTAGATAAAGGGTTGTTTAGTTCTGCAAATATTCTCCAAATGGCAGATGTAGTCTGTCGAGTTGTTTTCTTGCTGTTCTTGGTACGTTTTTAGCCAGTATTTCCGCCATTTTGAACTGCTCTACCAAAACAAATCGACCTCGTCTCCAGGGCTTCTTGGTCAACTGTCCAGTTTTCTGGCATTTGTGCTGTAGAATTGACGTCATTTTTTACATACCGCAAACTTCTTCCAAATTTGGTCAACAGTACTGGGAACTGGTTATGGTGAATTATGCGTGGGATTTTAGCCAATCAGAAACGGAGAAATATTTTGAATGAATAATAACAGTCCTTATTTGAAAGTAAAACGTACCTTTCCCTAACTTAAGTGCGACATAGTACTTATGTACATATACAGCCGCCCTTCAGTATGTGAATCTTGCTTTGTTCGTCTTCTTTTAATGGTCTCTTTTAAGTAATCCTTGACCTTATTGTGGCTTCCTTGCGTTATGTGGAATGGTAATTTGTGGTGGTATCGTTGTTTTCAATTACAGGTTCTTTTTATATTTGCCTTCAGCACCCAGTATCTGGTGAAACAATGCAATCACAGGTATACAGTGTATAACAGTTCTTTTGGTTTATCCGTCTTAAAACGATCTCTCCTTTTTAAAGTGGCTGTCTCAGGAGTTTCAATATTGCTGTTTTAGGTCAATTCTTTGCTGAAGTCATTATTAATTTAGTGCCTTTCCCCATATACATAAAATGCTCCTGCATGTACATGTAGAGTTATAAAAAAGATACATTGTATATGCCAGACAAATTTCATCAGGGAGCAATAACCATAATAATCATTTTGGTGATTTCTGGAGGCAATTGGGAATTCAATTGATGCGAGTAGTCGTTTTAGCTTCTTAAAAAGATCATTAGCCGATAGCGCGACATTGCCCCGTAACCTAAGTTTTTAAGAGTGACTGGAGGGGTGCATATTATAATTACAGAGCTCTTCGGGACAATCAGCAGAGGGGCATCCTAGTCAGTTGGAGTATTCTGTATATGTTCTGCATCATGGTGAGTCAGTCAAGCTTACTTACTGAAATACGTTTGGCACCACATTCTTTATTTTTGTCGTGCTGTACTTTCAGATACAGAATGTGCTAACGATTTGCTGGTATTTCGTAAACTTTATTTCGGTGGAGGGGATACTTTTAATAAAGTTACACTGTTCACGTCTTAGGCCCTTAAACTTGTATTTCTTGTGCTTTAGTTTTTGACAGCAAACTAGCTTTCTCTTCCTTCTACATGAGTAATTAATTATCCCCACACCTTGATTGTCATGCAGCCAACTCTTTCCTTCCCGACGTTGTATTAAAGGCTTCCGCTTGTTGCAAAATAATGGGAGACAACGAGAACGAGAACGCACATGTAGTTTAATCAAACTAAGTGGAGAAAGCTAAATTTCTGTAACGTTGCTAAATAGTCTTGCTAGATGAATTAACCTCGATAGAATTTATTTTTGTCCAAGTGTTTACCATTTTAACTTGGGGGATATTTAAATTTTTCACTGAAGGTTGTTTGATGCACTGCGTGTTGCCTACTGTGACCCTGCCGACCACTGATCTACAAAATTATCGCCTGTTCTTCTCTTCTCTCAGTAAGTTTTCCGACAATTATTAAGTTAAATACAGAGCTCAAATTTGCGTTTAACGCCTCTTTCATGTAGTATGAAATAGATATATTTGACTGAATTAATTGCGATGTCCATTTTGGTGGAGTTTGGTATTGTTTCGACTTTAAAAAAAGCTAAGGTAACCTGCTTAGCTGGCGGGTTTGTTCGGGCGCGCGCGTAAACAAGCTTAGTGAGCGGCAAAGCCGCGAAAGCGCACGCGAACGAGCATTCCAATCTCCTTGCAGCTCTGCCGCTCTTGCCCGCCGCTAACTTAGCTTGTTTGCGCACCCAGACAAAACCCACCAGCTTCGCAGGCTATAAAAAAGGCAAAAAGTTGGCTTCGTACACTTTCAATCAAAATGATGTGTACTATAGGTAAGACAGTAGCAGGCACATGGCCTGGTACCACTGAGCATTGAACGATGTTTCTTTGGAAGACTTTACAGGATTATTCAGTAAATTAATTCTTCGTGATTTTAATTAGTAACGCGTTTAGAAAGATTAAGGGTTCGCACACACCTTAAAAGTCCTTAAAAATCCTTGAATTTTAAAATAAAAATTCAAGGCCTTGAAAGTCCTTGAAAATTGCGGTCGGTGCTGGAAAGTCCTTGAATTTCGGTGCTAACTTTATAATTTAAGTAGAACTCCAAAGGAAAAGGGGCAAACACAGAAAGACCTTCGAGATAAAATTACCTATGTTGTGGAAGAACTAAAAAAGACGTAGAATTAAGGCTCTTTTTGAATTGAATAGAGTCCTTGAAATATGGGAAATATGTCCTTGAAAGTCCTTGAAAAGTCCTTGAATTTTTTGTTCAAAAACGGGTACGAACCCTGAAGATTGCCATAACCCCTTAATAAATTGATGTGAACCGTCCTTTTCACTCTGAGCTACTTTATTAATGATTGAACTTTAACTCACTAGATGACTATTTAATGGTGTTTCTTCCTGGTCGCTTTATGCACTTGTTAAACTGTAGTCCTGAACGTGAACCTTGCCATCACATCATCTTACAAGGTAAATCAAACTCTCGGCACTGTTAAGTCTATAGAAGGAAGAATTAGCACAGTTGGTTATTGCGCGACCTTCTGTGCGGGAGGGTCCGAGTTCGATTCCCAGATGTGACCTCAGTTCCTTCTTTCAACTTCTTTCCTTTCCGTGTAGCTTTAAGTAGCTTTAAATATCCATAAAACAGAGCACTGATAATAAATCAGTCACTGATGAAGGGGGGTGGGGTGGGGGGAGTGATAATGAGCGAACCGTTGGCCTCATGTTTGCCAGTCAGATGACTATTTCGAGCCACCGACGTAAAATAAGGACTCTTTACCTCTTACCTTCTTTAGAAAGTGGCACAGGGTGCTTCAAAAATTTCTGTCATGAAAAGTATGACTTCCGTATATCGTTATTGTGCCTTTTGTGCCAATTGTTATCCCAATATGCCACAGTCGAAAGATAAAGTGGAACTAGAGGTCTTAAGACTTCAGTCCTAAGCACTGAAGAAGTACATTTTAACAACCGTGAAGCTCAGCTCTTGTTCATGAAAAAAGTTTAAATTGGAAACATGTAGTGGTAGTTGTCTACCAAAAAGCATGCTTAGGATGTCTAGGATCGGCGCAAGGTATCTTTACTATCTTGAAAATCTGATCCTCCCGGTGCGGTGGGGGTTTCTTGAGGACTGTAAGTATGTGTGGTCTATACGTTAGGCTACCCTGTATGTTATAGTCGGCAACGTTATTGGTTATCTTTTTTTTCTCTGATGTGTGGCTCCGCGATGATATGTCTGAAAAAGAAATAAAGGAATTCATTTATTAAACTCGGTTATTAAATTAGTTGTGTGCTTCCATTCAGGTTATGCTGTCCCAAAGCTTTCTTCCACGGAGGTTTCCTCAGATGAGCCGCGGTTGCTATTGTATCTAAATAAAGAAATTTCTACTTCTTTACAAACAGGTGAAAAAGAATGGTTTAAATTTATTTCTTTTAAACAAGACTAAAATACTTCTTGTATCATATCTTCGTTTCTCACTTTTTCGTTTTTGATGTTTTTCTGTTCTTTCTTTGAATGTAAGGTTTTTTCCTGTTTTTCGCCAGCCACCCTCTTTATCATCATTTTTTCTTAACGTATTTACTTTTCTTATAAGGTAAAGTTCTGTGTTTTCTTTCCTTAGGGCCTTACATTTTTGACAGCATGTCTGGCAATGCATTCAAGTACAATTTTGATAAGGCAGCTCTTGCAGACTTTTTCGCTAGGTATGTCGCTCAGCTACGCCTTTGTTTAAACATGTACCACGCTATGAATATGACTGAGAACTAGGCCCAGACAGATTGTGCTTGGCAACTTTTGAGCAACTTTTGAACTTTTTCCAATTTTAGCAACCTTGAGCAACTTTTGAGCAGCTTTGTATTGATATGTCTAATAAGAATCACAAAAATTAACATGTAACATTGTTAAATTTGGTTACGCGACTGAACAGAGTTTTTAGCACGCACATTGTTGTTATTTTCTTTAATTTGTTGACATTGCTCAATAAGATGCAAGAGCATTTAATATATTAAGTTTTGTTCTGCAACTGTGCAAACCTTTTATAATATACATGTGCCCAAGATATACACTTCAGATTAATATATTGAACTTTCTTAAGTTCCAATTATCCAAAAAGAACAATGATCGATGATATTTAATAATATTTGTATGAAATATTGATATATTAAAGTAGCAACTTTTGAGTTTTAGTAGCAACTTTTTGGGTTTTTGGGCAACATTTTATCAACTTTTTGGCTTTAAAAAGAGCAAGTTTTCATGATTTTGCGAGCGCAATCTGTCTAGGCCTACTGAGAACCCGGGACCGGACTGGTTTATCGGATAGCCCACCTTTAAATGTACAAATAGAGGTAAAGCGAGATTTCCGACCAGTTGACTGGGCTTTTATAAGGAGGCCCTTGGCTTTTTGAACAAAAAGATTTAATCTTTTGGGAAGCATTTTTCCACGCGTTTTTGCGGGCTAATCCCCTTAAATATATGAGCAGAAGTACTAGCTTTACAGTCCTGGTGGTGAGGTTTGACTATACTGACAGAAGATGCCATTTACTTTTCATTTAGACGTTCTCACAGTGTTATTAGGGAGCTACGTCAACCGGCAGTGGACTTTTTGCATTCTTAGCTTTGCTTTTGCCAAAATGTTCGGACAAATCGTGTCTATAAGAGTGAAGACACTTAGCAGTACGAATTTGGTAGCTTCGAGCAAAACCCCCTTTGCGTAAGCTCCCTGTTTATATATAGAAGGGTGGTGGCGTGATCTTAATTGATTATTGTCCCATTATTTTGTCTTGACAGGACCCACATGCCAAGTACACGTTTGGCCATACTTCATCTGGCTATTATTCACTTAAGAGATTCTAACTTAATAAAAAAGGTGAGGTTTCCAGCAAGAAACCCTGTTCACGGGTAACTACAAAAGACAGTCCATGGGCAAAGCAGCAAAGAACCTGTTCCCAGGAACCTAAAACAATCCTTTAAATACTTTTATTCTGAGTTCATGCTTGGATGTGACTAGGTGAAACATTCTGTGTACAATACGGTAGTGCAAGCGTTGCTAAAAAAAACTTTATCGCGCCTATTTGGACCCGCTCAGTTTGTCAAGTGTAGGCGATTTCTCCTGTTGAATTCTTGGGGGCCTTTATCCCGCTTCAGAAAGAGAAAGTATGTTCACATCCTCCATAAAATGTTCCCTAAAGCTACGTGCAAACGAACGCAACAACTTCCAACATTGTTGAGCCAACAATGATGGGAGTTGTTGCGTCCGTGTTGGAAGTAGTGTGCGACACCTTCCGACAATGTTGGGACCTGCAGTGCATCGTGGGACGGATACAACCCATAAGACTTTGGAGACCACGTGTAATGCGCTTGCGTGGCCCCAACAATGGTGGAAGAGCTGTGCAAACGTATCCATTGTTGCGCTATCCTTCGGCGATCAAGGAACAAAAGAAATGCTGGGAGTTGGCTCAAACGTTTGACCGCAACAACTCCTAACAACACGCAGCGACATGCAAACGGACACAACATGTAACATCCAACAATGTTGTTGCGTCCGTTTGGACGGGGCTTGATAATGCTGAAAACAGCCGCATTATTGCGTTGGTAATGAAGTTGAAGAACTGAATAATTTACCCTTTTGGTGTTTTCGCTTTAAAAGCAGCGATGTTAGTTTGAGGGGAAGGGATCAACTATTTTGAGGTTTATTTTTTCATTTAGTGAATTGTTAAAATGCATTTTCTGTAATTTTGTAACTTCCTCAGATTTTTGAGCACCTAAGCCACGACCCTGCAAGTCCAGAGTGTTTAGACCTTCTGCGAGAATATCTTGTGGGTAAGTAGTCACTTTTTGTTTAATAGAGAGATTAAGATTCACGTTTACGGCATACGGCAAACGGCAAACGTCAGTTGAAAATTTCTCAGAATAGAAAATAAGCAGATGAAAACAGTCCAGAACGATTCTTGTAGACAAAACTGGCATAAAACAACTTATTTTTGTGTAGAAGCAATAAACAGTAAACAAAAAATAAGGGGAAAACTTGGTCACGTGGTACAAATTCACGCTTGCCGTTTGGCGTAAACGTGAATCTTAATCTCTCTAATTTCAATTTAATACGGGAGACCTGACACTTATGCCCAAGATTCTATGCATGGTTTTTTTGGATACAAGTATTTCATACACGTATATGACTGGGTTATATCTTTCTTTTTGAACATTTTTTCCTTGGTGACACTTTGTAATCGCTTGTTACACCTCCCTCATGTATTCAGCGGACTCAAGGGAGGATACCTACTTAATACAGGTTTAACCCTTTAAACCCTAATATCAGAATTGAGATTCTCATTTACTGTCCTTATACATTTTCAATAGAAGTATTGGGGAGAATTTGTGGAAATATCAATTAGATTCTTCTTCCCTGATCATGTACTCAATTCTCATGAGCACTCTGTTTTCTAAAGCATTGATATTATAAGGAGAAATTTCATACTGATCACTCTTAGGCCTTATAGGGTTAACTTCATTGTCATTCGACAGGTTCAACGTATGGAACTTTTAGAAGAGAACTGGAAAGAGAAGTAATCACCTTAATTCCGTTCACTTGTGTTGACACCTACAGAGGTCATTTGGAAAAGGTGAAATTTATACTCCACAAAAACACCTGCATGTTCTGAGTGCATGTACATGCAGGTTATTTACCATTTACAAATAGTTTCCGAAAAATCCGGTTGGAAAGTAAATGGATTACTCTACGACTTTTTGTGTCGTTACGGTGGCAACGGATGATCTCAAAAGGTAGTCCTGTTTTTCCGAACGGAAATTTTTGCTCCATTTCTTCAAAGCCAAATTTGATACCAGTTTCAGGCCTCCGCGGCCGTTTTTTAGTAAATGTGCAAATATGTGCAAATGGTAAACGCGACTGATTCCGGGAAGAAATTTACCACGCCTGAATTTTGTTTCCCTTTTACCGAAACAGTGAACCGACCGGTTTGCCCGTGTAAATGGTAAACAACCGCAGTTTTTCTTTTTCGTTTCGTTTTCTTTTTGTTTTGTTTTTCTTTTGAGACCTGATGTAATGCATAAGGTGCGCGGAAGGTGCGTCACGATCTCGTTTTTGATACTTAAAAGAATTACTCAATTCTGATTGGCTAAAAAGGAGTGCAGTTTTCTTATAACACAATTGGAAATTTATAGCTCGAGTGCAATTGCTGATGGGCTACAAGAACAAAATATGCCGACAAGAGCCAACCAGATTAGAGTGTTCAACATATTAGCGGATAAAAATATCTGCGGCCATTATTTTTCTCGCGGAGTTTCGAATAAAATTTATTTTGCTCCTGCAAATTTTTCAGAGACTATAAATTTCACGCATCCGAATTTTGTTGGTCTTCGAAAAGTTTACTCTTGTTTATTTATTCCATATTGAACTCGAAATCGTATCATTTCCTCTAAAAAAATTAGTACAGAGCAAGCCCTGCCACTTGATAGTTCTTTATTTCACTTTTTTGCAGGATATCAACAGAAAAAGAATTGCCCAAATTTCCTGCTCGTTTGTAAAAGATAACCACATTGAATTTCAGGGTGTAAAGGTTGGTAAACGTTTAATTTGTCTCTTAATAGAAAACAATCGACGTTCTGCAACAAGAATTTGATCCCGCGTTTGTCTCTGACTTCGTTGTTTTGTTCCTTTCTCAGGGAAAAATGAAACAAGGGGATTTTTGGACAGCTCTACTTCAAAATACAAAGCGACTGCCTCCACGGTCAGTTCCACATCAGTTACGAGTGGCCCATGAGCCCATGAGCGGATAGTACACAGTTCTCTAGTTCTCTGTTATTTGTGGGGCCTTGTAAGAGCTGTCTATATAGGCGAATCTTTTTTTACATTTTTTTGCCTCATCGGCACATGCCTTGCATTTTTCTGATCAAGCTTTTAAAACAAAGTCTCCGAATATCGACAGAGCATACAACTTCAGTTATCTGTGTAAATTTGAGCAATCACCTCCCCACCACACCCTCAGTTGTTCGACCTAGTTAGGTGGTCGCCATCATTAAAAGCAGAAGGGGGTTGGAAGAAACTTGAAAAAAGTAGCGTGATCTTAAAGAAGGTTCTAAATTGTTCCAAGCCTAATAGCTCGATAAGTTCTTTTTTCAGAGGCTGATCTGAAAAGAGGAATGTTTAGTTTTTGGCTACTTCGAGTTGTTCTTTTGCAGTAACTTGTTCACGATTTAAGAATTGGAAAGTAAGATATTCAGGGGCGGGATTGGTCATGCATCTGAAGGCCATAATAGCTTAGCGATTATACAGTTGGTCCTTAACAGGCAACCGGTGTAGTCGCTCTAACCTCTGTACTAGGCCATATGAACTATGCTCTTTTACGATAAAAAAATGCTGGATATTGATCAATATTTACATTTAGATAGTCAACCCGGTTTTAGCACACCGGTTTCTACCTTATGCTACAGTGTCTTGAATCCTTTAGATAAAGACCTTGTTTACTTTGCATGATTGTAAATTTCTTAGGAGAATTTTCTTTATTTTTCTGTTGATCGCGGATTAAGGTTCCAATTTAAAGTCCCAACTGCTGATTTGTTTGGGCAGGAGTCTGATAGTGACGAGGAGGTGGGTATAAGTTAGTCTTATGATGCAAGTTTTTGTCTTGTCACTACTGTTTTAGGTAAATTCTGTGCAGGAGAGGAAAATGTCAAACAAACTTCATCAGGGAGCATTAATCATAATTTTTTTTGGTGATTTTTGCGGGCATAGCATTAAAACTTGAACAAGTTGGCTCAACTTTGTCAAGTTTCAATCCGTGTCCATCCTTTCCATCCCTAGCAAAAGACGACAGGAAACAGTTTTAATGCCTAAATATAGTCTTAAATAACAAAACTTGACGATTAGTTTGGAATTCAGTGGATGTGAAAAACGTTTTTTTCAGGGAAGCAAGAGTGTCTTAATGGTGAGATCACTCGCCTCCCACCAGTGTGACCCGGGTTCAAATCCCGGTGTTGACGGCATATGTGGGTTGAGTTTGTTGTTGGTTCTCTCCTTTGCTCTGGGAGGTTTTTCTCCGGATGCCCCGGTTTTCCCCTCTTCCTCAAAGACCAACACTTCTAAATTCCAATTCGATCTGGGACGTACCGACAAGTTTAAACTTACATAGTTAGTGGAGGAGTGGTTAGGAATGCCGGCAAGCATCAAAGTTGAAAACAACGGTGCTGTAGTTTATGTTGGAAGCTCTCTGACAATTGCACAATCCTTTGTTTTTTGTTCACAAATTGTGACTAAAGAAATTAATGCGATGTTTCTAGTGGCCAGTAAGTTTAAAATTGAACGTTGTGCTCGGTCAGGTCTAGAAAAGCTAACAAAAACATATAACAAAAGAGTCTGAAGAGTTTCATAACTATGGTTTAAACGAGTTCTTAAAAACTCCTAATTGCTTCTGGGTGGAAAAAGGAATAAAAAAGATAGCAAATAGTATGAAAGAGCCTCTTTAAAAGATGACCATGATGGTGATGATGACGATGGTAATGTTCATGATAATGATAATTGTAACACAACTAAATAGCACACGCAGGCAAATAAGACAATAACTACAAGATGGCGTAATAAGGGGGGGGGGGGGGGGAGAGACAGCCCTGTGGCAAGTTCTAGCGACTTCCGGTTACGCGCACAACAAAAACACAAGCCTCACTTATCGCCCCACTACCATGGGGTAGGGCAAGAGTATTGGCAGAGCCTTTCTTATCTCCCCAGCGCCGCACGGGCTGGATCGGACAAGATTAAGGCAAATGAATAAGATGGCAAGACACAAGCAATGCCAAAAGCTTGGGGGAAGTCGCAACGCAGACTTAACCGCACCACAAGGAGTAACCCCCCAACTTTATTGATACATAACACAACAACACTCCTCCAAAGGGAGGGAGGGTGGTTAACAAAATTACTGTAACTGTTTGCTTTTGTGCAAGCTAGGCGAATAATGACTAGGTGTGAAATAGCAGCACTTTTATAGCTAGACAGTGTCTCAAATCTCGACCAATAAATGTAGTTGTACCATAAGCTACCTAGTCTTATCATGATTAAAGTCTAGCCATGAATAGGGCCTTGAAAACAGGGACCAATCTGCGCAATGCTAAGAAAAGTATGATGACAAACATACAACAAATTGAACAGCTTTTCTTTGTATCTTACAATAAGCGTGCTTTCATTCATACATGTAAATAAGGCTTTTAAGATACAACAAGCATACATTGGGGCAGGCTACCTTAGCCTACCCACCCCTGGGGCTTCATGTTCCATTAACTGCATTTACCATCCGGTAAATGTCTTATAAAAGTGGTATTGATAATTGTAATAATAATAACATTGAAAATTCTGCTTCTTGCTCTTATCGCAAACGACGAAGGGTTCTACAAAATTGGCGCAACACGTTTGAACGTTTGATTCCGAAGCGTGAAACAATTACCTTTTGGAAAATTTATGAAAAATGATGAAGAAGAACGAAGAAAAAGATTGATTCTAGTGGGTTTTAGAAAGAGACGGTCGCTGATAAAGGATGGAGCCTGTTTTTCAATGATTTCAGTAGACAATAAGGACCAGTTTGAAACTGTTTCTAAACTTTACTGGGAACCAACTTCGGAATTTGATAAATTATCCTAGCTGCAACATTAATTCCCCTCTAAACCATTTAACGGCAGTTTGCGTTGTGAAAATACATGCAGATAATATGTTTATGTTAATGACGTTATGATTTTTATTGCAGACGGAGGATTCACCACCGGAGAGCAGCCTTGTGCAGTCGCTGTACAAAAGACTTTCTGTCTCCAAGTAATGGGATGTTTATTAATTCCCTTATGCATTGTTAACAACGCGAATTCCTCTCTTCAAAGTAGCTCTTCGTTTGCTTTTCTCGACAAAAATATTCTCTCAGGGGGCGAACAAAAAACAAACTTTGCCAATGCAAGAAACCGTAGTCAAGTTTTTACTTTCTAGACAACAGAAAGTGAAGAAAATTTTTATCTTCAAGACAATAATGGCAAATTATGGGTGGAAGTGATCATTGTTATTTCATTGGATGTATTAGTGACCCCAGATGTCCTCACAGCATTCAAATCTGACGTAAAACTTGGCGAAACTCGAACTGTGCGCGCATTTTGCATGACTATTAAATCCCCCTCACGCTTTGAGAGAATAAAAAAACTCGACCGTGATTACTCTCATTGGCACATTTTATCACTTGTTTGCCCCCTGAAATACCACGTGACATTGTTTTTATCTCATCAATCCTAAATCCTCGTTTTTAAAGTGAATTGACAGGGTCTTTCTCTCCATAGGAGGCTTTCTCGTGCGGGAAGTAGCGAGTCTCTTTCCTCTCCTGGAAGCAACAGTAAGTTTTAATGACTTTTTTCACTCTTTTGCGCATTAATGGTAACTTACTAGCAGTTTTATTGAAAGTGAGGAATTATATCAACAACTAAGGTTAGAACGGGAACCTGTATTGATGTTTGTTGTCTTCCTTATAACCAGGAAATAGAGATTCCTTTGATACCACAGAACAACGCAGATCAGTTTTTGAGATCAAAAAACAAAATTTGGTGAGTATGCTACACATCATGTAGGTATGTATGATGGAGAGAGTACGAGCATGTTGACTGCCCTGCTTTACTATCCTGTGAATACAGCCGACTCTCATCGCTGGGGACGCTTCGAAGCGTGCTCGGCGCCGAGGAGCGCTGTGAGGCGGCTGTATTCACACGTTTTTTCTGTACAACATACTATTCAATCCATCCTCAAGACCTCGATGGTAACCCCGGGCGTGTGGTTGACAAGCAAATTAATGCTTACACGGGATAACGGTGGGCTTTTAATGTATTCAAGGGCTTTTTTATTATCACAGGACAGGACTGACAAGACTTGAATCCTGGCATAAAATTGACTTCTGAGGCGTTGTTTCGTTTTACTCTTCCCCGCCATGGAAAAAATCATGGCAACATGCGAAGTACAGTAGCAGTAGCAGCAGTAGTAGTAGCAGTAGTTCAGCAGCAGTCTCTAGGTTGGCGATTATTCCAATGCCGTAACTTTGATAAGTCTTCCTGATCTTTATGAACAGTAATGTAGGATCTTTTAAGACGCGCAAGGCGGCAATTAATTTGATGAATTTCAGGGTTTTGGTACACCTTTTTCTTGTCTATATTTTGCAGACTATAGATCGTCTGGCATCTCATTTACAAAACCATTTACCAAGGGAAGCTAAAGTTAAAATACAAAATATTGCTATTGAATATGTCAAGTGCCAGGTGTGTATTCTTATCAACACAAGCTATCCACCTTTAAGCTTCTACTTTAATCGAATTTGACTCACCAATGGAGCATTTGAGTGTTGGAGAACCTAGGGTTGCTAAGTGCGCTAATTTGAAGGAAGTCTGGGTCAAGTCACAAAGTTGATTGATTGTGAATCCATACCAGGGAATGTAAAATCACGATAGCTAATTGGTAGTTCTGCTAGCTTGATGACTTTAAGCTGGACATTGTCAAAGATATAATTTCCTAAACATGTTCAATTCAACTATCTTTATTTAATAATTAAACAAAGATAAAAAAGTAATTATGACTTTTACCCATCTACGACAGAATAATACAACAACAGGGCCGTTAAAACGGGGAAAAATAAGACTCGTCCTAAATAAGACTCAAACTATCCCGTATAATTCTTCGATAAGATGCGTCTTTGCTAAGTCGCGTCTTAATGTGTCGTTTATATGGGACAGTTTGCGTCTTATTTAGGACGCGTCTATTGAAACACGTGTCTTATGTTTCCTCGTATAAATAGCCCTAATATGATGTAAATACAGAAACTGTTATGTGGAGTAAATATAAAGTTTTAAAAAGTCTTACATGACGACTTGACAAGAAGGTTAGGGACAAATATTCTGGCAATCAACTTTTTATTTTTCGGTTGTTTTCATGTGTTTTTGTTTTTCGTTTGGTTCCGCCTAAAGTGCTGTTAACTTGCTAATGTTTTCTTTTTATTTGTACCAAGTAATTTATTAATCGCACCATTTTCAACCTCTACAAACTACATTCGATGTTTCTTATTTCTACAGGCTCGCCAATCGGAGCAGTTGCTTCGTTTGTTTAATCAAGCTTTGGAGTTCACTGATAACCCGTTTACTTTGCCGTTGTAAGATTTGCATTTTATTTGTTTTTAATCAACGCGGTTTTGTAAACTTCAACAACCGCAAAAGTCTCGCTTTAAAACAGAAATACTTTCAAGTGCAAGTTCTTAACAGTTGAGATCTTAAGATAGAGGTTTTTCGGTAGTTCCGGCTAACCGCCAACGTCAAGAAGTCACGTGACTAGTACCTTGCCGTCAGGTTTGCGGTCTGAGGTTCACGTTTGTACGGCTAGACCACGCTCCAGAGGTAAGTGATTTACCACGAGGTTTTTTGCTGACAAAGACATCACAATCCCACGTTTGAGATGTTATATTACATTCTAGAACTCATTTGGTTATTGATTATCGAATTCTTTTTCATCTGAACGTAAATTTGAAGACGGTTTCTCAGCTAAACATGGCAGCCGCGAGCAATTACCCGCAAATCTTATGTCCCAAATAAGGGTAGACGGTTAACGTAAAACCGCTAACCGCTAACCGCGGGTTACCGTTTGCCGTAAGATAGCCAAACCTCGATCTTAAGCCGAGCTCTAATAACATGAAAAAGGAGGAAACCGTTGGTTAAGAATGGAATACCGGTTGAGTCCTCACGTTAAAAGATCTCGCTTGCTATGGTGACAAGAATTCGCGCTTTTCCCAGTAAAAAATGTTGAAGTGAAATTGTTGGTATTTCATCGGTGTTTTAATGAACAGAACTTTGCAAAGCCGCTTGGAGATACAAAAAGTCCTCTTCTCGTGTTCAAAAATATTTCAACAGTTTGGTTTTTTTTTAGCATTCCGCGCGACCATGCGTGTGATATCCTCTATTTATCTCGTGTTCTATTGAGTGGTTTAAATTCTCCTTAGGGCCTGTTTACATGGAAGTGGGGGACCCCAGATAGGTGAGGTAACATCTGGCGGGTCACCCCACCTATCATGTAAACGTGATCAAATTAAAATGAGAGATTATATGGACAGGCGGGTCACCCCACCTAAGCGGGTTACCTCACCTTCCTGGGGTCCCCCATCTCCATGCTGGTGAGCATCCTCGGTTTTTTTCAGCAGGCCCTTAAGGACTTTGTTTGTTGTTGTTTTTAATGCGGTCGGTCTCATTGCAGATCTGTGCGTGGGACAATGCGTGAAGTGGTTTATTTTCAATTGGTAGAGAGATATTGCACAGCGGTCTCTGAGCTCAATTTTCCTTTTAGTAGTGGTATGTTTCTGAAAATAATAGTAATAATTAAAAGTCAGTCAGATATTCCATTTTGTTTTTACATTATTTTCACCGCTAATTGTCAGAGAATGAATTTGCTTCCTCAAATAAAATTGGGTACCAAATCTCGATCAGTCGAATAATTTAATGAAAATGAGTACGATTAAGTGGTACCCCATCCACAAGGCGAGGTTTCGGCGTCGACCACATAACAGATCGTATAAGACCTTTCCTTTAAAGGCGTCCACGATCAGTAGGCTACAATTGTACGTGTAGCCAGCTGGAAGATTTATTGACACGTTAATAAAGTTGCGTGTTTAGCTCAGTTGAGTTCACAACTATAAACAGTCACGCGGTAGAAAAAGAAAGGAAAACAACAACAAAAAAAGTAACACTTTGTATTTGTATTCGGGTACTGGGACGCAGTGTCAATGTCGTTGTTTTACATTGCAATTTACAGGGTTTCGTTCAAGTATGACCTGTCTTGGATTTAGATGCTTGGATCGAAGGTATTTGCTATTTTCTATCCCCCTAAATACATGTATGCTGGTAGATCTAAGACTGTGGATAATCTTTGAGTATTTTAATGGTTCTTTTCATTCAGAATGTTTTTGCAGTACGTGGATAATGGCGTGTTACATTTGCGGAAGAAATTTATTTCTCGTCTTGTTGAAGGTACTTTAGTGTTAGTATTCTCTTTGTCATCTTTTTGTGGCCAACCTTAACAATCAGACAATCTCATAAACTATCTCTGTTGTGTGAACACTACTGATCAAGTCACTGTAGATGAATGTCCCTTTTAATACATACATACATACATACATATCCTTTATTTAAACACGATATGGTTTAAAGCTCAAAGCTTGTGTCATGTCCCTTTTAATTAGAGGAGGATTTCCTTGAAAAGAAGTGTTTTTCTTTCGCAGAGTTTGATGGTGAAAGAGAGGAAGAAGATTTTGTCTTTCAAATCATTTGTCGCCTGAAACACGTAAGTCAACTCTGTTAAGTGACGGGTAAAGATACTTAAACAACATAGGGGCTGTGTACGAGCTTGCGGAGCAAAGATTTTTGAAATCGTTTGGGGCAGGGACCAGGGTAAGTGACGATTGTTTGATTGTGTCCAAAGGCAACCATTAGCCAATCATTGCTTACACTGCTCAACCAATTCAACGATTCAAGACTGAAATCATTGCGCCAAAAGCTTTTCCCAATTCTCCAACCAAGCACTTCCGCGCCCCAGTTTTTGGACATAACGAGCTTCCTTGTTTTTTGTTTGTTTGTTTGGTTTTTCTCACGTGTAGGATTCCGCCAAGGATGCCTTACTGCATTGGGAACACCCATTCAAAGCCAGGTGATTTGATGATTGTCCCATTGTGACTTACCCTGATATGATTGCCCGCTATACGAAGAGAAAACTAGTTTAGTACTGTCATTTAACCGTCATGACCTTTTTTGAGTGGCTACTTGAAAACCTCCGCTTTTGCTAAAAATAATTAGCTTCTTTGTTTTTGTTAAAAACGTTTCTTACAGTTGGTCTTCGTTTAGCGAGCCTCGTAATCTTACATGTATTGTACAGCTTAACAGACTGTGAATTATGTCTATTTTGAGTCTATTTTGAGGTGTGTTTTTTTGTTTTGTTTTTTTTAATTTTTTTTCCCAGCAATGTTTATATTTTCTGAACATAATGAGCCATAGCTTATATTTTTGCTACCTTGAAGTCAATGTCGATTTCTTTATGTTTGTTGTCAGGTATCTTTGTCAGCGGCTTGTGGAAGACTTGTTGATGACAGACAGTCCTGGAGGTATTTTTTTTTTATGTGTTCATGTGTGCGCGTGTTTCTAATAGTTTGTTTGCCAACAATAGTTCAATGACCACACATTAGTTTAATGACCATAGACCACAATCGGAAGGACAGCCTCAAGCACATAAGGTTTTTGAATATAATTGTTGTGCTGCATCAACTGGTAAATAATTAACAATGACATAAAATTAAGATAGAGAAATACTTGCTTTTTTTAAAAAAACAAACACAGACCGATCGTAATGGAAAAAGTTGGATTTGACTCCCTTGTCGCTCGTTACAAACTGTGGTACCTTAGCTGGCCCTGCGTGCCTAAGTCGACCAACATCGGTGCATGTTCAGTAATCAAACAAACTTCATTTTGTACAAAATAATCTTTTAAGCAATCACATGTCTGATTGATGGTTTTTCGACAGGTGCACGTGAGAATTTGGATTACTCGTACAGTGGCGCAAGAGAGGCCACTTCTAATTTAAGACAAGCAACTTTATCGAGTAAGTTACTCTCATTTAAGTGGTGAAAATTAAGGGTTTCACGCGTTCTTTTTATTTCATGGAACTGGCAGTAACAGTTCAATTTAAGCTGGCCCCGTTATTAAAAAAAGTCGAATTAATGGCTCGTCCTAACATAGAGCCAGACTCGTTCCCAGTCACTCCTGAGGCGGTTTTGACTAGAACGCATTGCATCAAGGGAAGGCCGCACGGAAATCTTTTCTTTCGCCCTTCCCAGCCTGCCCCGCGACCTTGACATCATTTCTCCCCGGTCTTTCATCGCCTTTGAAGAACAAATAAGTAGGGACTGGGAACGAGTCTGACATAGAGCAATTCGTTGTCGAAATTGCAAACCAATTTCACCGCTGGACTTTATGTTACGGAATTCTGCTTCAACAATTTCTCTGGTGATTTCTTTGGCATAATTATTACATCAATAAAAGCTGATACCAGAAATTTCAGTAAAAAATATATTTACACTAGTGGGTCTATTTAATTACCACCAGTATAATCGAATTATTTCATATTATTGCCGAATGATAGCCGTAGTTCTTCTTAAAGTTGCGTAGTAATCCCTTTAAAACCGAAAAAGTTATGAGAAAAAGTTTGTCATAGTTCAATGCGCTTTTTAATGACTGAACCACCTTAAACAGCAGAGAAATGCTGACAGCAGCGCTCAATGAACGATTTTACAACAGGACAGTACTGATTCTTCACATTCACTTAAGTTGTCTCAAAAGTGAATGCTGCCGGTTCAAAGGCGAGAACCACCCCCTTAGTCAGCGTATATAATAAAGAGCACCACCGGAGATCATTGATACTGCTGCACAAGGTTCTACCCTTATAGTTTTCTCTAGCCCGCGAGCAAGCTCTCCTGGGCTGCTCTGGTGGCGGGGCGGTAAAAGAAAAGGGAGGTTGCAACTACGTCTCTGGAATTTGAAGTCCACCTCCAATTCCGCTGTGGCTCCCCATCGACTGAGCTGTCAGATTTCCGCCAATCAGGGCGAATGTAAACAAACATTGAAAAACACGTGCAAGGGTAATGACGTCATTGCTAACGTCATCTCCGCCACTCAGAATTCGCATCAACTTTTTTGATGCAGAGATTCAAATTCCAGAGACGTAGTTGTTGCAAGCTCTCCTTCCTTACCCCCCCCCCCCCACCCCCCCCCCCCCCCTGCCAGAGTGCTTCAGAGAGCTTGCTCGCAGGCTAAGTTTTCTCGATCTTTTAGTCTCTTCAGATGGTGATTCGGATGTGTTTCGTCCACTGGCCACTTTGATGTCAGCCCTAAAGAGAGGTGGTAAGGCAGACTGGCCTATTCATACCCGTATATATCTAGAAACAACTAGACAAAGAAACTACAACATTTGCATGGAATTTATGACCAATCCTGGCAAGCTATTTTATGCGCTTTATGTTTGCTTATGTTTGACCTTGGTTGCCCGGTGTACACCTCAACTTTTTTAGGTATCCTGTGTGAGCTGCGAAATGTTTTATTATGGGGGGTCTAGTGATTTATCTTTTTATTCGATTATCATTTACAGTATTCGATTTTGGACATCCGGTTGACCTGTTATGTTTCAGGCCAATACTTTGCTACACTTAGAGTTTCTACGGGGACTTGTATTGCAGTTAATGAGTAAAGTCAGAAATGACAAATTTAAACCGGAAAAATTCCATGCCGTAAACGTAGGATTCATGAGTTTCACTCTTGTTGATACCACCGCATCTCTGTCGTAATGTGAACCATTTATTGTTATATCTGCAGCAGCACAGATTGACAAGCAATCGGTTGTCTCCAAAGAAGATCTCGACTACATTGAGATGCGTGCTTTGTTGGAAACACAGAGAGAAACTGTTGGTTGTTTGGGAACAATTCCATTCTAGAAACATTTCTTAGCTGGGGAATGTAATTGCAACAACACAGAACAACTGGATAACTGGAGCGAGGATCCAGCACTTAGGATGTTACGGCGACTTGCTTAGTCTGAAATGTCATACGTCTTCACCATTTCAGACTACGACTTGCTTTGCTTTCGAAGGAATCAGTCTGAGCGGTACCATCCAGTGTTCTTCACAGTAATCACTATTGTGGACAAGGTTACCTGTAGTCAACATTTTAAAGCTCTCGGCGTCCGTTCGACGAAACCTTAATTGTTCTTTGATAAGGTGACTACGAGTACGAGATTTGACTTAAAGTGTTTTCGCCTACTCTAAAAAAATAGACTTTTCAGAAAGCTGCATCGTACTTTTTTTCACGAGAAACGTTAGCAAATGCAATGTTGTCTTTATTAGACTGCAAAACAGTCCGTATTTTTGCTGCGCTTATTCAAGTAAGCGCGAGCAGTCAAACGGGCGTGTGAGGCTCGCGCGCTTCGCGCGTGTAATACTCTTACGCCACGGCTTTACCGATTTCCTTACTGATTTTGAGAAAAAACCCGACTGTTTTGCAGTCTATGTCTTTATCGAAGGAGGTTGCACCCTCTCCCGACTGCAAAATGATAAAACTTGTAACATTTGATATCTTGTTTCCGCCATTACGACATTAGGGAGCTTTAGCAACGACGACGGTGACGTCAGCGACAACGTCAAAAAAACAATAGGCTTATTAAGCAAAACAACAACTTTGCACGTGCATCACGTTTTTTTTGTACATTTCAATGCCGTCACTGCACGACTACGGAGTGAAAATGCCTAATTTCACGTTTTATGGAGGACGTAAACAAGCGAAGACCAATTTTTCTTTCTTTTTCAAAACTTGAGTGTGGTCCCTAAGAAATCAACTCCAGGGAAATTTGTCTACATTTGACATTTTCAGGGAACTGGAATAAGCGTGATACAGTTTGAAAAACGCGAATTCATTTTAAAAGTGACTTTTTCGTTGCCGTCGCCGTCAGCGATGCTGAGAATGTCGACGGCTATCACGTTTTCCCGCCAAAATCACGATGGCTCACGCGTGAACACTAATGGGTATTGAGAAAATCCGGCTCATACTCGTCCTCGTGTGAGAATCTAAAGTTCTCTAATAACAACGACAACGACGATGATGATTCATTTACATGAATATGATGACAGCACAGATGTAACCACCCGCAAATACGTACAGCTGGTTTATTATACATTCAAAATATTCCTCCGTTTCTGATTGGCTAAAATCCCACGCATAATTCATCATAACCAGCTACTGTCGACCAAATTTGGAAGAATCCTGCGGTATATGAAAAATGACGTCAATTGTGCAGCATAATTGTCAGAAAACTGAACAGTTAACCGAGAAGACCTGGGGACGAGGTTATGTTGTTTTGGTAATGAGTACAAAGTGGCGTTTTGTGGAGGACGTGAATACAGACAACGACTTTCTTTATCCCTTCCTGAACTGTTGATACAGTCTTTTAGAATTCACTGACTCCAGATTCAATATCGTATTCGTATTCAAAGCTTATAAGGTCCCTAGTTGATCTGAGTAACATGAGCTGGAAGTTAGGTTTATCTGTCGTGCAAAGGCAACGAGGGAACCAAAAACATTGTAATTATTTCCACTTGAAATATTGGAGTATAGAAATGACCAAGAGATTTCATTATTTCGTAATGTAAATAGTGCAATTAACTGAGATTAGAAAAAATAGATTTCATTTTATAATTATATAATTTTGTATTTATAGATTTTATAATGCTGAAGATGTATGAGTGTTTTTTATAAAATATATGGTAAGAAATTCACTTTTGTGTCTTTCTTTTAATTTAGCCTGTCTCTATAATGCTAACGAGATTTTCGGTTTGATGTCAATAGCAACTGGAAATTTTAGTGAAATAGTTTCTCATTTCAAGAGTCATTTTTCCATGTAACTAGCCATATATACCTTTTTTAAATCTTAATTTCACTAAACGTTTAACCGGATTACTATTTACACGCTCTACCTAGATGTACCATTCCATTTACTCTTGCGTGTGGTTTAATTTGTAAGGTGTTTTTCTCACACCAATCACAAAACTCTTTTCACCTCCAACCAAAGAGGAATTTAATTAGTGCGTAAAAACAAAGAGTTTTATGAGCTTGTCTAGGTAGGTGTCCTCCGTAAATAGAACTTGATTGATTAAACCCGGTTTGGGAAACCGCAATTAACACCAATAGTGGAAACTAGCTGAGAAACGATTGGCAAGCAGAGAAGAAAATACTTGTAATTTAATTATCCTTGGTCTACTTTGAGTAAAAGGCTTGTGTTGTTTGGCTACATGCTTATTTCGTTCTACTGGTGATAAGTTCTGTTCGCAGTGTTTTTCAAGCCTCTTACATTCTACCTGTTTATGATGTTTTTACTGGATAAATCAAGAACTTCTGTAAGTAAGATTTATTTTTTTTCTTTGTACTTTGAAAGGTGTTGCTATTGAAAAGTCTAATTGTACTATATGTAACAAATTCCATCTTTACAAACAATAAGTGAATATGTGTCGCATTGCTAAAACGTTCTAGAGAAAGTCCCACAAATTTGTTTTCACCAGTGAGGGGTTTTCTTTTCTTTCTCTTGGTTTCATTAGGCTAAGCGTTTAGTTTTGATGATATTTTAATATTGTTTTTCATATACCAAGGATAAATAAAATTTTTCCCATTCAGTTAATCGATTAACGTATCCAACACAACCTTGACACATCGAAAAGATTAGATTTTGTTGAAATCCGTTGCTATGGAAAATCAAATCTTTTAATGACAGAAGAAAAACATCGAGAAATAATTTAGTTTTCACTTTGCTTTATTAGATGGCTGTTTTCCTTTCTTTCTATCTCTTTCTTTATTCTCTCTATGAAGCGATTTTAACTACATGTACTTCTCTTCCTTGTTTGTTTGTTTCTTTTGTTTTTGTTTTTGTTTTTTTCAGTTAATTGATAAGCTAGCTAGGACGATTAGTCGTATTCACTTATTGTTTAGTCCCACAGCCGGTTGTTTCAAGACTTAGGATATAACATAAACTAAATATATGTTCTTTCTTATTCACCAAAAGTCTTTGCTTGGCCGAGCACTTTTCACTCACTACGTTTCGATTCGTCAGTTTCTTTATCACCATCTGACACTCCTTTTCACAGAACTTTAGAACGCATAACGAAGCTTGTGGGAGGGTGCCATAGATCCAGCTTTACGTTTCCCCATTTCAAAACATGTGACTATCCCTTGAATTGATTTTTTTTTGTTACTTAAACACGGTACTCTACGCAAAGCAAAGGTGGTTGTTTCTTCAAGAGAGTAATAAGATGTTGAAGTGTTTATTACCTAGACCGCTCCCAGTAAACAGTAAGAAGTAGAAATCCGAGGATTAGGCAGTGGCACTCGGCCGCTATTGCCTAACTCCTGGACTTGTTTCTCAAAATAACTTGACAATTGAGAAATGTGTGGTGGATACACTCTCTTGTTTCTCTGACCGGCTGATTCTCTCTTGTGCAAGCTAAGTGCCTGGAATCCCGAGATTACTCATGCAGCTAAAAGCCTTCAAAAGATGTTTCGACGAGTCGCTTCGAAGGTTTACCTGACTATAAAATTATATTGATTAAAAACAACCCGTGTTCAATAATTGTTTCTTCATCGAAAAGTAGCCCGGGATAAAAAAAAGGCACGAGTTCAAGCTAACTTGAACTTTTTGTTTGTTTTCAGTTAGAGGAACTGAAGGAAGTGTCCCATACTGCACAGGAAGCGAAGCTAGACAGAGAGCTACTTCGTTTTGAGGATATGCTCGAGTTGTTTTTTGCTGATAAAGACATGTTTTTGGAGAATCTCTACTGGCGGCTTAAACAGGTTACTTCCCTGTGGAGATCGTGGAGGGTACAAAGATTGCGTGACGTGCCAGTAACCCACCTTGTGTCCACAAAACAGGTAAAGACTGAAATTCGTGACATTAGAACTTGGGTAAATTGAAGTGCTGACGTTGACATGTCCTTTTCCCTCTCCCTTTCCATTGGAAGAGAAAAAGCGAGGTACCAGAGCAGATTGATCCTAGTTAGGTGTCCTTGATTGTGGGTTGGGAAAAAAGCTAAAAAAAATATTATGCTCGTCGCTTCATGGATGTGTACCCCACGATTGAGTGTCATATAGTCTCCACCTTGCGCATCAAGCGGAGGCTGGAAATAAATTTAATAAAAATATATATTACTCTCTTGCACGACGGTCCACACTGGGCTACGCGCATGCTTCCCCGTTCGGTCAAATGTATGCTGCAGTTTTCCTTCTTTGTCGTTTATCGTGACCAATGGAATGGAAGCATGGAAAAGGCCATGTAATCATTATAAATAAATCTTGAGAGGTTTTCTCGACCATGCTTAACCGAGTGGTGACGTCACCGATAGACATCCTTGTCCGGCCCGTTTAAAGTTCGCGCGGACAACAAAGCAAGAATTACATTAAGGAGCCCAAAACTGTGACCGCTTTTAATTTATTCACATTCTTTCATACAGGTTTAATCCAATCAGGAGCTGGAAACCGTTCTCGACTTCTGATTGGTTAATGTCAACATGAAAGAATGTGAATCAATTAAAGGAGGTCACACTTTTGGACTCCTTGATGTAAACATCCCTTTTTAGATCAACAAGACACTCGTTCCTTTATTAAATTTCTTGTGTTCGACTGCACCACGTTGAGTAAAGTCCTAAAATAAAAGTGAAGTATATTCGCAGTTCAATATTACTGTGATAACCGAAGAGCTATAACACTTTCTAATTTGTGTGCCTTTTCTATTTAAATCTATAGGTAGAAAACCTTATTTATTGGGAAAAAAATATCGCAGGTAAAAAGATGGCGGCGAAGTTGAAAGTTGTCAAGAAAAGACCAGATGACATGTTGGTTAGATTTCTACAAGCCTGCAAAGAGTCTCGCCAGCTCTTTAGACAATTTTTTTCCTCGATATACACACCTCTTCACCAACCTTTCGCTGACGAAAAAGCTGCGTCTATAGCAAAGGAACTGGAACGAATCCTTAAACAGTGGAGCTCTCTCCACGTACCAGGCCCCATTAATCACAGAATGCTGAGCGCAGAAAGTTCTGAAGTTGTTCACAATATGAAGATCACAAACAAACCACGTGACACGCAATTTAACCTCATTTTGAGACTAGTGCCAGACTTTGCCGTGAAAGGCTATAAAGCTCTCTTTCTTGCACGTCAGTGGAGAAATATGTTGGGTTCATCTGGTTACTGGAGGGAGTTGAAATTCATCCAAAGCAAGAAGCAGTGGGCCTCGAGGTCTGAACCTTCTGATTCAAGTGTTTGTAGCAGTACTTTTTTTAAGTTAGAAAAGGAATTGTCCTGTTTTGGAGAGGGGAAGATGACGGAGTCAAAAGGTCGTGTAATTGGAATAGGCGACAGAACAGCATCACGTGACTATGAAGTGCTTGGAACGAATATGAAATTTCATTCGCTAAGAGAAGCCGATAAGAGATTCGCTTGCTCGAGCTCATTCAATTTAGACACAAACAAGCAACGAAGAGAACCTTCAAGGATGGATCTAAAGCGAAAACAGGTCAAAGTACCGAGAATCAAAACAGAAATTCTTGGTTGGAAACTAAGATGGCGTGACACGGCCGAGAAAACCGTAGAGGAACCGTTGTTACACACTTTAGATGTGTCAAGGACGAAATGCTGGGGTTCACGAAAACAGATTTCAAAAGAAAAGCAACAAAAAAAGTTTGCTGATCATCAGTATCTCAAGTCACTCCAACGCGCCCAAACAAAGTGATGATCAGAGAAGCTATTGCGAGGTCATTCAGGCTTTGGGGTATCATGTTTCAAATTTGCGCAGTTACTAACGTCTTTGAAAAGGTAGGAACTAGACAAAGTTCTTATCGACTTAAACAGGTTGATCCAGATTTAGTGACCAGCCTTTTCAGTGAAAACCTGGGTTTGCAGGCCGGGGTTTTCATCAGTTTTCACGGGCTCATAAACCAGATTTTAGTCGATGTCATTTCAAAGGGCGGGAAGAACGCACAAGGTGGGCTACGATGCCTGCGTTGATTGGTTTATCTCTGTCATGTGCGCTGTCTCTAGCGTTGCGTGGAAGAGAAGGCCAAAACCCGACTATATATTCAATTCATCATTGCAACATCCGCTACACCAAGAAATTACAAGTATTTTAACCTAGAAATCTGTGTTCACGATTAGCCTACGCTGCCCGAAAGTAAAGAAGAAAGAAGACTTTTTGACGGTCTTCCAAGACGCATTAATGTCAGGTAAAGACAAGCACGTGTAAATCATCACTATAAGTTTTGACTACACTCAAGCTGTTGTAGCTTTCTTAAAGCGCCTTACACATTTATTTCCTTTGGCTTCAAATATATAACAACCTGGTAACAATGTCATCACCTTTACATCAGCAAAAAATAGTCTTTATCCTACAAAACCCATTGAACAGGAACCAATTTTGGGATAATACATCAAAGTAACGAACGTATAGAAGAATGATTAAAGGTTTTCATTCACACTGTTGAAATAATACGTACATTCATGTTGTTGTTATTGTTGTACTCTACTGGTAGTATTATCACATTCCTAGCCGTGTGATATTACACTGATATTCTTTTTTAGTGTTTTCTTATCTACTTTTGTATCTACTAAAGGTTTCTACTTAAGTTGAAGTGAGCAGTTTCATTTCTCTAAAACGAAAAAAAAAATTACACCCGAGGGTGAAATGAAACCGATTTTGGCTTCTTTTCTTTTGAACACCATAATGTGCCTAAATATAACTCTCTATGAGCCTTTAACCAGTTATTGCTAACTTTGGTTTACACGAGTTTGAAAAACTTTAGTTATGCCTGCATCTTTCCCAGCCTGTTTAATTTCGACGGGGAAAGTTGTTTGATTATAAACCCCGCAAGAAGCTGCTGGAAGAGCACAACTTAAGATGTTTGATTATCCACTGGGCATGAGGCCACGTACAATTGTAACTTTTATACTACTACATGAGAAATTTCTGCAATTTGACTGGCTTAGAGCAGTGGTATTTCAGCTTAATTTGAAATACCTACATGTGAAAATTACAAACCTTTTGCGGGTAGTAGTATAAACAAATAATAGCATGATTTGTAGTGGTATTTGGCAAAAATACCACTCGTGATATTTCAAAATTGTCTCAAATTTCACTCGCCTAACGGCTCGTGAAATTACGTATAACAATTTCGAAATATCGCTCATGGTATTTATGCCAAATACCACTACAAATCATGCTATTACCTATACTAATGTTCTTAACGGAATTTTTCCTTTTTTTGTTTGTTTTTGTTTTTGCATTTCTGCATATGCATTCATATAAGAGTAATGAGGGAAAAATGGGGAAAACGTTTCCTTAAGTAAAAAGGGGTGACCTGAAATGGTTAAACAAACATGTGATAACTTGATGACCTGCAATGGTAAGCTGCGTAAAAAATAATATATAAATTTATAGTTATATTACTTAGGAAGTTTTTGCCTTAACATGCATATGTTTTCTAAATACATAAAAAAGTGAATCTCTTAACGACTGATCTCGAAACCTTTTGTTTAAAAGATTTCGCCCAATTAGAATTTTTTATAGAAAGAACTGTGATCATGCGGCAGTATGCTAGCGAATGTTGCGCTAATCTCAGCGAATATCTTCATGAAACAATTTTTGTTTCAAGCATAGCTTTTGATAAAGTTTTCCTTGGTATCTGCTCGGGACGAGATTTCACTCTAACTGAAAGAGCAAAAGAAGCTGAAAGTAGTGAGGTATATTGTTGCTATAAGATGTAAATGTCTCACTGCAATTTCTAGTGGCATTGTTATATGTACAACAATATGAACAGTAAATGTAAATAATTCCGAAAATGACTGATGGCCTTCTGCCGAATACATGAGTGCACTGAAGGCTTGCTATGGCACTCTCGACTGATTGATTCCCTTCTGTAGCGTAGTAGGCACTGCCCTTGGTGAAAGGAGCTGCAATGCAAAAAAATTAAAAGAAATTACGTATTAAGTTTTCTAGCATCGACTTAGCACCGACAACATGATTTTTATTAACAGAACCATAATCATGTAAAACTAAGCTTTTGTTTATCTTCAACTGCCCATTTACACTGTAGCTACATCTCTTTACAGAATAAATAGAAAGAGCCAACCCCCTACCCCGCAAGTCAAAGAGGGAGCTGTCTTGGATTGTCCTCGTTAAAGTTTTCCTCAAAAAGTCACAAACTTAAACCAACTTCGCACACTTACAACCCTGCTACCACCAAAGGACCCATTTAACCGTAACTCACGAGTGGCACGGATTTATATATCTGAAAAACAATATTTCTGTTATCATGGTTGTAGTTTTAGATGTTTACTTCATTGTTTATTTTTAAATTTTCCAACATTATGTTATTTCTTTTTCATAGCATTTTCCTAAGTTCCTTTAAAAAATCTTTCGGTCTGACGGGTGTATTAAGAGGCCGGATCCGAAGACATCCAGTCCCGGAAATTACTTCCCGTTAAAGTCTTACCTTTTAAAGCTTTGATTCGAACATGTTTACGATACTGTCCGTGACGTGGTTTCCTAGAAAGGGAAGGAAATGTAATCATTATTGTTCATTCAAATTTATTTCTCCCCGGCTAATAGACCATTTTCGTTTTACTTAAATTCATACTTGGCTCTGAGGCTTGGGGGAATAAAACAAAAGAAATGTGTTATTCATTGCTAAGACAACCCGCTGGAGCTGACCAAATTTGGAAGTGAGTAGATTATATCATAGTTGACGTCAGTCACTCTGACGTCGATGTGTCTTGGCGTTTAATAGTGCAGGTTAAACTGTTTATGTCACTCTCGGTAATTTTTGGCTGCTTAAGTATTTGATCAAAGATAACAATACAAAACAATACCAATTGTTCCCAAATCAAGGTCTCTTTTTGATACGTAGTCTAGCACATTAATACGTGAATTATAAATAATTCAAGGAAAGAAAACAGACAGATTCACTTTCTTATTATTATATGGGTCCCACTTTTTTAAATCGACTAAAAATGCGGTAATAAACTTTCTGTCAGCTTGTGGCTTGGATGAAAAATTAATATTTATAGTGACTTTGTACAACAACAGTTAACGGCTCAGCGAATTTTGACTATGGGGCCAGTTTAGGAAGCATTGTGAATAATTTCAGGAAAAAAAATTGTCAGATTTTCTTTTTTAAAAGTGATGGAAAATATTAAATTCAATACATGTTTGAATAATAACAAGTGCCCCATCCCAGGTAGAAGTTCATTGGTGGCAGCGGCCCCAAAGATCGAGAACACACGACTTTACATACCGTATGCCTAATCAAATACCCAGGGAATGGACTTGCCTGGAACTATGGAACCATTAGTGGTTAATAAAAGTCAGCTTAACTTACTGATTTCTGGTAAACACGCCTTTTCTTTACACATGCACCTTCCTCCAGCGAAAAATTCAAGAATATCTTCTAGTCTTTCATCCATTTTACACACGGGGTTTTTTGGTGTTGTTTTACATAGAGGCCTGCACCGAGTTTTGCCATTCTTCCTGCAACGGCACTTGAGCCTGCAATCTTTGGTGATGAACACGCGACCACGCCTGTATTGCCGACCATCTACCCGACAAAACTTTGCCTTGGGAACTAAAATGAAATGATAACGTTAGAAGAAGTTTAAAATCACAATACAGATAAATCACGATTTGTTAAACCCATTGGAAAAAATGAAATTGATTCAAAGTCTGAAGTCTGACGCCGGAAATAAGCAGGAAAGCTAACCGTACTAAAATGCCACTGAAAACACAGCATCCTGTTGTTAAAAGTCGTCTCAGTCAATTCGTCACGGGACGGAATATTAATCGCTAATTATAACTGGACGAGTTCCATTACTTCACTGATACTACAAGCAACTTCGTGGACCAAAGCGAGAACCCGATTTTCCCTTGTATTTCCTGCATAATGCGGGTAAGATTAAGACCATTTCAAAAGGTTTGGAAAATCTAAGAATTTGAAAGTTTTCCCGATTAGCTTAATTGTCTAAGAACATCCCAGTCTGCTAATACAGCGTCTCTAGAGGGCTCCTCTTTGCTGGGACGCCTCGCCAAGCGTCCCAGCAGCGGGCAGTGATAAAAGGCGGCCGCTGTATTTGCAAGCTCGGTTCACCCTATTTTCGTCAAAACAACCAGTGTGTCCCAATTATAAATAGTGTTGTACTGTCCCCTTATTTGATGGCCGTCACGACAGCTTACTTACCAGGTACACATTCCTGTATTTCACAAGAACACCCTCGTGTTTCTACCAAAGCAATAATGCCTTTCCCTTTGGGTCGCTTTCCCCTGCCACATTTTATCTTTGGACACATGGGAGTACAAGATATTTCCCCGTTCTCATTGCACCTGCAAGTCTTTGAGCAGTTTCCTAAAGTGAACGTCTCACCAACTTTGTATTTTCTGCTGGTATCAGGAATGTAGCAGAAAACTAGAGAAAAATGAGAGAAGACATTATAGCTAACTAGTAGGTTTTTCAATCCTCTTAGTTCAGTAAAGAGATCTGTTAAATGTGATTTCTTAATTTCCACTTTTACGCCTGATAGTTTGCAATATGAAAATGAGCGAGTAGTCTCTTTTCGGCGCCGAAAAACAAGGGAATGTCAATATCGATCTGTGCACTAGCTCCGGACCTGCATGGAGTCCCCATGTTGGTTTATGGGATAAGCTGCCACTTCCGAACCTTATTGGAAATCACGTCCCCCAACTAGACTCAAACTAGATTTCTAAAATGAGGGCATCACCATCAAACGTCAGTCATTATCAACTGATTTTCAGTGCATGAAGAACTAGGACTGTTTACCGGCTAAACGAAAAAGTACCGTACCATTTCTCAGTAAAAGCGGTGGTAAAACCTAAGCTATTAAATCGTGGCCTTTGCACTCGCCTGTTCTGTTTTCACCGCGCTTCGCGTGATTATGATTGGTTAAAACCGTAAAATTCCGCTACAAGAAGGTGTCGCTAATTTTGTTTTTCTGTTTATTCAATCCCTTTAGGACCGCAAGGAAAATATTTTCCTTGCATGATTTATAAGACTTGCCCTAAAACAGCCGGTTTTCGTCTAATTTACCAAGTTTTAAATAGTGTTACTTCATTTTGATTAAAGATACCTGAAAAACCGGTTATAATACTGCTGCTAATTCCTGAAGTTTTATGATTATATTACCTTTAACTATTATTTAATTAATGAAGTAATACGTTTTATCTAAAAGAACTATTTTGTCACTTATTCTTGTTTTGGGTCACCTACTCGGTTAGTTCTATGAACTATTTAGGTGCCCCAAACTTCGGACAATTGGCCTAAAGTTTTCTTTTCACTCGCACTGATTTGTATTAATATTCTGTGTGAATCTAAATAAAAATTGGCTTGACTTGACTTGACTTGAGTCCCTAGCCATTCTCTGTTGTCCCGTTGTCCGCGCGAAGTCTCTCTCTCTGACGTCACAGCTCACGGTAGAGTTAGGGCTTTCCACAAGTTGCTCGGTTACTGTTTAGCAACTTCTCCTATTTCGAGAAACTTTGTATTCTGAGCAATTTTTCTAGTTTTCTAGCAATTCTGAGATATCGGAACACCCTTTAGTGTTTAAATTGGGCTTTCTTAAACATTTTACAATGTTTTAGAAGACAATTTGTGAATTTCCTGTGGAAAAAAAATGCCAGATCCTCTTCCCTAGGGTAGATCAATGTCAGCGGTTTTTTAAAGAAAATTCGAAATGGCGGACGAAGCCTGTCTCAGGTGAAGGTCATTCAACAATTTTATTGGCTCATACTAGAATTTTTACAAGATAAATTTTGATATTGACAAGAGCACATGACTATGAGGCCATGGACTCGTGATGTTGACGCGTAGTCTTTACTCATAAATGTTTTGATTTTAATTGAGGACAGAGTTATTTTGCAACGCCCCAAAATTGTACAAAAATGCTTAGAATTTCTTTATTTTGTTTTGCAATTTGCATATTTTTGCTTCAGATCAAATAAAGGAAGAGGATAACAAAAAATTTTCGTTTTTTAAAGCAACTTTGAGCGACTTTCGTCACAAAAAGCAACTTTTGGCTTTTTTTGATAACTTTTAAGTAACGTTTTGAGAATTACGGGAAACTTTTCGAGAAACATCGCGCAACTTGTGGAAAGCCCAAGGTAGAGTCCAAGATTGTCCTTTCTCAGCCGAGAACGCCTAGGGACTAGGCTGGCCCTAAAGGCTTGGCCCTTGCATGCCAGAGCTCCTACGTTCAAAATATTTGCCGCGGACAATCTCTTTATGTCTAGAAGTAAATTTAATTTTTCATTTATGTCTGATAACTAATTGGCGGGAATCTTTCTGATTTCTTTACACTCGGTTATGTTTGTGTCTCAGTTAGGACGACTCATACAACGGAAATACTGTTAAATTGCTTAATGCTTTTTTTGCCCGGATAAGAAAAGAGATCTTATTGAAGGTTACGTGGCGCTGCCAAGAGAGGAAGATATAGAACAAAACTGGCGCAGAGTTCACGTTTAAGTGTGTAAACAGCTCGGGAGACTTTCGTGCGACACAAGATAAAGCTGGGCCCGAGCTGGGTGGGCTTATCGACTCACAAACATTTTTTTAGTACAATCGGTAATCCACAGCCGAGCACAAATGAAATCCTTCCGCAAATCGCCCACTTAAATTAAGTCAGTTTTTAGCGTTCGTTTATCGAGTTGAAATTTCGAATTGCTTTCGATGATCCCATCAGAAAGCCCACTGGATCAAAACAGCAAATAATTGATGAAATACAAAAAAGTTTTCACAGGGGACAAAGACATAAAATTCCCTTTACGTAGTATGACTTTATGCAGAGACAAAAAAAGGCAAAACTCAATTGCATGATACATGCCAAACATCCGGCCTTCGCGAATTATACCGCAAACATTTTACACCACACTTGATTAATTAAAAAGCACTAAAGCGAGAAAAGAGGACCAAATTGGTTCTTAAGTGAAGTTTTCGCGCTCTTTTGATTACTAGCGACCTCGAACCTTGGTTATTACACCAAATAGGAAGCAAATACTCCTTTACTTGCTCAAAACGTGATGTGAATGACATCAGTCAGCGCGGCACTCGAAAGAAAAAGATTTCCCACTTACAGGTAGAATTACAAGTAACTCTCTTTGCGGCTTTTTAAGTCAAGAGGATTAAAGGAGAGGAAAAGTATGCTCAAAAACGCCGACTTGTTACAGTACATATCCGATATCATATGCTTGCTTCTTAAACACTAGCTTAAAGGGTTTTACTACTTACACATTTAATGATGTAATAGTGCCCGAGGTTCAAAAGCTAACAGAACACGGCACAATGAATAAGTGTGCAACAACGAACTTCATTTAAACATATTTATTAAGGGAATTTCAGTTTTCTAACGGTTTTTCACGACATGAGGTATAACTTCCTCTGGCAGTGAATAAATGGAATTTTTCTAACCGTGCTAGCGCCATACATACTTAAATCACAATTGGTTAATAACCGCGGTGTCTGTGTATTGTGTATTTACTTTTCGGAGTTATTACACCAGGCTTTCCCAGAATGTATTATATTGCGCTTAATAAGGTTACAAAATTTGTACTAAGAAAGTACCGAAAAACAGCACGCAAAACAGCTGCATTAATGGACATTAATCTTTAAGGTCATGTCAACTTCAACCAAAGTGATTCGCAGAATAGTTATTGGCAAACAAGCCAAACGCTCAAACCAGCCAAAAAGGATTACTGTAACCGCATGCACACGCTAGTTGAACTTTTGATTTAGTACACTCGACAGTTCCCTGGCATGTGAATACGGATGTTTAGACCGAAAAACGTAAAATAAAGAGAAACTGGAAAACAACTCTTGCCTTGAGGTGTACGGAAACTAGCCTTAATTTTCTCAGAGGTTGAAAAGGAAACAGAATTCAGACAAGCGAAATCTATCTTTGTATGAATGATGTGTGTAGAGGATTGTTTTGCACAACTTATAATAAGCCGGTTTAAAACTCTTGCTGAGGCACTTGCTAATTAGCAAAACGTGAGAAAATCTAAATGTACACATGATCGAGTTGTTCAAAAGCTGGATAGCGCTATCCACCGGATAAATCACTATCCAGTGGATAGAGATTTATCCGGTGGACAGCGCACTTTTTGAACAACTGCAGCCAGTTCTCTAATAAACTGTTACAAGTTCTGGATGAAAGCCGGGCGCAAGTGCTCACTTGTGTTCTCCGCGTTTTCCTTTTTTATTATAATGAAGGTAAATATGTTGCCAAAAATTACCGTTTAGTGGGACGCAATATTGCCGTTTGCAAGAGCAATGGACTCCTCCTGAACCAAATGGAGCCTCATCCTCATGGAGCTCTGATCCGGGGGGGCACTGAACAGGTGACGCTTGTGGACAGAGTTCCATGCAACTAACTACGCCACTGACGCTGCAATAGCACAATGTACAGTCGCTTGTAATGAAGGAAGAATTTATGGGGTGTGGGTTCCGATCTCCTTTGATCACGCAGCTGGTCACATCTAGTGATTAAAACAAAAAAGAATTCTAAATCATAACTTGCATTTAGGAAGTTCTTGTTACTACAAAAACAGTGCTTTAGAGGCTTTAAGCATCACCTTTTGAACTTGTTCCATCTTGTGATAAACTCCTAGCGATAACTACAATGAAAAATATATTAACAGTCCAGATAAGTAATAAGCAAATTAAGAGTTCCGTATGTTAAAACGGAACGAGATTCTTTCCGCATTTCTCGGTGAATAATGCTACTAGTTAGACTACCTCAGAGGGAAGGTATAGACGGAGTTATAACCTCAATAGAAGCCAAACGCCCCTCGTGTAACAAGAATCACGTAAGGTGTGGTGCTTCATTGGCTCGATTTACACTAATTCATGGCGAGTTGTAACAAGAAAGATATGTAGAGCAGCTCTTTTCCGGGAGAGACTTTCTAACTATCGCGGAAGGGAAACATCAATTAATACATCTAAGTTTTCGTGCATAAATGTACTTTTCTGGATTTCGTCTCTATAATTCCGTTTATTGAGATCAAATTATCCTTTAACCTATTCTCTTTCGGTTTCATCACCTTTTTGCCCTGAAAACTCTCAAAGTTTGTTTTTTCTGTCTCTTTTTTTTTTCTTTCAATGAAGCAAGCCTATCTTACACCTTTTTTAAGGATTGGTGTTTTAGCTGGCACGAAGAATTAAATGCATTTTTAAGATGTTAGCAAATTAAAAACTTGCTTTAAAGCTTCAAAAACCGAAAGGAGGGAAAATTGAAAAATTAAGAGGTAATGACAGGCTGGCCTTTTTGGAACAATTGGCAGTGAACGCTCCTGTCAAGAGCGTGTGGCAATGAAAAGGTATGCCCTTCACGGAATCTCACTTTGAAACTAGATGGAAATTTAGGAATAAAGACAAAACAAATTACCGAAAGCCTTTTCCTTGTTCTCTGTGGTTCAAATTGTCTTTTCTTTTGTTTCAAACTCATTATCATGTTATTATTATACATTACCATACCTAAAACAAAAGAAAAGAAAATTTGAACCAAAGATAAAATTGAGCCACAACAAATATATATTTTCCACAAAAGACAGAAAATTGAAATTGAGCTTGGGAAAGAAGTATACGTAGTACTTGTCTGTACTACTAATGGCGGAAGTGTTTTGTTTTCTGGACAGTCAGAAATCGTCCCTTACCTGACAAGTAAGTAGGAAAAACTTAAGACTTTTATTGAAAAGGAAAAGGGCGTAAGGGAAGCTTTATTAGCGTCATCTTTAATGTCTGCGAGGGAGCAGTGCATGTACAGTACAACTTTATGTCACCTGGTGATAAACAAAGGAATTGGCATTACAGCCCAGGGCTTCTAGTATGCCAAATGCCTTTTCGCGTTCTGAATAAACTAGTACTCGGAAAATCTGGTGATGTATCAGTTTACTTGGAAAGCCGATTAGCAGAGCTTCAGAAATTCCGTTTCGTCGTAATGAGAAATGGCCACTCAAAGCGCAATCGTGCTGTTCTACTTGAAGTTTGTTTTTGTTTTGTCAAAGGGTGTCGTCAAAATATGCTAAGCTGTAGACGTAATGAAAGAGGGATGTCGTCAATGTCATAGACTTGTTTTCCACCTATCTTCAGCGCATGCAATCGGAACAAATAATATATAAACAACACAAGGATTATTAGGAGATAGCAAAAAGTAGAATAGAGGTTCGAAAACGCCTTTTTCCTCTTTCCGTGCGAACTAGGGCTTAACCGCCTTAAACGTGACCAAAACGGCGGCAGTCATCTGTCCTTGCTGAGTTGAGTGTTTTCTTTTCAACTATTCATTAATTTCATCTTCTTGCATCAAACGAAATTTATATTCGACAATAGATAGTTTGCCTTCGATAACTCAACTTTCTTTTCTTTTTTTTTTTTTTTGCGGTCCGGCCTTCCAGAAAGGACGATAAAAGTTAATACCACAAAGCTGAGCTCGACTCGATGTGGGTGTTGAATCAATTGGCAAGTTGACTTTCGTTGAAAGTTCTGCCTTACCATGTCATATAACTATTTTGCATGGTTAACTGAATGATTGTGATGACAAAATAATTCCATTGTCTGTTCGCTACTTTTATAATGCATGCTTAGTACGCTATGGCGCATGTCATAAAGAAAAAGTCAACAAAAATGTATTTTTTGTGTTCTAGGTTCTTCTAAGTTTGTTTTTAAATCGTCTTTCATTTTCGAGCATTGTCACCTACGGTAAACCCGCGGTAACATACAATTGAGTTATATAATTTCGTTACTGAGACTATTGGACAATTCTCGATTGGAAATTAACTAAGGCCCTAGTCTGTTCCATAATCACTTACAAAGTGCTATTGTGAAAGGTTTGAACCCAGGAGTCATTTCAAAGGTAGGTTGAAAGTTCTATTGCCTGCAGTTAGACAGGAAATCCAAATACGTTAGAATTAGACATCTTTTTATTCTCACCTGAACAATGTCTTCCAAATGTCGCAAGGAACACAACCAGGATCTGCACTGGCAAAATATACATCGCTGTCTTGGAGAATCTTTTAAGTTTCAACCTAAAAAAAAAAAGGCAAATTTTAGCGGTATTTCTATGTAGGACAAGTCGAGAAATAGCCAGACTTGCTTTTCGCGCACACTGCGTATCGAATACTATGCCGTATTAAAAGCCACTACACTTCAAGCTACGATCTAACTTGTATAAGTACTGAGCCTCTTTTGAGAAAAAAAGAAAACAATCACTACGATACGAACTTGTTGACCATCCGAGGTTATTGGTATCGTTTGACCAATTTGTTAATTCAATGAACACTTAATACATGTATGTACATTTAATATCAACGGCCAAAATGCATCATGGATCAGTTCACAGGATATTGTTTTCCTAAGCTGCTGGAACTGGCCCATTGGCTCTGGGCCGTAGGCTCTTCAATCCGTTTATATCAGTCGGCCTAACTGAGAGCTTTTATTTGACGCTGTGTGGGATAGTGTATAATAAACGGAAGTCATTAGATCAGAGAAGGGAAAGTGCGAATCATTAAAAAACGTATGAAATACAATTAATATAGCAGTCGAACACATTTTCGACACAGAAACACTCAATTAATTTGATTAAATTTCAATCAAATCTGAACCGTTGGCGTCACTAAATACCTTCTTTGTAAATAACTGTCCTTTCAAAGTAAAATGTTTCAAGAAATCGTATCCATCTTGAAATCTAGAGCGTTCGATGAGACCAGCAGTCGTAAACATGACATTCCTTATAGGATTTTGGCAGTTCTTGTTTCTGGTGAAGGGATTTTCAGGATTTTGAAGGCGTTCTTTGGTCTTAGTTCTTTCACAAGAATTGATACCACACGCCGAGATGGGCTAAGTGCTGCCCTGTACGATTAAAGGATAAAATCTGTTTTTGCGGTTAGCGTATGCAGCCATGTTCATCTTATACCTGTCGAAATGCGGCGTTTTATCACGAACCTCCAAATTGGCTTAGGCTGTAAACTGCATTTTTTAAATGTAAAACGATTTGTTCATCCGGGGATATGATTGTCAATATTTCCTGTTATTTTATCTCCGTTGTTCATTTTCCTTCTTTTTTAATTTACACACAAGTGCTTTTATTGTCCGTTACCTTTTGCAGCTTATTTGCGGATGTTAAACTTTGCCTATTGTCCAAGTTTTGTTCTGAAGGCCCAGGAAGGTGAGGTGATATGTACGCCCTTGGCTATATTTCATCAATCTTAGGTTATAGAGCTTTTTCACTCAAGTGGCCAGCAGCTTTGCAAATTCATTGGAACAGAAGAGAGTTTTTACATACGAAGAAGGTTAAAACTTTCAGGACTGGTTTGGGACACCAATATGGCCGCCGTGACGTCATGTGAAAATGAACTTGTTCTGTTCTTTTTCTTTGTATTTTGATACTGTTTATTCCACCTCAGTTTCCGTATCACCATAATGCTTTCGTGGGTTTGAAGTTGCTTTTCTAACCTCCAGTTCTTACTTGAAAACTCAGAGGGAATTAAGTTTTAAGGGTTTGGAAATAAATTCTAAAAAATTAGTCGCCATAAGACGACTCCACGGCCAGCCCAAAGTAATTTTTAAAATAGGTCCGCAATGCGTGTAGATGTGGCCTACGATTTACAAGGATAAACTTAAATGTTGTAAAAATTGAAAGGAATTAAGGAATGAAGTAATAACAGAGATAAATACGTGAATAAATAAATAAATAGTAGGTAAACATTGTTTTAGTGTTAGCAAATTTCAAGAAGTAGCTCTTGACTCGTCTACCTCAATTTCAGTTACCAAAGTCCTTTCGAGTGAAACTTTACCTAGCCTGCGCGCAGACGAAATTAAATTCTGGTTAACTCCGTCTGCGAAACAGCGCAGAAATCCTTGTTCTGGACTTCCAGCTGTGTACCCAGGTTTGAGTTCGCGCCACGATTGGCCAGTTAAAAAGGCCTTTGTTTTGTTTGTCGTGATCGCCAATCAGGATGAAGGGAAATTCGAAACGCACTTCCGGTGATTCGTTGAGTCCGTTGGGGGTCCAGAACAAGGATCTCTGCGCTGCTTCGCAGACGGTACTAATCAGAGTTTAGTGATCGTCTGCGCGCAGGCTAAACTTTACCATGGTACGATTTTTTATCTTATGAAATTAACTTAATTCTGATTAACTGAATAACCAGAACTGGAGGGATTACCTTTGGCCTAAATCCCTACCTATTGGTTACCCCGGCAACCATATTGTCGGTTTGAGAACAATGGCTGATAATGACTTCGCGGATTGCTCGCGCAGAACTATTTTAGAGAAATCCTGACGGAAAGTATTGTTTTCATAGAAAAGATTTTCGCAGATGCCCTGGTTGAGCTGTTCGAGTGTTTTTTCATCTGCTGATAAATGATTTCGAGTTCTAGGTTCTAAACAAGAGACTAGCAGTGGGGGGGTTGTAGCAAAAAGCTGATGGAATGACCAGCTCTTTATGTCCTTTATCAATTAACTAAATCTAGGATTGAAGAGGAAACAGAAGGATAGTGTTATCATAGTATAATTGTAATCATGATAAATTTCCGGAATTTTAAAGGTTGCGCTCGATTATCCGTATACCGGAACAGCGATACAGATAAATTTTACAAATCCCTTTCACATGGATTTTAGGACCCCTGGCGGCCATCTTAACACTGTATTTCAACCAGACTTGCATTTTTTACGGTGTAACGAAGGCCTGAACAGGCGAGTTGATTCCTTTTATTCTTATTCTGAAAAATCGTTAAACGAACGCGCCCTTACTTTGTAACAAAGAACAATATATCTGCTTAAAAGATAATCAATGATTTCAAAAGAACAAATCAAAGATAAATTGTTTCTTTAGTATAGAGCATTAGTGTAAAATGACAATCAATGCTTTGCCCCCAGTTGGGAATCACTAAAAGATCCCCCACTGACTTAGAAATTTGTTTTATCGATAGAAAGGAAATGTAATGATGGATGGCGAGAAAGGTATCTTGCAAAAAATGTTGTGTAATTTTCTAGACTTTTCGATTTCCGCTGATAAATTGCTAGTTTCCAGAAGTGTCCAATCGCTTTCAGTTGTTTGTGTCTTAGGGCAATATCATAATATTTGTCCAAATATTTTCGTGATAAGTTTTAACTTTACTTCAGTTTTCGCTGAGGCAATAAAATGCTTCATGTAAGAGAGATCACTTTCTCTATTTAATCTTTCTAAAAGCCGGATTTAAGAGTAATTATGTGGTTAAATGATTTTCTGGAATGTACGTAAAATCTTAGAAAATGAGCTCTGTTTGTGTTAAAAGGAAAAGAAAGGCCAACCGCAGACGGTCTGCTAAATGTGAAAAAGACTTTGAAACAAATTATCAAATAATATCATGTCCTATTAATTCAAGCAAATCTTACAGCAATGGAAGAGGAAGCATAATCAAAAAAGTGTCTAAACTGGTAAAATAAAGAGCAATACAGGAAGAATGTGAATCTCTCATTGCATATATTAATTCTTTTGTTTTGGCCTCTCTTGATGATGAGCTCCAAAGAAAAAACCGCGTCAAGTCATGCGATTAAAAAATGGACTTGTTCCTGATTCTACCCAAGGCTAAATAGGATTTCACCATTCAGTCCAGTTTTGATCACTTACCATTAATATTTACAGTAAACATTGTGAGTATTTCGTATTTGTTCACCCTTCTCTTATTAAAATCTAAAAAGCCTTGCTTTGCATTTAATCGCATTGCCGCCATTTAGCCAGAAAATTTGTCTAGCTTCTTCCTTTCAGACATTTAGCACATTACACAAATCTGAAAAACAAATAAGAAGTCTTAATCTGCAGCTGAGGTAGTATTATACAATTAAAAATCAACGGGCAAAGATTAAAATGCAAACGAATAGTAAAGACAATAGAAATGATAAAAAAATTAATAAATAAATAACAATCGAAAAAAGGGGTTCGCATTTCTAACTGAGATAGAAAAGTTTTAATTGTACTCCATCGGCCAAGTAGAACACTTCCAACTTATTTATTTATTTGATATTTATTCAAAGAGTAGCAAAAAGACGCAAAGCACATTAGGGACACAATGCCGGAACGGTCGAAATTGTTTTTCTAAAAAATTTAAAATGATAATGTCGGAACGGCCGGGGACTAGATGAGGCCATTAGTGAATTGACGGCTCATTTTGTCACGTGAGAAAACTATGAATAGAAAACGGCTGGGAATGGCAATGAAGGTACTGAGTGCAACATCTTTCAACCATATAAGGTCCGATTTGATCGTTGGACGAGATAGTTTTGCGGCATTGCAAACACTGAATTGGTGTGCATTCAGGTCACCCAAGACAGAAACCACAGACGATATTATAATAGTTTATTGTACTTTCGATCATCCACAACATCAAGTACGAGAGATATTATAAATTAACCTCATAATTGCAAACCAGCAAATCGAACGTTTTTCTCAGTTTACTTTACTCTGGTTGGTTGTTTGTTATGATAAGACAAATCAAAAACCTAATAAGTGATTGCTATGTTTTCAAAGATCACTTCAAATTGGACCATAGAACAACAGTCGCAAATCACTAACGTCTATGTCTTATCGCTGATGTCTTCACGGTCTATCTGGAGAGAAAGAGCCATGTGCCGTTTGTGTCTTTGAAAGAAATCTTGTGATATGATCATCTTTATGTGTTCACATTTTTTCTATATCTTACAAAGATCAAAGACAATAGAGGTTGTTCAACGAAGAGTTATTTTATTTTATTTTATTAAGCTTTGCCAAAAAAATAATAAATAACATACATATACATGGCAGGGTCACCACAACAGATAAACCGATTACTGTGGGCCCGAAGAGTGCAATGGGCTCTGCCTAATTTCTTCTCATGAAAACACAGCGCATACTATATATTCATCCCAGGTTAAAATGAGTTTGTTTTAAACCGAAGTTCTAAATCGTTTCTCACAACAGAATATCGTCATTTCTGACAGTTGTACATGTAGACTGAATACACAGATATTGTATCTTCACAAAGCCACAAGTTGTCTGGTTCTTAGTGTGGCATAATCACTACACTGAGATTTACTATTGAGGGTATTTAGCTCACAATCTAAGGAAAAATAGTTTGTCTCAAGACTAAATAATATGCGATTAGTTCCTGAAAGGATAAGGCAATTATTACTCAAGGCTTTTTTGAGGAACGACAGATGGCAGCAGCCGTAATTACAGCTAATCCTACCGCCCACTCAAGAAATGAAATTTGTTTTCCAAAAGCATCAGGGACCATCAGGCGTCGCAGACAAATTAGTCAAGTCTAATATAATGCATCGGTTGACGCAGTATCGACCGTTTTCCATCCTTTAGTACGACCTGGACGGCGGGATAAAGTTGTCAAAACAAACATTTTAAAATTACATAAGTAAAAAACGGAGAATTTGACTAATGAAAAAAGGCAGAGGGATTTTTATTCCTGGCGTTCTTCAAGTTTTTGGGACGGTCGAGTAAATACCTGGGAGCATTCGTTTCATCGTCATCAAATAAAAGGAAAACTGCATTTTTGCGTTTTCAATTTCCTTACTCTCTGTCATGGGGAGTTCATTGCCATTTGTTAGCAATTTCCTTGTTTTAAAGACCGTTCCCTTTTAAATGTGACCTCATGTTACCAATTATTGATTCAATTAATTTAGAGATCGGTTGGAATAGGAAAAGATCAATAACTCGGAGAGTGTCGCCGTCGTCGCTTCGTGTTTCTCTGAAGCCCCTGTCCGCATGCGGGAACGGAGAGAATCTATTAGGGCACTACACTGATGACGGTGCCAAATAAAAAGCATCCACGTCCGTCAGTGCTGTACTGTACGTTGTCAACAGAGCAATTCAGTCATGCCTCCACAAAGTGACACGTTACGAACTATTCGATACTTTTGTTGAGTTCATTAATTAACACTTGAAATAACTTACAAACAACGCTTTGAGTGTCTTTAGCGAAATGGAACTGATTTGAAATTACTTGGACATTATAGCGTGCAGGAGCGGAAATAGTCGAAATAGGGGCAGTTTAATGGAGTTACAACGCAAGAGACTGCAAATGTGTTATTAGATGAGTGCATTTAGTAACCTCCCGGCTAAAAAGTGAGTCGACTTCGGCGGATTATCCAGTTTAAATACCAAATTTCTTAAATTCTCTTTGTATAGATCTGACAGGAAATATCGAACAGCATCACTTAAAAGATGAGTGTAATTAAAAACAAAATTCAATGAAACTTAGTATTCAGCTACAAATAGGAAGGCGGCACCTGTGTTCTGAGATACTTTCTCTTAGTTCTATTCGGCATTTTTTTTATGGATAAACACTTTTTACTCTGAGGCCATTATACGCACACAGTTCTGAAACTGGCGTTAAAAGAACTTTTCACATGTTCACAAAGGGATATTACTGCTATAACGAAAATTAACGGCGAGCTTGTTTTCCTTCAGTCGATGCTTGCGACAGCGTTGGTTTGCTAATACTAGGGAAACAACGGCGAATGGTTTCATGGCCTTGTTTCAGTGGTGGAAATTGTTAATCTCTATAATTCCCCCTGATAATATTCGTATGATAGTGAACTACATGCACTGCGCTGATGTAGTTATGGGGAAGATAAACAAAATTAATCACCATCAATCCACCTACTGAACTGCACTTCTCGGGCGCCTTTAAGTTTTTTTAAATGATAAAGATTTTATCACGTGTTACAAATTGTGCAGACATGACACAAAGGAAATTCGCTAAACGTTGTATAAGAAGTGAAAGTGAAGTCCAAGATCATAGATGATATCGAGTTTGTTGGCTATGCATATGAGGAGATGATTTTTAGGTATTAAAACAAATAAATAAAAGTAAGAAATGAGATCACTTTAGGTTAGAACACCGAATTCCTAAAAGCCAAAAATAATCAGTTTGTCATTATATAACATTAGACCAGAGTCTTAATTTCATAATAAAAGCGGCTATAGAAAACCAGTTGAAATAAGCACATATCGAAGACGAAGATCCACAAATTGAAATTTTATGCTTGTTTTTTTAAGCTGTGAGAGAACAATAGTTACATAGATCGAGTTAAGATAGCATGTTTTGCACGTACCTACGACTAACAGAGTTTTTATTTAGTTGGTAATATTGTATCAACTAAGACTAAGAAATAAAGCAATATATTAAGCATCAGACCATCCAGGTTTATTTCAAGATGCTACTAATAGTATTTTGACTTGATTAACAAATTGCCGGAATCTTTAACCAGTACCTTTAGCAACATTTGGTCGTCACTTGATAGTGGGAGCCACTGAGCGCTAAACACCAAACGTTTAAGGTAGCTAAAACAATGTGTTTTGAATTTAAAGGCCTACAAGACTAGAAACAGCAAGGTAGGGAAGGTTTTTTAGAAACACTTAGAGCAAATAGTATGGTTTTTACCTTGAAAGTGTGATGGTGCCCTTTCGTTTTTGCGTGAACCCTCACAACCACTGAGAGAACGTGATGTGCAACGTAATGTGCGCCAAGTCGAAAACTCGACGAAGCTTTAATACTTTATGTCTTGACTTTCCTGTGCAGGAGATATCCAGTTACCAAGATGCTTGTGCTAAGTAATATTCTCAATCAACAGTAAAGCAAAAATCAACTACATAGGAAATGGGATTTGCGAACGGATGATCCTTTAACCACATATAACACCGAATAATCGATTCGGAGTACGCTCGCGGCAATAAACAACCAGCAATGAAATGCTTTCAAAAGAGCTCCCCTTGGAGAATGGAGCGGGAATGACGAGGTAAGCGCAATGCATTTCCTGTAAAAGGATGTTGTGGATTTTCGTCCACATCATCTAAGAATATCTAAGAACTGTGACAATTTCAATACTTTTCATCATGTTGCATTGACCAAGCGCAGTATGTCAACAGTTCAACACGCCCACTTGCTCACGCGCGCGCGTGGCCTTTGTGGACAAATTCCCGGCGCGGGATAAGTGATAAACCTTGCTTTCGGAGGAAGGTTATGCAGCAAGTCATCACGAATTTTTTAACCTCTGGTAAGTGTGTCAAACGAAGTTTTGGTTTTAAGTGACTAAAAATTAAAAAGAAAAATGACAAATAAAATCGTTATCCTCTACTTACACAAGGAGCGCGAATCAAAAGAGCCTGGAAAGAGGAACGCCCCCAGCAAACAATACCAAAGTCTCCCCCCTTCCCCACTGAGGGGGGGGGGGGGGGGGGAGATAAGACAAGACTCAGCTGGAGACTTGAAGGTCATAAAAAGTAACTCAGGTTTCGCTCTGCAAACTGAGACATCTACGCAAGTTAAATGTCTAATGAAGGCTAATGATTTCCAGTGACACATTAACGGCTGTCTTGTTCTTCGCTTGAGGTGTAGCAGGACAAATAGCGTCGAAAGTGATGGGAGATTCCAAGAGGAAAACAGATGGGAGATTGGGGATTCCCTTCGGTCTCCCTCTCCCCGTCCGGTTTTTGGGCCTGCCACGCAGGCTACAGTAAAAACCAAGAAAATACATGCTCTCTTCTTCTACACACGATATAGATTGTATGGTGATCATGATCTTCTAGCACCTGCAAACGTCTCAGATCTCGATATGGTAATACCGTACACTTAGTACTTAGTATTCTCTAGGTTTAACAGGGGACAATTCACAGAAAATGCTCATTTACTCTGGTTTCGTATCAAGCTGTGTGCCTTTTCTAGACTCAGTAGCATTTCTCATTGTCTTCCTTATTTTGAGGATTATTTTTCCCCTAGCTTTTCCCATATACTCTACTGTACTTAAAACTTGTTTTCACAATTATTGCAGTAAATGCATTGCCTGAGATGTGCATAGGCTGTAAAAAAGGAAACCTCTTAACCCAACACCAACAAAAAGATTAGTTTTAGGTTATTGAAAGAATTTCGGAGACGATTGCTTTCAAAACAAAACGTAAACATTCGAAGTCACGTTTTCGCCCGAGGCCGCCGCCATCGCACGTGCGGTAGTCTCTGGATGACGCCGCAAGCACGAATCCCCCAGTGTGAGCGGGGCAAGAGGCTAATCTCGCGACTGTTCCATGAACTTAAAAGGGAAATTTTGCCGAAGAGGGGCTTGCATTATCCTGCTTTTACCTGCAGCAGGGCACGCACTGTGTTTTTGGTTCGGCTACTAGCACAAGGGGTAGGGATAGGTTTTTTAAGATTTTTTTTTTTCCTTTGGGTATACGGATTGAAAAACAAACACGCATTATCCCCTTACCCTTTTCCTGTAAATAACAAAAGCAAACAAACAAACAAGCAATAACGGTCTCTTGACTCACTGGAAAATACCTATTAATATTATCTAATTTGGGCTCGAGTAGGATTTTCGAGTTCGGATTTTCGTATTGGAGTTAGTATATCTCGTCGGCTCACTGATATAATCAACTGGAAACAAGTACGCTCCACTGGGACATTACAGATCAGAGCGAGATAAGACTTAATAAGCATTAATAAATAAATATGGCTCATGAAATTCTAAAAAGTCAAGAAGAAGAAGAAGAAGAAGAAACAGCGAAGTGGTGGAGGGACTTCCACCACCAACTTTCTTTCAGATTACCCTCAACTGCTCAAAGGAAGACAATCCCGTCACTGCGCATGCACCAAACTTCGATTTTCTGACAGGATGTCGCAAATTTAAAGGATTCGAAGGGTTTTACGGAACCTCATAAATACAAGTGAATGGCCAGTAGCTTAAAGAAACTTTTTGGGTGGAAGGCGGGGAAAAACGATACGATTTCACCTATTCTCGCTTATCCCTACCAGGGGTAGACCATGCAAACACTTTACCTTTGAACTTCGCGTGATTTACCATTTGCGCAAAGTAAAACAGGAAAAGTAATTAACACAAGTGTTCGTGATGATTTGTTAGTTGAAGTGAAAGTCTTGTAAAAACAATTCAACCTAACCTTTTTAACTTAAATCCCAGATGAGCCCTCATTAATTAAACCACATACCGGACCGCATATTTTTCCCGCATCCACTTCATTCGAACCGTGTACGGATGGCACGATTTAAGTTTACCTAGAAGTAAATAAAAGTACGATCATATCTTCACGTACGCGTGCGTCTCAATCAATACCTCATTATATGTCAGCCAAGAATGATTCTATATCAAAGGTCACTTTCAATAGGTCCGGAAAAAATGCCAGTTTTTTCCATAATCGCCGTAATTATACAGTTGACCGCCACTGCAAGCGTGCGCGTTCTGAATCGTTCTCACAGTTCTTTAAGCTTACCATCGTGCTGAGCAAGTGACCCGAGCGGGGACCGACAACTGACCCATCCAGGTAGAGCTTGTGGCTACACCTTTGTTTCAAAGAAAAAAGGCATCGGAGCTTAAGTTTTAGAAGAATGATGAAGTGGGAATTTATCTTTTAAAAAAAACTTCATTGATCGAGCCTTAGTCGCCATCTTGTTAGTTCCCCTATAAATGCAGTTTAACGTCAATGTAACAGGGAAAGAAATATCACAATGTTGGATAACAAAATGTTCCAGATAGGCTTGTAAATTCACTTAAACTATAATAATTGCTCTTTGATCACGAATTAGAAATAGGAAAAGGATAACAACTTTTGTCATTGTGACTTGGACTGGAAATACCGAAACTGGTAATGATCGCTTTCCTTTTATGAGTTCACGTGGAATTGCTACCCTTACAAGGGAGGCCTCGCCGTAACTCGTGGTATTACAGTGGGATGACTTTCCGAGGAACAGTGCTCAGTCTTTCAGTTCGGTTTCAGACTCGATGGTCCAGTTCCTGAATCGGAACTTGTGTTTAATGTTGACAAATAATTAAATTCAAAACCAAAACAAAACAAAAAGGAAAACAAGAAAAAAGAAAAAGAAAACCCTCACGGAAGTTACACTTTGTGAAGCACTCGAGTTTTGATGACCAAAAGTTTTCATAAATTGGGCTGGTTATAAACTCCTGTTTGAACACATTTAGGAAAGAAAGGAAAGCTGGAAAGGTTTGTTGTATATATTCTTTTCTTGATGTGACATCGGACTATCATAATGATTGCATTCAGCACAGCGGGCAATAGGCTAGAATGGTAGGAAAACTCACTTCTATAAGCCTTCAACAACGTCATTTGTTTTTGGTCAGAATTAAGATAGGAAATAACAAAATTGGAGGTCAGTGACCTGACTTACCGGACCGCTAAGGCTGTGTACTTCGCCCGCAGCATATCAGTTATTGTAAGATTACTCAAGTTACAGTCGGTTCTACCCGACCGGGCTTGATTGTGTTCCACTCCCCTTCTCCCTTGGAGCAATCGTCCCCCTCAGTTGACGGGGTGTTTTTAATTACTCTCGACACCTCTACAAGACTAAAAAACCTGCAGGGAAATGAGTTTTAAATATGGTCGTATTAAATCAGTCACGTAATAGGTTTATAACAGCCAAACAAGCCTCGCTTCTTGGATTTCAATGACGGCGAAAAACGGGTTCATCCGTCCCATCAAAGGCGCCGAATGTAAAGAACTTCCTCCTCCGTGTTAATTTCCATTGATAAGGGGGGTATAATCGATTCGTAAACATTCAGCCTTGATTTTAAAATCTAGAAACGGAGTCTGTTTTTTTCGCTCAGTTTGACATAAACGCGATGAAACAAATTCGAGGAATTTCCTTGTCTAAATAGTGAATTTAGTCAAAGCATATTTTTGAACGTTACCCATTTGTGACAGGTTTAGGGAGGAATCACAAAAAAGCCCGTATCTTTTGATAAGAAGCTTGCTTACACCCAGCATAGTATCCCGTCAAGGCTTTCTTAATTAACGACTTTATTACGACTCGTCTAAACAAACACAAAATTATAGACACTGCCTCCCATTATATCCACGAGTTGCAAAGAAAGTCTGACTTCCCAAAACTCACTTTAAAGTACTCAAGATCGAAGATTTTAAACAATTTAAGTATTTGGCACAGCAAAATTACGACAGTCAACTACTATTTGATAAATGATTCCGGATGAATTCCAAAGAAAGCTGACTCGTAAAGAAAATCTAGCTAATCCAAGAGGTCTCCAAATGCATGGTGAGTTAAATCGTGGCAAGAAATGATAAAGATAAACACGATGACAAAGGATTATAACAGAGCGATGAAGAAACGGCCTCTTCTAAGATTTAAATTATTGACTAGTTAGATCTGAACATATTCTTATTTTCATTTGTAAATTGCTTTACAATTCTGTAACAGCAGAGTATCTTGACCTATATCCATATTTGAGGTTAGCATCGGACATAGTTTAAAATCGCACCAGCTATTGGTATGCGAAGATTGACCATGTAAGGCCTTGAAGAGCTGTCCCATGCTTCATACATAGAAATGTTTCTGCCAAACTATATATTAACTTAATTTATGCACAAAAACGTTGATGAGCAGAAAATATACTGTCTGATATATCCCTTTGCATTTCCTATTTTTTTGGGAGAAAATAACGCTGTTTTTAAAATTTTTAAGCTGACAGAACTTGATAGGCGCTTATCAGTAAGTAAATACGTAGTTTTAATTTTCGCTGGAACTTTCTAAGGATAGAAAAAATAAACAGAACTGCTGAGGTTCGTGGATATGACTGAGCTTCGGCGGAGAAGATTGTGTTTATAGAACGTATTTGACAACACCACTAAACCCTGTTTTTATTAGGGTTTGGTCTTCTATGCACACGTTCAAAGTTCATCCCTCCGTTAATGTGTGCTTTGGTGATGATTAGAATGTCATTTGCTCATTTCTTTTTCCGTACGATGTCAGAATCAAATCATTAATCACTAGGTTTTAGAGTTCATGTTAAATACCTAACCAACGCGGCTTTGATGAAATGTTAGACATTAAACTGCGTTCATTCCAATGTTGATGATAGTGTTCAGGTTATGTAATAAAAACAATATGCAAGCGTGTCAATAAAAATAGCAATGGCATGAGTTTGCAACTGGCGCTCAGCACTGAGATCCAAAACAGTCTTGGATTCTGGATTTCCACGTCGTGGATTCCGGATTCCACAAGGAAAAATTTCACGGATTCCGGAATCCAGATTCCCGTAATTGGAGCGGGATCGTGCGTTAATAAACCTTATGCTATACCAAAACACTCAAATTAAAATTAGTGAAAAGCGAAAAGAGTGTCAACTTGTCGTTGTATTTCGTTCACAGTCAAAACCACAAGGGTCATGAAAGTATTTATCTGACAGAATGGAATTGCTAAAATAACAATATCGACCGCATTGCATGTTTACACGGCATAATTCAGTATTTCAATTCATTGGCGATTACCAATAAAACCGAAACAACGATCGCAAAGTGATGGGATCTTGGCAATCCGAGCAGAATAAAGCAAGCCCGGCTGACACAGCAGACCGCTTCGAGAGGTAACTGGAGTGAGACATTGCTCCTGTAAAAGAACTGTAGTAGAGGAAGCACGTAAAATCTTCATGACTTCGTCTTTTAGAGGATCCTAGATCTAAGAAATCTTTAAGTGGCACTAGTTGAAACCGCTACCATCAAATATTAAAAAATTCTGTTTGTCCAACATGTTGCTCACTTAATGTATGCACCGACCGCTTTGTCATTAAAAAAACGTCACATTGACTTTTTATATAAATAGCATTCAGTGTGTTCGGCTAAAAGGAAAATTAAAGTAACAAACATTCAGAAACTGACAAATTAACTTGACCCTTAAAATCCTTAAAACAGTCGCTGGGGAACAGTTAATTCTTCAACACATTCAAGTCTTACGCACTCCACATACCTGTCCAGTTAGTCAATCCTGACGGCAGCTTCCAGAATTTGGCAATCGCATAGAGCACGAACTTTGGTCTCTAAGAAGATGATAACATGGAGTTCATTTTCACTAACAAAGGCAGTAGAATTAACCTTTATTTTTTCAATTTAGAAAAGTGTCTAGGAGTTGCAGCTCAAAACAAGATCTAACGTCAAATGAGATGTAAAAGTTCCCAGTTTTATGTTGATCGGTAAACTCCTAATTTGTGCTTTTTATGGTAACTGTTACTATTAATGTAAGAGTCACTAACAACCTCAAAAAAATAATAATAACATAACAAAAATCATTTAATTTGTGATGGCATTATTTTAAAAGAATAAATTTTCTAATCGTTCTTAATATTTGACTGACGTCATTGCCTTGACCGGCGTTTAGAAGGCGGTTACAGATCTATATCGTCAATTCATTACTAGCACTGCCGGAAACTATGAAAAGAGAAGATGCGACAGACTATACTTACTACTGACACATTTGAACACAATGTTCTTTAGGGGCAACCAACGAGAATATAGTTCAAAACCACTTAAACATAGCATTGTTGAACGTGTTTTAGTATTTAAACGGTAGATATAGGCATATTTTTTATCTCCAAAAAATTTTTCATCTGTTCGTATTTCCTAGCTGAAAGTCTAGTGATCCGAAAAAAATAAATTTCAGACAGAAAAAAGGCTCCCGAAAATGCTAGGTGACCTTTTAAGGGGGAAAATCCGTTAAAAATGGGCAATTATACCATTTTTTAGATGTTCGAAAATCCTAGGAGAGACAGGCAAGCAATAAATTTTACAACAAATGTTCCGAAAATTCGAGATCTCAAATCGTCTTCCGAACAGATATTTTCCGAAAATTGACGTTGGGTGCCCCTGGTTCTTGACAAGGCGTTTATCTTTCTTAAAGCCTAATGCACTTCAGTAATAAATTACCGTGTATTTACTTGAGTTGTAGGACTGCTTTAAAGATCATGGTCAGAAATGAATCCTCTAGTTTGACCTCTCTCTCGAAGGCTACTGAGGAGTGTAGTCATTTTCCCCATTCCATGTTGTTGCTTATTCATTGGCATCCCGCAGGTTGTATACACGGCAGTTTTCCAGAATCATCGATTGAAAGAGTCTTTGTATATTGACAACGACCGGCAAGTGACAGATTTCTTAAAGTCACTTGCTGGATTTCACTTGAGGGATTTTACTCTAGTTTATTGCGTAACTAGTTAATTGTGCTAACTCTTTATGAAGTCAGTGTTTTCTCAGTCACTCACTGGATAAAACTCACTGCCTGGTTGTTGCATGTAACAAAATTTAAGGTTCTTCACCTCAACCGTTACTTTCTTGAGACTTTTCATTAGCCAGTATTTATAATTTTTACTTATTTATATTGTATAAAAAAATATTTTTATTCCAGTCGCTCGTTTCTTGGAGTTTCAAAAGCGCTAAGAACGCGTGTTCAAAAATTCGAAGCTTGTTAAAAAGACAACAAACAATTCTATGTAATCACTGAAGAATATGCTGCGAAAGTTACAATTATATGAGAGTGATGAAAAGCTGTTGGAGGTAAAACACATGTCTGGAAGGTTCTTTGTAGGTTAACAACTGTTTCTTTGATTGATTTTAATCATTTCGTGAGAAGCTGCAAGAAATGTTGACCCTTACTGAAGCACTTTACACCACTTCAGGAATTCACGCAATCGCATCAGTTTCTGAGGTTATCTTTCTTTAGCCATTTTTGTTAATTGCTCAAATCAGCACAAAGCTTTTTCAAGAAAACGTAACCGGTATAAAGTTAAAGAGTTTTAATTACTTAATGTTTCAAAATCTTAAAGCACTCTTACGTGCCAGGTACACGCCGACGGCGTGTCATTTTATCTCTTGGACCCTCTTGGTACCCGTACACGCGACCTTCTGAATTCAGCACATTCAATAAGATAGCCATCAAGAGAGCGATGAAAGAATGTTACAAAACACAAAATTATTAAGCACCTGGGCGGAAAAGGTTAAGAATGAATGAACTCGAGCAGAGCTCCTGTCGTCGACATTCTCTGCAATGTTCTTAGCAGAGGCTTTCGCTGCACGTTGAAAGCGCGGAATGTACAGTAAGGCAATCTACTGCTGTGGTTTAAGAACATTGAACCCTCACCTGATGGAGGAATAAAACTTTTTCACTTGAGGAAAGAAAGGTGCGGTGAGCGATAACGTAAAAACAGTCCCCAGCCTGTGAGTTCGACAGATAGGGAGTTACAGTATTTAGGCAAAAGCGCAGTTTCGGAAAACTTCTAACCATGTTGGAAGGGTGGATCCAAGAGGCTTTTTACACCGGATCGGATTTAACCATAAAATAACTTATGTCAACCACCTTTAATCAGTCTTTATCACCTATTGGACAACTTTCTTAACCGGATTAATTGGATGGATTCAGTCTAATCAGGCAGTTTCAGATAATACTATTTTTCTTGCGATAAAACATCGGAAAAATTATTTAAAGTCGAAACAGGAAACGTTCCTTTAGAATTGAAACAGTCCACCTCACACCCCCCTGCCCCCCAACCTTAAATCCTTAGCACCTTGTCTTCACAAAAAAAGCACCCCTCGGGCATTTTTCTGGCATTTCCCTTTTTTTTCTCTTTGAAAATGCACCCTTCGGGGACCGAAGCCCAGGGACAAAGCAAAAATTACAGAGATTTAGAATCAAGTTTGCTTCAACGGGCAAACGTTAATTTGGGTACCACATGACCACATTTTCCCTTTATTTATTTATTTGTTGTTTACTGTTTATATCCATATATGTGTGTTTTTGTTCTCGACCACTCTTAAAGGGAGGTTCACCTCCAAACAGAATATGAAATGGCAGGATGAAACTCCGGATTTCTTTATTGTTATTATGGCAATACAAACGTCTGGATGCCCAGAGTAAAAAATAAAAGCTTTCGCTGGGCAGCAAACCGTAACCAGCCGCAGCATCGACTAAAATTTGCAGCCGAACAATTACACAATAATTTGCGAAAAAAAAAACCTGGGTAAAAATGATTTGATAAAAGTGTCATAAAAAAATAAGAAATATATATATATTTAGTAAAATCCAACTAGTGGTCTAATATCAATGCTGCGTTCTGATTGGTTGAGCTACTACTAGGCTATATGTTATAGCCCACTAGTAGCGAAAAGCGCGGGCTTTTGGGCGGCAAAAGAGGATTAAAGACTAGCTTTAACTAGCTAATCTTGTTTTATTCTCGATATTTTTGACCAACTAGTTGGATTTTACCAAAACAATTATTCCTCGAACCTGAACGGCCTCTGAGTCAATAGCCCATTCAGGCTCGAGGAATAATTGTTACATATCCTACAAGCTTTATGGACGTCTTAATTATAAAATAAAAATGTTCATAAGTTAAAAACCATCGTTCACATAGCTGTCTATTATTATTACTATTATTAATTTTATTATTATATTTTCGTTGTTTTTGTTATTATTATCCTTTATTATTTATTCAAAATTCAACTCCAATTGGCTCAAATCCTTAGCTAATTATCTATTTAACAATTAGTCGCGGAGGGCGACGTGAATATCGGTGAATAGTCACCGAGACGAAGTCGAGGTGACTATTCTCGCCAATATTCACGTCGCCTGAGGCGACTAATTGTTTTAGTATAATGACATTGATGATCATTCGAGAAAATAAAATTATTGATCAATTTCCGACCCCGAAACATCAAAAAATCTGGCTGCCATTTTGAAAACTGCTAGCCTTCAATGCTATAATCACCGCGCGGTGATTATAGCGGGATAGTGCGAAGCTCTTAGCCAATCACAGCGCCCTATTTTCGATAGTCATCGATGTAATTATACTAAAATTGGATAGTGTTGACCAAATTTGGAAGACATTTGCGCGATCTGAGAAAATGACGGGAACGGGAACCAAATGTCTCACGTTTTGCGAAAATAGCTGAACGTACCTAAAAACATGCAAGAACATCAAAAATACAACTCAAAGACCAAACATCCTAAATTTGCCGCGAAAAAGGTAAATAAAGACGGGACCTTAACATCGATCGAGTAAGAATGTTCAAGCTTGTTTTTAGACCTTTTTAAACTGTGAATTCAAGTTTCAGAATATGTAGGAAAACAACACCGAACAAACAAGTTACCGGGGCAAAAACTGTATAAAATGGCCATGAATTGAGCCCAGCAGGTTGCACAGAAAAAGCATCAACTGAAGCCAAGTTCAAGCCAAGCCAAATTTATTCTGCATTTATGGCTATATTTTTACGTTCTGGCAAGTATATTGAATTTCTCAAACAAAGTCTTTTAATCGTTCGCAATGAAACAGAATCTGATTTATGCAAAGTCAGACTGGCTCCAACTGGCCCAGTTGCCTTTCCTCTACACGATGTTGCGGTCTCTCCAGAATCTTCTGCAGTGACCGCAGCCTGCTTATTTTCCCTAGCTAGTGTTTTAAACTTTAGAAATATTTCTAAAATAAGCTTGCTTTTTAAATATGTGCCTCTTAAAAGTGGTTGGAAATGTGAAATTTCCAAAGCCCGGGAAGACTCTTTGATAACTATAAATGCCCCACCTTAGGAACGTTCAATTTGCCGATCAGACCAGAGGGAATGTACATTCTTAGTCCACGGAATTGATTAATATAATATTATAATAAAACTGGAAAGAAACACCACTCATTTCTTCGCTTGGAAAGGGACTGAAGATAAAAGTGCAAATTTCTCGCAACACTGCCACAAGGCTGGGTCTAAACGGTCAAGAATGTCAACTGCTTGGAGCTTGTTAGGGAAGTTAAAAACGGTTAGACTGTTTGATATATACTCAATTAAGTCCTTAATGGCGCTTAATTATCGAAGTAAAAATCCTCAAATACTGACCTTTATGTAAAATTCTATTACAAAGATTGTCAGTTAGGAGCACGCGGTTGTGGTCCGTTCCGTGTTTCTAATGCTAAATAATCTTTAACGCGAAAATTCTATTGACCAACGCCATAAGTCGTGTTTGAACCACAGCCAAATTGTCCTGGATAATCTGTCTGAAGCCTGACGCAAAGCTGCCGTAGTCAGTTTTCACCGTCTTACCAATAAAGTGGATGATTTTGAGTTGCCGAAATTCTCTCGAACTTTTTTACTTAGTTACGTTTTATTTCAATGCATGTTTTAGCAATAGCGCTTCCTGGAATGTCTCCCAACGACATGTTTTAGACTAACCTTTACTCCTTTTCCTGTTTTTTATATTAGCATTCTAAATTCCGATAGAGACTATTCGTCCTTTCTTTTCCAACTTATTCAGGTTTTATTCAAGGCGGATCAGTGATAATATGCTTGCGTCTCTTTTCAATTGACTCATACCTGGCTTGCTTTGCAATGTTACCGGTAAGGCCATTCCCATTTAATGATGCAATTCAATTAATGTTTTCGCGGTCCTTTTCATTCAGTGTTTGTAGTTTAAGCAGTTTTTTAAAGGTAACCCCGGAGAGTAAGAATAAAGGAAATTAAGGGTGAGATTAAATAAACAGGTTATCAGCCTTTAAGAGGGACTTTCTCTTTACACTCTCCTCACCAAATTTAAGCAGATTTACGTGATCAACAAACGACTTTTCAAGGCTGGAGCCAGGCCATGAGACGACTAGACAATTGCCCTGTCCATGGTTTGGTCAAATCCTTTCCCGGATTAGAAAAAATTATAGGTTTCTCACCAAGAACAATATCATACGAATAAAATCCTGCATAAATTTACTTATAATATTAAGCTAAGTAATAGAAAATGCAGTAGGGTACCATGACAACCAGGAGAGATCTCAGTTGTGATGTCAAACCCAGATATCCCTACAACATTGGATTCTTTCCACGTTTGTCGTTTCCTCTGATAAATAAAACAAAGAAGCATTTTATGTAGTGGTTAAAACTGGTTGCGGAAACAAGTTTTATACCTGAAAGAGAACTTGCTCGCGTGGCATTTCGGCTCAGAAAAGGGAAAATCAATAATGAAGTGCTACCTCTCCTAACACATTTCGCTGGAGTCACACTTTTCATGTCAACGGAGCGAAAACAAGTTGTGAAGAGTGAGAAAAATCCAGTAGTCTCATACATTTAGGACTCTACAAGGCAGAATCGAAGGACAGCAGTGCACTCAGAATCTATAAGTAGTCAACGTTTAAACTGATTAATAAATACATCGTAGTTTTATGTCGAATGCTTTTAATTCCTGGTAATTATCCATGCACGTCGAGTAGGACATGGCGACAAGAGTTAAATAGATTAAAGTGAAATTTGCTATCCACAGCGTGTTAATTAAAAGCGATATCGTACGCGATAGATGTCGTCTCACACACAGCTTCAAAAACCACCCATTTTTATAAATGCTTCCGCCCTCCTACGACTTGGTGGCCAAGAATAAACAACACAATGGCGCCTAAGTGGTCGCCACCAGTAGATGGTCGAATGATTTCTATGCCATGAATAAATTGCTTATCCCTAATCTGTTAGTGAGACGTTTATACCCACAACGTAATTTAAATCATATTGATAGATATCTCTTCAGTATTTTATTCATGCTAAAAAGAAAACAAACAAACAAACAAAAAGCAACAACAGTTTGAAAATTAGTGGCTTGTCTAGATGGAACTCAACGAGTTCTCCACGCTGGACTATGCGTTAAAGAGTTTTGTCCTGGGTCAAGAACTTAATTATTTATTGATCCAAGTGTCGACCCATGTAAGGTAATCCATGCCAGTCTTGGATTCTGGGAATCCACGCTGTGGATATCGGATTCCGCTGTATTCTGGATTCTTGGTGGGTGGCAAGGCGCCGCCAAGCATTTCTTTCGGCAGCTGTAACAGTCCAAAGCTTGGCCCCTCCTCGGCGCACCGGCTTTGTGGCGAGTTCTGTACTCCAAATTTTATGATCTTTGGTTGGCGGTGGTTAAAGGGACACAGTCAGCGATGAGACCGCGCTGACCTGGACACTACTTTTGCTAGTTTGAAAAGCGTTCACCTCAACCCGAAATCAAATGTACCCGTCGGATACACCTAGAAATCCGCTTTAATATTACCTAGTGTTTCATTCGATCCTCGATCTTTTACAGAAACCTCTTTTTGAGCAATCTTTTACTCATCCTATGACATTATTTTATCATATTTGGTTAAAAACAGTATCCAATTGCAAAGGAACATGAACAGAAGAGGTGGGAAACGCGTAGGCGCCGGGCGCCGGGGGAAAAATCATCTTGAGTTCGTTTTCCAAAATAACAAAAGAAATCAATCAATAACACTGGCGAGCAAATAATCGTTATATGTATTTGGAAAATCGATGGAAAAGGTTACATGTGTTTGGAAAATCAGGCTTTCTCGACCTTGAACCTTCGACGATGATTCATGCAGACTCCGTGTCATTTCTCACCTCTACTGATGATCGAATTCAGAAGTATTCGTCCTTGTTTGGCTTTCCCTGGACAAATCCATCGGTAAATTCCCAATAATAGATATAAAAAATGAGAGCTCTGATATGGCATAGGGTCTATAATCACGATTTCGGCTTGTCACTAGATCAACTGGATGAGCTTGTCACTTTCTTTTTCACGCGCGTGTCTTGTGATATGCAAATCAGCTAATAAATGAAATACCCATGTGCATCAGCTGACTGTGTCCCTTTAATCTCGTACCCAGACCTCTTATTGCCCAATCTGGAAGGCGAGATCTGGTCAAAGTAAGAAAATTCATTTTTTTAAATGGCTAGAATGTAAGAGGCTTTTAGTGTGCGCCATGATAATTAAATTTAAACAGGAGCTCATTTTAAACTAACTGTTGCGTTGAATTTGATCTTTCAAAGAACAACAACAACAAATTAGTCGGTTCATGCTTAAGACGTGCGTATCACCACGTTTTTTTAGGAAAAAACTTCACGGCTCTATCAAATGTGTTTTTTAACACGTCGAAAAATGGCCGCGATTTTTGAGGATTTATTTCGAGTATGGGCTCTTTCATGGTCTGTCACATTCCGTGACAGGCGATCATTTGTACAAATCAGATTTGACCAGATCTCGCCTTCGGCTTCGTCTGGGTACGAGATTAGGCGTAGTCAGACAATATAGAAACGTATGCCTCGATGCTATTCCCAGCCTTCTTAAGGTACTCCACGTTGTTAATTTGGTGACTCCGTTGAGTTCTAAGGATGGTACGCAAGCAGTGCTTGTGGAATCGATTCTTAGAGGAGACGAATATGACAGCGAAAGATTACCCAGGATTCAGAACAGTAAAGAGCAGTTGTCAAAATAACGGCATTGTAGACACAGATCTTAGTCTTTGCTTTAAGGTTGTTTTTACCTGACTCTACACTTTCTTGTATAACCTTCCAAAGGCGATTTTAACCTTCCTATTCTGTCGTTCACTTGCTTGTCAATTTTGGAATCGGTGAAGATAGTGCTCGGCCTTAGGTAGAAGAACGCCTGGACAGTGTTTGATGGAGATATAATGTGGATTATAAACCTCAGAGGGAACAGGCTAACGAAGGAATTCTGTCTTCTTTAGGCTAAATTTAAGCCCAAAAAGTTCAAGGGGCTTCTCCAAAGCCTATTGTTATCGCTGCCAGGCCATTTTGATGTGTGCGAAGAGGGCAGCATCATTACCAAACAAGAGCTCGCAAATTAGCTTCTGTGGGGTCTAGCATGGACTCGACGAAGGTTTTGAATCCTAAATCTGGTATACACCGCTTCATCTTCAGGCATTTAAGTCTTTCAAACCCTGTTTGAACAGGGAATAGCGTAGGGGGATACGCCTTTGCTGATTTGGAAGTGCGCCCCTGGGAGCGTAGAGGTTGTTTCGGACTGCTCTGACTTACTGGCCCTTGCGGAGCTACCTGATCCTGTAGGCAGGGGCACCCAACAAGAATATATATAGTTCAAAAACACTTAAACATAGCTAATCGCATTTTAGTATTTAAACAGTAGCTAAAGGCATATTTTTATTCCCTAAGCATTTTTCATCTGTTCGGATTTCCTAGCTGAAAGTCTAGTGATCCGAAAATTTTAGGGATCAAAACTTACCGGTTCGAAAATTTCAGCCAGAAAAAAGGCTCCCGAAAATTCCAGGTGACCTTTTAAGGGAAAAAATCCGTCAAAAATGGACAATTTTTACAATTTTTTAGATGTTCGAAAATTTTAGGAGAAGCAGGCAAGCAAGAAATTTTACAACAAATGTTCCGAAAATTATTATATGTTAAATTGTATGTTCTGTAAACTTGTAAATTGTAACCTTTTTGTATTTCCTCTTTTTTTGTGCTGTACATTTCTTCTCTGCTGTAATTCTATGTTAAGCTTTATAAAACAATAAACAAATAAAATACAAAAAAAAAAGTCGTAGACAGTAACATAACCACTTATTGATCATCACATCACTGGTCACATTACATGATCATCCAAAAAGAGAAAGGGAACTTTTAGAAGTTCTCCCATTCTCGCTCGCTGACTTTTACTCGCTTTTCACGCTGACGACACTCTTCTTTTCCTTTGGGGGCTCACTAAGAGGACAGTGCGTAAATTAGAAATTGGGTCCTTTCTTAGTACACTGAACCGACATTCACTTTTACAAGAAGCTGGCCTTTTGATCAATTTAGCTATCCCAAAATGGCAAATCAGTAATAGTTTATAGATCAACTAAACAGAGAAAACGCACTTTAGTTTAGTTCACTGGAGTTAACTTCGGAATCATTGATCAAATCTGCACACCCAGCTTTTACATATAAACTGAAATGTCGAGAGGTTAATGTGTAGAGAAAGAGAGTTGGTTGACACTCTCCATCGACATAACGGCTGATTATTGATCTGACGAGTAACGATCGACTCTCATCCGATTATTACTCAATTATCATGCTATTTCGTTTAGTCAGATGTATCAATACATTTGTAATTATTACAAAACACCTCATTTTTATCCATTTTATGAAAAAACATCACACTCATGTATTCTAATATAGGTAGTTAGTGGAACGGTAACCTGCGTTTTTTTCAGATGCGTGAAGAAACAAAACAAAAACATTTAACTAGACTTTTGTTTTTCAAAACTAAAGACTTTCATTTTAACATAAAATAAGAGTTTTCAATTGTCAGATTTGGCTTTCTCTTTATTAAAACAACGTCAAATAAGTTTAAATAAGAAAACATGCCTGAAGGGAGATTTACTGTCTCTTGGTAACGAGATTCTTTCTAAGTACCTTTGAGATTTCCCTTGGATCTGATTTGAACATTCTACGCAGCACAGCAGAACAGAAAGGGTCATAAAGAAATAAAGAGAGAACTCTTTATAGAGAAGTTAAAAAAAAAAAGGAAATTCAGCTCTTTTCTAAGGTAAGAACTGACGGCCGATAATTTTGTTGTACGATGTTTATTAAATTCTCACTGGATTACTTTATAGCGCCCTCACATGCAACCTTAGTGGTTTCTTAAGCAGCGTTAACAGAAGAAAATGCTCTTGAAACGAAAAAAATTAAGAATAGAAATAAAGGTTTCCCCTTGGAAAGATAGAAGTAAATTCAAAAAAGATTTTACTCGAATCCTAGACGTCAATACTCATGGAAAAAGCATTGAGTCGTTTTAGATTTTCCTAACCTTATACATTTTCTTAAACAACTACTCTTATAATTGCTTTCGATATAGAAGTATCTACTGTCTATGTTAAATTTATACCATTTTTAGCTTTCATTTTCAAACCGGCTGAGTTTTGTTAATCTGGGGCTTAAAAACACTATTGGTCTTTTAGCTATCATGTATTCCAATGTTTAGAAATTCATTTTAGCCAGGAACCATTTGTCATGTCTTTCCCTTATTTCCAGTGGAAACATAACGGAACTAGAAGTTTTAATTCAAATTTCAGATGAAAATTTCTTAGGGCTACAGTAGCACATCCCACGAAAGTGATACTGGAGCGGACTGCGAAACTTCTGATTAAGCGAAGATCCTAAAAGGCTATGTTGCTGCATTTAAAAAAAGGTCTCAAGAAAGATTTAAAAAGCACAAAGCAAAAAAATAATAATAACAACAACAACAGTAAGAAAGCAGGAAAAGCAGACAACAAAGGTTCCCAAAGGGTACAAGATCGGGCGTCAAACCGTCTGAGAACAATACGATTCGGTCTAGAAAACTTAACAAGTTAAGTAAAAGAGAGACTCGCAATTTCAACTGACAGAAAAAAATTATTGTGCATGGAAATGACATTGTTTTCGGTGCCTTGAAATTCTACCTACAGGACAGTATGGGTAGAGTTATATTTTTAACCCAAGTCAATGCTAAAAACGAGTAAGGAATAAATAAATATGGTTTTGTTTCACTGTATTGAAAACTTTCTTATTGAGACTATCGAGTTACCATTTCACGAGTACAGGGGAAAAAAAAACTAACTTTCTAAAAACAACTAACTTTCTACCTCACAGAAATATATTCTCCTTTTAATAACCATCGGTTGATGTTTTTTATGCTTCTATGCCAGGTGTGCATGCAAAAAAATACATTTTACTGAATCCTGACCCCTAAATCCAAAATAGCGTATGATTCCTGAATTTTTACTCCTGGACCAGCTCATACGTGAACCGTGCTTACAGCGAGATCACTAGTAAGATTTCAGGTTCAAAAGTCTAAAATATTCTAAATATTTTGAAAAGGAGCCTTCAAGGATAAATCAAATGATTGCTCAATGGAAATTATTTTTGGCAAATTTAAGGACATGCTTTTTAGGAGCAAGTATCCTTGGAAATGTAAAGGACCTTCCTTTTTTACGTCAGTAGCTCGATATAGTTGTCACCTGTCTAACAAACCTGAGGCCGAAGGTGCACTCATTCAATTAACCTACGGCTCTCTCCATCAGAGCTCTGTTTTAAGAGTATTTTCACAGCTACGTAAAAGCTACATGAAACAAAAGCATTCGCGAAAAGGATTTGAGTAGACATCTGGAATTAAATCGAACTCGGGACCTCTCGCACAGAGGTATAGGGCCGCTCACTAACCAACTGTGTCAATCCGTCTTGCTTTTTCAGTTCGCATGCAAAATTACTCAGTACCAAAACAGTATTAAGCTATCGGAGGGAGAAAACGCCAAGTTCCTTTTCGGTTAGCCTCGATGAATAACATGAATTCAAAGACAGATAGCAGATAAATGATCGAGAGTTTAATGGTAAAAAGCCGATCGGAACTGAAACGCATTTCCGACACACATAGCTGACGGGAGCAAATTTGTCCGCGAAGTGAGACGCAATACGAATGTTTTTCCTTTTTGCCCTCTCATTTTTGATTTAATGATCGAAATCGCCTCCATTTTCTCTCTAAAATACTTTTCTCGTCGTAATTTATCGCCAGAAGCTTTCCTTAAATCACTAAAACGGCCAAGAAGATCTTCGCCGCGGTCGGTTGCTTGGCAACTGTCTCTTCCCAACCTAAGATAGATGTTGATATATATCTAGCCGATTTTGTGAAAACGAACTTAGTAACCAAATTTGCAGTCATTTGAGTGAAAAAGGGCCAAAAGACAGGTTTTTTGCGCCCAAATTGCTGAAAAACACGCAAGCGAAAGAAAAGGGAAGGAGAAAAAGAAAGAGCGCAGAGGAAGATAGGAGGAGAAGGGAAAAAAAACAATGGTTGCAATCTTAGTTTTTATAATGGCTACTTTGACGAAAGTAGCCATTTGTGGTAACATTCTCAAATATACGGCGTTCTTGCCGCTTGAGGCCTTAAAATAGATGTGTAAATCTAGCCCCGGCCCTGGGCTTGATATACACATCTATTTTTAATTAAGATCTCAAATCTTGGTGACAAAAAGGCAGGTTAAAACTTTTAATTGCAGAGGTCCACTCAAAGCATAATAAAATTAAACCGACTGGTTCCTTCTTGCCGGATCTCTAATGTAGAGATGCTGAGTACTTGACGTGGGAATTAAAACAAAACTGAATGCAAGGTCAGTTTGGCCCCACATAAATAAGCACAGGGCCGTATCACCAGCCCTGCATTCAGGTTTGTTTTAAGGTGGCTGAACACAGTTTTTTGGGCGGTCAGCGGTAACTTGCGTGACGGAGCTTCTTTTAAATTAGACAAACAAACATGGCGGCGAAAAAGCAATGATACACAGGAGCCGATTTCTCAAAATCTACTCATTAAAATTTTGTGATATTTGGCAGAATTTTTACTTTTATCGTACTTTCAATAATAAGAACTGTAAAATGGAAGTTGAACAGACGAATTTTGTGACACATCAAATAATAACAGTACAGTCATAATATTGATTATCTAAAAACCCGTCTGTTAAAATTTGGTCAAATAAGTTTCAAATGGTAATTATTAATCATAGTACGCTGTGTGCAAGTTTATAGGAAAATCTAATGAGCGAATTTTATGTAAACTGAGCAAAAGTGAAATTTTAAGGTTGTATTCAATCGTTCATGTTGCCATGGAAACTACGTAAACGTCACATTTTACCTGCTAGTCAAAATCTTTTATCAGTATATTTTTCACTTGCCAAGTTTCAGCTTGTGAGCTGTAACCTTTCTCTTTCCATGATTTGGCAAAGGACATATACTCACGAACTGCCAAAACTGTGTTCAGCCACCTTAACAACAACGTAAGGTCATGAGGGTAGCTGCAAATTCTTTGAAATTTGGTCACAACTCCGCTTAGTCACTGCCACAGAATGGTGTAAAAAGTCACAAACGTTTACCTTTGCGATTTACCTATATTGTCTTGCAGTCTCATCGGGTAAGCTTTTCGAGATGTGCAAGGTGAATTGAAATAGCTGTAAAGCCAAACCAAAATCCCACACGCTAAACGATCCACGCTCGATCCACAAGCGAGTAAAATTTCAACTGACAAATTTATAAATAAAACCTTGCTTCGCAACTACACAAATTGAAAAATAAGTAAAGGAGGCGCTCAATGATGGTAGCAATTGAAGTATGCAATATCAAACCTTTTATTCGGCCAATCAACTACAAGGTTTTGCTTTATTGATTGTCTTTTTCCAGGACCAGTTTCAGATGAAGGCCTGGATCCTGTTACTAGTGTTAATAGCGCTGATCACCTTCAGCAACGGACGCACCAGATTCCGCATGGTTGAATATGACGAAGAACAAGACCACTCTAGGGCTTATGGAGTCTGCATGAGGCAGTGTAAACGTGAATGCTTAAACAACGAAGGAGAATGCAAACATCACCCTCAGATACGAGAGCTCATTTGCCGGGAGGGTCCAAAAGATGGCGACTGGCATGGCTTCAAGTCCTTCATGGTTAAGCGGGGTGTCACGAAATGCGAAGATTTTCTTGAATTGAAACCTGAAGTGAAAGAGGACGAGGCCAAAAGCAAACACTTGTCATTTCAGCCTTCTGATATCTGGCAGTTATATGAATGAGTAATTGAACAATCGATTGGGTATAGGAGGTCTATGAAAAGAACGGGAAACATGTCATTGTAAGCTGGTCGTTGTATTAGAAGATGTTCTGTAGCTGTAGATGTGCATCCTCCTGATCTTTTGTTAAAATGATATTTAGTCTGTAGTGATATCTAATATTGAAAGCAACACAAAATTACTGCAAGATTTATCAGGGAATAAATTTACTGTACTTTAATTAGCTGAGAACATTTCTCTTAGAACGGGTAATCTGAATCTCGAATTAGCTGTCAGAATTGTAATCTGCACCAGAATGCTTGGCCGAAAACGTCCCCGACTTTTCTTAGCGCCCTCCAATATCTCGTGTCATTGTTTTGCAACCATTGGAGAAAGTTCATTAAAGACAACAAAATTGTCCCGAGGAAACAGCCATAGCCACTTGCACTTAGCCACGGTTAAGATGGTTATTTATTTCGTTCATACGAATGTTGTAGAAGGAAAGTTACTAACGCAAACCGACACTCTTTATTTTTGGGCCTCAAATATAGCTATGTGACACTCTTCTGCTATGGGACCAGCGCCTTTGCATACAAAAAATCTCGAAACCTAATTATTAGTTTAAGCACTAGGTCATTATCATGAGGGGTTGGATCTCGGGATCTCGCCGCCGGAAATGGTATATGGTATATTTAGCAATTATTCAGCAAGACTGAGTATGATGTGAAGAATTATGTAGATCGGAGAAGGTGTTAGTGGAGGTTAATAACAGCCTCTTAGATCCGCATGATTATTTTAAAAATAAATATCATAAGAAAGACTAACCTGGGTGTCAACCTCGTTCCCGGGTCTAAGGGTTGCCCTGGGTGCCAGAGGTTTTCTCTCTTTGCTCGGGTTACTCCATCCCAGGGTTTTCGAGGACGCGAAAAGCCGAATTCCCCAATTTTGTTTATTCAGGATATGTTTAAGTCCTTAATAACCCTACTTTCTCTTGAACATTGTCCTCTTTTTTTCGGCACAGTTTCAGGATAAGAACAGAAGTGTTTTTCTCTTGCAGATACTCCTCAAAAAGTAGATGAAATCCACTGCGACAAAATGTTTTACATATTTTTGCATTTCGTACGTTCAGTTTTAGACCGAAATTCACCTTCGGATAGCAGTTAACTCTTTCGCCATTTTTTTTTTAGGTCACTCATTCATAAACAGCAAGGCTGCCGCTCCATCGCCTGGAGAATTTAAGGTTGGATTCAAGAGGGCAATATACCATTGTGTCGATGGTATATTGCTAGTATTTTTGGTCCACGCTAGCTGGTTATGAAAAATTAACAAGTAAGGGGATTTAAGTCAATCAGAAACAGAAAAATATTTTGAGGCAACATTATATACTATCACCAACTTAGTATAAAGTCAACCATTTTCGGGTTACACCTTTTTCTTTTTCTAAAAAAAGGCACGCTTAAATTCATAATTTGTTCTGTCTTTTAATGTACTGTGATTCGGTCAACACAGGAACATAAAACTCCTTGGTCTCCATCAGAACTATTCAGAACAACCCTACGAATAAAACAAAGATAAAAACGTTAAAATAAAAACCAGTTGGCCAAAAACAAAAACTGAAGCTTGAGTACTCACACGCTTGCTTTAATTGGTATCGATCGTTGTTATCCTCGACCTCATAGCCATGAGAACCATGAGGACCATGAGCTAACAAGAACAAATAACGATTGTGATTAGAAAATGGTCAAAAATAATATATGCCTATGATGCGGGCAGCAGGAAGTTGTACGTTTAGTCTCTTCTTTCCGTGATTGAACGGAGCGAAAGTGTCAGTTGATTATGAGGAATGACTACAACCTTACACGAAACGGAGACAGATGATTTACATAGTGTGGAAATGATTTAGTTTCAAAAGATTATCATTTCAAAGCATTTCAAAAACATTTCAGAATAAGCCGTTGCTTATTAAGGTCAAGGGTGACTCAAGTATAATACAAGAGTTGGGAAATAAAACTTTTGAGCGATAAACGGACCGTTTTATTATCCAACCGAGAAGGAACCTGAGGAATATGGGGCACAAACCAACGGACCCAGAGAATACATAGTATTATACGCCAGTGGTGTTGTTTTCTGTTCTTTCTATAAAGTACTTGACTGGTTCCCGGGGGGGTACTCCCTTATATAAGCCATATAGGAGGGTGCTTAATGGGGGTACCCAGTTCTCAGTTAAGTACTAATGTTTCGGCCAAATATCAGTTAACTATATTTTTTAGCCAATTCTCTGAGTTAACTACTAAATTTGGTTAGCTATTAACTTTCACTTTCTTCGTTTCTTACAGCGAATATTATTCGATCATAAGACAAAAAAGCAAGGCTGATTTTACAGTGGGGAATATATGTGACCAATATTTCGGAAGGCACGGCCTTCCTTCTTCAGGGTCTTACAAGGTTTTGTAAGACCCTGAAGAAGGAAGGCCGTGCCTTCCGAAATATTGGTCAAATATATTCCCCACTGTAAAATCAGCCTTGCTTTTTTGTCTTATATTTTCCCTTATTGCTGATTAGATCCTTTATTAGGATCCCGTCCTTCTTTTTTGTAAGCTGGTCCTTGCTTAAAAAATTGAATTTATTCGATCATAACCCGAATTTTCTTTACTTCAGCAAGTCAATCACCTTTGGGGGTGGGCCCTATTAAAATCAAGGTACAAATTTCATGAACTCTGCCACTTGTACAATTTATAGCGGAGCTCTGGCGCGCTTCGCGCGCCTGCGGAGCACCATGGGTAAGAAAATGTGGTAAACTACCCATCCGAGAAAATTTGGTAATCACGTGACCGTACACCGACCGCCCGCCCGTCCGCCCGAGAGACCGTCCGTCCACACCAAGCTACTTTGGGAGCCCAGGGAGCCCAGGAGAAAACTGATTGCACAACAATGTTGTGATCAATTGACAGCTGTCGAAACAAAGTGTCCGCTGACCAGTATCACCTGGCCGTATCGCAGGCTGAGGTGTCGACCCATCCAGGGTCAGCACTTTTTACATGTGTCGAAAGGCCCTTGGACACCGTATAAAGTTTACACAAAGTAGTATTTCTTATAGTGTTAAGCACTGCGTTCTACAGATTGGGTTAAGCACTACCTTTACTGATTAAGGTTAAGCACTGCCTTTACTGATTAGGGTTAAGCACTGCCTTTACTGATTAGGGTTAAGCACTGTTTCGAAACTGGTTAGGTTCCTTTTTTGGGTTGGGGTTGATGCTATGTGTACTTTAATCTATCTTGTTTAAACTTCAGGTGTCCAAGGGCCTTTCGACGGATGTTAACGAGTGCTGACCCCCATCCAGGTCGAGTATTTTTGGAAGTTATCCGCTGACAATTTACCAGTTTTCAGATGATCGCAGACTCAAGTTTATTTTTTAAAATTCATATGAAATATGTTGTGTTTATGTCACTATGGCCCAGCACTATTAACATTTTGATTTCAAACTGACCTAGGACGCGAAAATTCAGCCAGTTATTTCAAAATGCAAGCAGGAAAAACAGATGCTTCTCACATTTCTCACGATAGTCACGCGTTGGTCACGCTCCACGTCCAATTTTTATGCCCCGATTGGTCAAAGTTTGACAGGTGAGTTCATGCGGAAATTCATACAGCATCTTGAAACTTGCTTGCTTTGACAGCTGAAGCTGACAGAGTTTTGTGTCAACTTGTGATGTTTTTAACTGTCTTTTTCCACTGGATGCACAAAATGAAATACAGCTGCTATAAAGAGTCTTCTGTTATTCTTGGCTGGTTTCTTTATTGAATTTTTGGTTGACAAATGCGCTGCTTGTCAAAGTCGGAAATTCGGATGCCATCGTTTGTGTCAGTTTTCAGCTCGCTGGATGCGTAAGAGGGTTATAAAGGCTGACAAGCGATTCAGGCCTTACTTGATAGCTTTCAGGAGCTGCATCTCGAAATATGGTAAGCCTGAGTAAATTATTGTATTTATATATATTTTCATGAAGTCGAGCGCAGTTTATGAGGCTAGCTTATGCACGTTTGTATTAAGATTTGAGACACTGATCTGACCTAGTATGAGGTTTGATATAAGCTTACAGAACTTTGAAAAGCCTTTAGTCGATATTTCACCGCAAATAAAAAGGAAAACCGTTCCGAAGAATATTTAGGTATTATTTTGGCTTTAGAAAGAAAGCTTTGAGCGATTTTGTTGTCGCGAGTTCATCGTTGAAAACAGCAAACACTGGGAAGCCGGCGGCTTAAACTTAAAGTTTATCTTCAAGCTTAAAGACTCAGGATTCTCAGAGACACTTAAATACTTGTTTTCGTGAATGAAACTTGTTGTCTCTGTAAATGTTCTACCGAATTATATTTCTGATCTTTTATTTATTGTTAGTTGTCTCTTGCAATTTTCATCGCTTTGCCGTTTGTTTCAGTCGTTCATGAACATCGCTTGCAGGAGTACTCAACATGCCGCGCGTATTACACATCGTCATAAAACTATCAATAAAAAATAAACACAATAAATTCTTTATTATGTTGAAGAGTAACTCTTTTAAAATTTCTTTGCAAATTTGGTGCTTGTTTCACTAAAAGCCCACGCGTGCTTCGATGGTCCTGAATATTGATTTCGGGTGCAATTTGGAATAAATAAGCACGAGAAAAGCACTTTGTGGTCTTTGAAAAATTTACAAGCGCTTATTTATTCCAAATTGCACGAGAAAAATCAGTGATTACGTATTAATAATATACCGTATTTATTCGACTATAAGCCGAGCGATTTTGACACAAATTAAAACTGAAGTGAATTATAATTTGGGTTCTAGAGTGGGTCTCGGCTTATATAATTATAGCCGAAAGTTTTGGAAAAAAAAATTTTTTCCAGCGCATGGAAACTCTACTAAATCGGGACGTATTTACTTTAATATCATAGGTGACGAATTACTCCTTAATTTTGGCGCGAAATTTCAGCGTTAATTTGTAATTTCACATGTGAAATTACTAAATTGCCATGGCAACCTGCCGTAGGTCTCCGTTTCAAGATGGCGACGAAGTTTTAAAATGTCATGAATGAAGATGTCAGGGCATAAAAAGACGCTTTAGAAAACCTGAACACACGAAAGAGCACATCAAGAAGGATTCTTAGAGGTATGTTGTCGAAAAATTCTGAAAACTTAAGCCAAATTTCAGCTCTAAACGTTGAGAGAGTGGAGTTCACGATCGATCGATACGATCCAGGATAAACAAGTCAAAAATCCTCTATTGCTAACGTAATTCGTCACCCATGATATTAATAGGTAATCAAATGGTATACTCGTGAAATTAGGGAATAATTTCACTTGCGTTTTGTCCAAATCCTAATAATTTCCCTCGCCTAAAGGCTCGGGAAATTATAAGGATTTGGACAAAACGCGCGTGAAATTATTCCCTAATTTCACTCGTCACCATTTGATTACACATACTTATAAAATAACTGAGATAGTACGCGTGATCTGATCTGTCAAAAACCTATGGTTTATTAGTAATGGTAACAGGACTGAGTGGACTGCAATTCGGTCTGTAATCATACGAGTGATTAACAAAATCGGACGACCGCGTAGCGGGGGTCCGATTTGTTTAATCACGAGTATGTGGCTATTTTTTAAATCAAAACAACAGAAATTCGAAATTTTGTTTTGCTAGCAGTGAAAAAAAAAAAAAAAAAAAGAGGCATTTAAGCGCGCGCGTGATGGCGCGTACTGTCAATGGGGACTTTAAGATCCAACGACGCGACGGCCACGAGAACGTCGCTTAAAAAAGTGTATTTGCGTTCTTTCAGTCTTTATAGGGATTATTCGTACCCAATTACTTTGTCAAATGTAGGCGAACCCTGCTGAAGCTGAATTTCAAGGGACCATATCCAAGCTCAGAAAGAGAAATAAAATTTCGTCGTTGCTTGTTTACGTCCTCCATAAAACACGAAATTAGGCATTTTCACGTCGTAGTCGTGCAAAAACGGGAAAGAAATGTACAAAAAAAGTGTGCTGCACGTGCAAAGCTGTTGTTTTGCTTACAAAACCTACTGTCCTATTAAACTGTCCAATTAAGGCTGAGATCAGGGCAGTTGATAGCCAATCAGATTTGACAATTTTGTTATAGTTCATACCGGTAAACCCATAGGAAAAGGCATCCGAAGTACGAGCCATAAACAAAACCGGCTATTGATCTGCAAACAATGATTTTAGAAAGGCTAAAAAACAGCACAAGTTACTTACCCAGCTCTTCTTAATATCAAAAGCGTTCGTTTCCACATTTTATTACTGCCAGAGCTTTAAAAGTAATAAAGTACAAAGCTGGAAAGCGGTTTACATTTCACGACGATGCCAAATCGCAGAGAAAGACAACAACTGTGTGAATTTCTGGTGTAGAAAGTCTCCAGGAAAACTTAACCATGTGCCAACCAGCAACAAAACGGATAGTTTTAGCATTCTTGATTTATTTTATGTCAAAATTAAATTCCTTAATGAAAGAAATTGTTCCAAAAAGAGATCTCTGATCAAGGTATGGTACAAAACCGGTCGCTGTAGGTTGTAAACAAGCTGCCAACGATGATGAAAGATGTCAGAGTTTCGGGCTGGTTTTTTCCAACATTTGCACAAATCATTCGGTGATATCGATGCCATAACCTACCTCAAACCACCTGACTTTACAAATCGACAAATATTAACGCGAATATGTGGCTAGGCAAAGAAACCTTTTTCCACCACTGACATATTTCCATGCATCGGTCGCTGTAAGTGCATATAAAGTTACATGAGACAACCTCGCAAATGCAGCCACGTCGTTACCGAGGCATTTCTTAATCATAATAAAGTCCAGAAAACAGATCTTACTGCAGCTTGTAAAATGTGAATGAGTCCTCCATTACAATAGCTGCCAGTTCCGTATGTAAGCACGAAATTCCGCTTACGGATCGACTCAACAAAATACAGCTGCGTACAGTCTGATGTTCAATTAATTTCTACTTCTGTAGTAAACAAACCATGAACTTATTCCTTCATTGTACGTTTGCATGAATGAATGTTGACTTTTCCTGTAAAACAGCTTTCATAAGTTATCATGTAATGAGTGCAAAAACTCGTGTTTTGAAGTGCTGCTGTTTGTTGTTTGACTGAACTGAGTTTTGAGAAAGTTCAGCGCTACGGTGTATGACATTTGCAGACTGCAGACTGCAGACCGCAGACTGCAGACTGCAGACTGCAGACCGCAGACTGCAGACTGCAGACCGCAGACTGCAGACCGCAGACTGCAGACTGCAGACCGCAGACTGGCCTCATTTCCAAGATGCTGTTGGCTATTCTTCACCGACGCGACTCTTTATTGAGTCACCCGGCATATCACTAATTGCGTTGATTCTTTATTCTTTTTCGATTATTGTGAATTGATAATGACAAGTAGCAATGGCCATTAATGCCTGTCTAAATAGTAGTCTTCTGTAAAAAAATTGTTTAGATTGCGAGCACTTCGTGCTCACTACAGTTACGCCTACAAAAACAACTAGGATAGATCACGGACATTTAACACCTTTTAAATGACGTATTTCATCTTAGTAGTACTTAAAGATATGCCAGACAATCTAAACCGAACAGATCCTACCTGGACTCGATGAATTACCGGAAGTGCATTTTGAATTTCTAAATAGGCAAATCGACAATGGCTTTTTTAACAGGTCAATCATTGCTCATGCTCAAATCCTAGTACACAGTTGGGGCGCCCGTAGAATAAGGATTCCGGCACTGTTTCACAGACAGGCTTATATAACCAGAGTTTAGTTTCGTCTGTGGTGCAGGTTAAATTGCTATGGATTGCTATGGATTCATGAGCGAGTTTGTGACATCGGCAGAAATTATTCTGCTCTAATTCAATACGAGACGAACAGCCAACAACTCCTTCAGGAATCAGGTCGGTGTAATTTGCGTGAAAAAACTTCGCTTCTAGGCCTTACATGTACTTCTCGGAACAAGGTAATGTTGATGATGACGCCACCTTGATTACGATATTTTTTATTTCATTCAATTTACAGTCTTGCTGCCTCATGCAGTCTGCAGTCTGCAGTCTGCAGTCTGCAAATGTCATACACCGGTTTTTCTTGCACTATGATTCGTAAACTTTTTTCTCACTGTCTTTAAGGCTCGTACCAACTACGGATAGCATACGTGACTTGAAATCTCTGTCGTTATCATGGAAAACTTGTAAGCTGTCATGATTTGGGTGTGGTTGCCACCATTTTTGTTCTTTATTTTTTTACGTTAGCGTAGTTTGTTATAAGTAGCTTCTTTTTAGTTTCTCTGGCTCATTTTCCTCGATTTTGTTGACCCGAGCATTCTTCTCTTAGCACCGCATTTTCAATACATTTAGCCAGAAAGGCGTATTTTTTACTTTGTTCGGGTTTTTGGAATATTTTAAACTTTTCTATTGTTTTGCGTACAAAATCAAATCGTCGTTTGCCATGGCCATTTTCTTAAATACTGTTGTTAAAACAGCTCTAATCTGATTGGTTCTTGGTGGTTTCTTTTGTGTTTTCAGTCAATCAGAAATTGTAATTTGCACTCGTATTACAGAGGAACTGCACTCCTTTCTCAGCCAATCAGAATTGAGTAATTTTTTCGTGTATATTATTAGTCTTGAAAAATTGTGAAACTGACTGCCAATTGTCTGAGGTCAGGCGGTCTGTACTCTTTCACCTCAGATGTGATGTATAAAAAGTATAAAAGGTTGATTTGCACGCACCCAGATTTGTTGGCAAGATTTCCTAAAGTAAACTTGTCGAACGCAAAAATTCGGCCTGATTTGTTTCCAAGAATTTGTTTTCCACGCCTAATCTACTGTGATCAAGAGCCATTATTGCTCTTAAATGTGACCGAAGATGATTGCCAGTGCTATTTTTTTTGGTGTACATATATAAGGCTATCAACTCGATGCAAGATTTGTTTCACTCTAAAATCACTTAGCCTTTCTCTCAAAAGTCACACGAATGTGCCCTTAAGTTAACTGATTTGTGGATTACTAGATTATTGTTTGTTTTAAATTATAAATTTATTAATGGGAGCTTCGCTCTTAGCCCTGGCTAAATCTATATATTAAGCAATTGAAAATATAGGACAAAACATAATATAACAATTGTTTTTAAGTATCGATGTGTTTAGCTAATACAAGCTAATAGAGGACATAATTTAAAAGAAAAATGTTTACAGTACGCAGGACTACAATTCCGTACAATCTAAAATCATATGCTAAAAATATTACTAAAATTCTTAAGAATAACTGCATATTATACTGGAACCACAACTGTCGCTTAAAAGATCTTCAAGGTTACTGCACCGCATGCTGGACTTAAAAGATTCAGGTAAGCTAAGTTTTGGTTTGACTTCGACTGTCCAATCTAGACCGTATGTATGGTCCACGGAACCTCAAAGGATGTTTCCCGTAACTAGTGTACAGAATTAAATCCGAGCACAGAAATTTTGTTAATATTAGAAGACGAACAAGAGAGGGAGCTGTCTACAAACGGCTTTATGACTGACGCTAAATTTCTGTTTGCCGGGTACTACCCTGCATATAGCAATATCAGTTAATGTACCACTGGGTCATCAGCGAGACAGAGAAAATTCAGAAAGTAGCATTTGTGTTTGGAAAACTTTGTTGCTTTCATTAAAAATTATCAGTTTAGTACTGATTTTTTGGCCAATTATCAGTAATACATTTTGCCCATTTTGGTCTGGAATCGGGTATGGTTTTCGAGGAAACTAGGGAGTGTATGAACGTATTTGTTGTTTCAGTTCCAAATGAGTAAGAAGGAAAGAAAGAAAGAAAGAAAGAAAGAAAGAAAGAAAGAAAGAAAGAAAGATTAATATTCGAATTCGAAGTGGATTTTAAGAAAACTGTTATTTGGCGTTCTAATCTAAGTAATGATGACATAATTTCTTAGAGACCAGGTCTGAAAACGGGTATTGGCCGCCTGGTCTGAAAACGGCTGAGGAAAATGGCATTTTTTGGTCTGAAATACGGTCAGAATTTGGAGAACCGGGCCGCACACCCCCACCAAGACTGGTTCAAGGTAGTTGAACAACAGTTTGCCTACATACAAGAGAAAGGCGCGATGGCTGTGCGAAAAGCTGTATCGAAGTAGCTTCTGGTGGGTGTATTTTTAATTGGTTTTCGATGCATCCAAAATTTTCCGCCAGTATCAGATGATAATTATTTACTTAATATTTGCTTTATTTAATCTTATCTTACTTGTCTGGTTCTTCTGGTTTACAGGACCAGCACTTGCACTCAACAGACTCCCCATCTATATCCTCTGTATGCGTTTCACTTATAAATGTTTTTGACGGACAGTGCGGCGAGATTGCTTTGCATACTTGTTCTTTGACACAGCCTAAGGGAAAACAGAGAAGGGAAGCCCCAATTATTGGTCAGGGAAACAGTAGTGATGGATTCTGGAGCTCACATTCGATATTAATAATAAAATTCAGTATGTTAGCCGAGACTTGGCGGACACAAACGAAGAGACCTCTTTCTCGTTCATTTTCTTTGTTAATGTCCTCTAGAATTCACTTTAGTCCGGAGTCCGGAGCATTTCAACAAAACGTGAAAATTAACGATATTTTAAAATTTTTAATTTATCCACTGCTACACAGCTTTGACTAGAACTGAGTCTTTGCTCTGAGAGTGTATTCTATACTTACGCGGGTCCTGGGCTTCCTCTTCAGCGGCAAACAACGCTACACTCATTGCCACCAGTATGACCAGAGTAGCGACAGACTTCATAGCACACATTTTCATTGTTCTCTAGTATCTGTAGCCAAAGAGATATGATATACTCAGGACAGAAGCTGTTCAGAACACAACTCATTTAATCACAGGAAAGCTTCTAACTATACATGTTGCTGTGCATAATAGAAAGACTGGTCATTCATTTACATTACCTGTCTATTCGACACAAAAACATCACTCGTATCTTTAAGGAACTACACTGGCTGTCCGTATTCAAAAGGATAAAATGTAGGATCCTAATTTGAAATTGAAAAGGTAGTACATGATACAACCGCGTTCTCTCCAATAAGGATTAAACTTTGGGAACGGGGTTAAATATGAATGTGAAAACCGCGAAAAACAGAAATATTTCTGGAACGTTTTGTGATTCAGGGAAGAGGCCAATTACGCGGAAGAAAACTAAATCACAAGCAACAACCGATAACTAATTTGTGATTTCGTGATTTGCTCTCGCGTCCTGATCTTTTTCGGGATTGGTCACAACACCACATTAAGCTTCCTGAAATACGTCGACCATGTGTTCACAGAACACAGATTTCTGTAGCCTTAAGTTTGTAGCTGGCGCGGGATCGTCATGTCAGCGCGTATAGGGCAGAGGAGTGTTGCGAATCCACGAGGAGAACAGGGAAGAAGCGCTTTGAAAGTCCGCCTTGGAATTTCTCGTTGCTCCCACGCGAATGACAGTATTAATTGTGCTCACTACCTTCTGCCAACAAGTCGTTACTGTTTGCTTCAAAAGTGTCTAATTGTCTAAGTCTAAGGACATTTCGTGTGAAAGGGTGTTTCTTTCTTTTGCAGAGTCTCTCAGTAAGAGTAGGCCACCAGTGGCCGGCTAGAGCCTTCTTTCACTCTCTAATGTACAGTATAATATCTAGCTTTAAATTAAATAATTGTAATCAAGTCGTCAAGCAGTATTTATTTAATGTTTTAATGCCAGTTTTTATAACTGGAGGTTAAAACTCAGCCTGTTTTATCCGATTCAACAATAAATTTCCATTTCTTTTTAATATTCTTCATGAATTAGAAGTATTGTGGTTCTCTTTAAAACAAATGAAAATCTAGCACTTGTCATATGCATTTGCCTTTAGTAGCTAGTGAATGATAGTCTGCGTGGCTGGTGGGGTTGTTATGCTTTCTTGGCGGCCGGACAGCGCGGTTGATCCCAATCTTCTCGCTGCTTTTCCTGGCAGTACATGTTTTTAGTCATAAAAGATGAAGTTATACAAGTTTTTTTTCCTAAGTGGTCTACGTCGCATTTAAGGGTAAAGTGTTCATAGAATAGACCCATCTAGTATAGCATCTACAAAAACAAACGCCATGACAAAGGTTCTATTTGAGAACGACTACTGCCATGTTTGAACATCTGCTAGAATCACCTTGTTCCGAGCATAATAAACAGTACTACGAGACAGCGCTGGACACGAAAATTAAAACTACCCAATACAAGATAACATGAAATGAGGAAAGTATCAACAACCCGGCCAGTTGAGCGTCATATACAGCACCAAAGGCCAATCATTATTTTCTGTCTACCTTCTTGCAATAGCATTTAAAATGAATGATCGTCCTTTGGTAAAGTTTTGTGTGCCCCACTGATTCAACTCTGGGAATTACATTATTACACATTTATTTCTGTGAAGTCATATACTCTGAACACGATGGTCGGTTGCTAGGGCTTTTGCTCCCGGAAGGTTCTTCAAGTCAATTTTTGGCTTACAGAGGAGTAGTTTCTATTCCAAATGACATTTGAACATCTTAATTGGAGAAAAGTTTGCTTTAAATTTTTACAATTGTAAAGATATTTTTGACTTTTCTTGAAAGTATGACGTCATAAGTGACACCTATTTTTAGTCACAGAAAAAACAATATTTACAGTGAAAACCCCATCTCAATCGGATAAAATGGTGAGTTACAGGTAATTAAAGAAATTGAAATTTCCCCGCCACATGACCATATATGGTCAAACTTAAGGGGTATTTAAAGGCGAAAACAATAAATGTATTTGCACCGGAGAAAAGACAAAGCTGCATAGAATCAAAATTGTAGTTTTTGAATTCGGCATATGTGGTGCTATGACGCGTATTTCGTCACAAATCACGTCATTATGACGTCAAAATGACGTAATTCGTGACGAAATACGTGTCATAGACCACACATCCTAAACTCAGAAAACTACAATTTTGTTTTTATGCAAATTTGTCTTTTATTCGTTGCGTCTACATTCATTGTTTTCGCGTTTAAATACCCCTAGAGTTTGACCATATATGGTCATTTGGCGGGAGATTTTAATTTCTTTAATTAAATGTAACTTCACACCTTTTTTATTCGATTGAGATGGGGTTTTCACCAGAAATTATAGAATTCTATACAGAAAACTAATGTAAAATTTTTACCATTTCTTTCCTGAATTTTCTTTCTTATGCCAAATTTGGACATCATTTATGACGTCACAAGAGAAGCCATATGGGATAAAATAAACACCAATAAATAGGTAATTTATCAGCCGGCTCACTAGCATCTCTGGATACATCACTTCCCTCACCACCGCTCGTTTCAATTTGCTGCTTGAAATTGTCAGTTTTTCTCTCGTGACTCCGATATGAAAAGGTTCAAGGATAAGCTATCCCTTTTGGCGTCCGTATGAACTAGGTAATCTGGCAAGTTGATTTTCCATAAAATGGGTCGTTTGGTAACCCAGGTAGAACTGTTAAAAGGTTTTTTTCTGATTTGCTGTTTTAATCACTCAAATTTAAAAAAATCATTCTTTAGTTACCACTTGCTGCTATAGAGAAAAAAATAAAGCTGACGGTTGTGCGTTTCAGGTATCCAGGTCTTCCGTTCTTCAACGAGTTATTGGGTTTATAAGGAATATTCATACGCATGCTTATTCATACTACAGTAGCATCAACTCAGATATCACATCAAAAAACATGAAACATACCTTCTACAAAGTCCTCTCGATTTGGTTTTCACTATTGTTACTTTTCACCACATAACAGGTAATAACTGATTTTCCATTAGTCATGCCCAATATATAGAGGCTGCTCACAACTGAACCCACCATGGGTTTCCATGAGTATAGCTTCATCGTGTTGTGAATCAATTTTTTAAAAAGCAAAAAAGGATAACCTGTTGTTTAATTATTTCTCGCATAATATGCTGTCTAAGCACATTGATACGTGCGTGTACCTTTTTCGTTAATCATCAAATAATTTCATGAAATGGGTGGATTATTTTTTTCTTTTGTGAAGTTTATAACTTCAACTCACGCCTGCCGCAACCATTTTTGTGATGCCATCACTCGAACAGAAAGATAGTTTGCCTCAGCGCGTCTTTTCTGACATTTTTAAAAGGGACGTGCTTTTTTTACCTGATGAGTCAAGAACCAGCTCATCCTATGCCGCTCGTCTTTTAATACTCTGATTTCATTTCCATTTCGTGATACTTTAGGAAGTTAAAAACGACCTCCTCAACGATTGCACGAACTTCAAGCTATGATAGGAAGGAAATCAGCTAGTTACGAATTAATACCGGCCTTTACAATTAGACATATCTCCCTAGACACAAATTACATGCTGTGGGACAGCTATTGAGGTATCTTCCAAATTCCCGCCCTGACTCCAGATATGTAGGTAGATAAATACAATTGCTGGCTGTGCGCTTCTTATGTGAGCAGCTTCGAAGACTTAGATTAAAGGTTTTTTGAATGTCGAGTGGTTTGTCATAGGTTTGTCATATGTAAGCTGGCGTATACTGAGTAAATAGGTTCGGAATATGTCAGTTATATTCAATTTGCATCCTGTACTCAAAGAAGACTCTTTCTTAATGCAGGACCCCCAAAGACGGCTTTCTGCCACATGCCTTAAAAACCTGCTTCAATCAGAGCTTTTTTGAAACCACGCTCTTACTCTGCTTAAAAAAATTGTCGGGAATTTTCATAGAATAACAGGGAAAAACAGAGTCATTGGTACAGCCCTCTAGAAATTTTTGCCTTTCTCGAGCCAAGAAATTTCTTGACAAATATTTATAAAGGTGCATGCAGTGTTATCTATCCTTTTCCGGCTTGACACTGATTATAATTTTTTTTCCTTTGAAAAACTTTTGTGACGTTAAGGCCAACTCTCGCCTTGCGAACAACTGGTCCAGTTACGGAACCCCACTTATAAGCTCTTATAGGACAGCAGGTAAATACCTCCAGCAAAACTTGAAGACGTTTGACTAAAACAACTTTGCTACTATGTACTAGACTCTCGTTACCCTCTCAATGCCGAGGTCACAGATTTATTGTCCCCATGCAAAAATACCCGAGGGACGATATTCTCCCAGTACGGTCCGGCTTGAAAAGTTTGTTCAATTTATAAGATATCCTTACATTCAAAATATTTCTACGTTTCTGATTGGCTCAAGTACACCGGCTTATTTTTCTTAGTTTATTAGTGTTGACCAAATTGGAAGACGCTTGCGATGCCGGGTAAAATGGCAATGGGTACAACTGAAGGTATCGCCAGAAAAGGCTCGTTGTGTTGACTCAGTTGCTTTGATAGAACTTAAGAAAAGGCATAAAGTTTTACACGTTTCGCGAGGAAGTAATAACCGAACTACTTATTGAAAATGCTATTACTTATTACTCTTTTAACTATCCTAAATACGTCAGCAACAAAGGGAGGTGCGCGCCTGTACTAGTTATTAGTAGCGGTTCAAGAGAGAAGTTGGGTGAATAGGTATTACTTCGAATTCGCTTGTTCATTCTCTTAGTCGAGTGCTTAATACATACTGAACTTGATAAGTAAGTAAGTAACTTTATTAAAGTGTCAGCCGTTCTAATGTTTACACACTAATTGGAGACACTTTATGATAAAAAAATATATATTCTCAATTGCATAATAAATCTACAACATCAATATTAAAATAAGCTATTGCCCGGTGACATTAAAAAATATGATATTAAAACAGAAAAAAATATGTATAATAATGAATACTATTGTCCAATGACATTTAAACATTAAATGCTGAAAATGGTTACGTAATAATAGGAGGTGATGAAAATATATGCAAAACCTACATTTAAGTTTTGACAAAGGAAACATTATTGTTACAGCTACTGTACTGCCAGATTAGGCTACAAATATTTAGCGGCCTAACTTTTTTCTTAAAAATGGACAATGTATCAGATAATTTAATGTAACTGTCCAATTTTCCCCATATTGTTGGTTTTCACATGACGTCACTAAAATTCAAACTAAAAAACTATCCATCCTACCGAGATTTTACTTTCACGATGCATTAGAGCAGCTGAAAAACTAATTGTCAAACAATTAGAAGAAATGTTTTACCCAAATTTATAGAGCTTTGTATGGGGACGCCATGCTGGAGCTCATCCGGATGAGCTCCAACATGGCGGACGGAAACCAACAGAAACATCTGTTACCGAGTTTTGCTACAAAAGCATGAATTTATTCTTCGAGAAACTCATAAACATTAAAGTAATACTTTTTCTAATACATGAACTGTTTAGATAGCAAAATTTCCTAAAATAAGTCATTTTTTTAACCTACATGACAGCTAGCTTGGGCGTCATGTAAATGCCGCGTCACGCAAAAGCTTAGAAATTCAAGCGTACTCTATCACAAAACCAAGAATCCTTTTGAATCGAAAATTTGTATGAAAATTAGTTTTCAGCTGCTCTAATGCATCGTGAAAGTACAATCTCGGTAGGATCGATAGTTTTTAGTTTGCATTTTGGTGACGTCATGTGAAAACCAACAATAGGGGCAAGATAGCGTAGGCTATGTTTACCATGAGTGACTGAATTAAAACGAGGTATGATAAAATCGGAGTTCCTAAGATGGTAACCACTACTGTTATTCAGTTTAAAAAGATCCACTATGTACGGAGGTGATAGGTTATTTTTTACTTTGTACATAACTGTGGCCATTTCTTGTAGTCGACGATTCTGCATAGTATGCAAATTAGCCCAACGTAATAATAGCTAATAATTCTTCGTAAGTGGCACTCTTGTTGCAATAGGCCGAGCACGTAGCGTTCTTTCTTTAAGTTTTTCTAACTTTCGGGCGTCTGGTGCGCGACAGAAGTGCCATATCAATTGGCAGTAAGTGAGATGTGGCAATATTGCAGATTTAACAATTTGTAATTTTGCTGACGTAGGTAGTAATTTCCGTAATCTCGATATCACACCTAAAAGACTTGACACTTTCCTGCAAACTTTGCTTACATGAGTCGTAAATCGCTGTTGGTCATCCAGAGTAACGCCTAACAGCTTTAAATTAGTTCCGGCGGTTTTTGTACTACATCAGTACTCGCCATTTTGACTTTCAATTCCTTGTTCTTTTGTTTTGATCCAAAGCTTATGGTTTGATATTTGGAGAAATTACCTTTCAATAGATTTTCGTCATACCAGTGGGAGACTTTGTTCCCCTCTTCGTTCAGAACTTGCTCTACCTCTTTAATCGACTCTGCAGCATGTGACAGTTGATAGTCGTCGGCGTACTTGAATAACGAACAGTTTTTCACTGTGTAATGCAAATCATTTTGGAATACATTCCATAAGAGAGGATCGAATAAAGATCCTTGCGGGCGACCCCTTGATGTTTCATACCACTCATTGGTTGTTTATGGATCAATTTTTACCCTGCACTTTCTTCCACAAAAATATGACCGCATCAAGCCAAGCGCCTCATCTGAGAAACCTTAAGCTCTTAATCAGTGACAATGAGCAACGGCGAATGAAGTGAATCGAAGGCTTTAGATATGTCAGTAGAGAGAAAACCTACCAATTTCTTTTCCTCTAAATTCTGTTCCATCTTTCGACTTGTCCGAGTAGAGTGGTTTCGCAAATATGGCTTTTGCGATATGCTGTCATTATTTTTCTCAAATATAGCTCAATAAGAGATGTAACTTGAATGTGTACTTAGTAATTGTTCAAAAACCTTGGTGATCGCCTGTTAGCACTGTCACGCGGTCTATAGTTTCTTATGTCCATTTTGTCTTTCTTATGAACAGGGATCCAGTCGCCCTTCTTCCATTCCTTAGGCCAACAGCAACTTGCTATGCACTTGTTGTATAACTCAATTAAAGAAAGTGAGAGTCTTTGGCTTGCGATTTTTTAGAGCCCATAATGGTATTTTATCATAAGAAGTTTGAAAGTCTATGACAGCCACAGATTGATTTGGACCTGCTAATATATATGGTTAACAATGAGAATAAAAGGCTGATCAACTCATGTAAGTATTTTGATTTAGCAGGTAAAAGGAAAAAACGACATGGATCCCCGATCATGTCTGCGGTTTGTAAAATTGTCAATGGCCGGAGAGCCACTCCACGGCGTGAATCATTTTCTTTAGGTCAGCGTTAACTCCTTCTTCAACAGACTGTGATGATCATGACAAAGTTGCCTTTACATGATTTTTTAAAACAAAGTTCCTTAAAGTAAGTTCAAAGAAAAGCAAACTTGATAACCACTGACTGTCATACTGACAACCAAGTCCACATGGAACCTCTTTTGTCCAGCGAATGTTTACTGTACGGCGATGACTTACTGTATTTAACATGTAATATGAATAAATCACTTTGACCAGTGGGCAAATAGTTAATGATGCTTGATCCCTTGTTAAAAAACTCCTAGGAATCTCACGAATATAACTATAGAACCTTTAGATAAGAAGCCTTGTTTATTTAAAGACCTGCGTAATTGGGTTCCGCGTGAGGTCGTTGCGTAAAAAAACAAGGTATTAGCACATGTGTAGATATGTTGTTATTCTGAGGGGACGGGGTGAATTCGCAGAATTCTGTAAAAACAAGAATGGCTGATTGTAATTTAAAAGGCATAGCTGGGGTTGGTGCTTAAAGAACGAGGTATATGACATGTATAGTGCCGCTGTTGGATTTTATAAGCAGTTAAGACTCGAGCATGGTGTTGTATTGGGGTGAATGAGCATTATATAAAAACCAGATGTAAATTACAGGTGGATTTGCCCGACGGTGAATTGTCGTTCTGGTTTAGTGATTATTAACATGACAATTTTAAAAGAACAAAATATATTGAGGATGAACATAGCAATCGCCTAGATTTCTAATATCGTTCAGAACGGTCGACCTATTTTACTAATAGCGGTAAAAGAATCCAAGGGAAAAGGCATCTGTAATAAGCGGTGTTTTAGAGCGTAAGTTGTCTTTAACAAGTCCAGGCGAAGCAATTATTACGTCGAGCGAATCCACATTAGGGAGAAACGACCCCTTGTTGAAAAACTCCTAGAAATTTCACGAATATAACTTGAAACCTTTATTTAAAGAGCTGCTTCGAGTTTTGCGCAAATCGCTCTGGTTTTGTGATTATTAAAATGACAAAGAACAGCGAAAACTCTCGAGCACCGCAAAAAATCGTCAGGCTAAGGATTTTTCGCAATTTTCGCAAATTTTGTTAAGTCCGCAACTCGCTCTGGTTTAGTGATTATTAACATGACAAAGAACAGCGAAAAATCGCGAGCACCGCAAAAAATCGTCAGGCTAAGGATTTTTCGCAATTTTCGCAAATTTTGTTAAGTCCGCAACTCGCTCTGGTTTAGTGATTATTAACATGACAAAGAACAGCGAAAAATCGCGAGCAACGCAAAAAATCGTCAGACTAACGATTTTTCGCAACACACGAAAAATCAGAATTTTTGCTGCTGCATGCAAACCTGGACATAAGTGGAGAAAAATTTGGGTGGGGGGGGGGGGCTGCAGCTCCCCTCCCCCCCCGGCCCGCACGCCTACTTATGAGTATAAAAGGCCTTTCTGTTATCTTTTTGTTCTTTCTCCTCTTTTTTTTTTTTGAGAAAAATGTTCTTTGGATACTGCGAGGGAGTAACCTTATCCCAGTTGGACGTCAAAAAGGTTAGAAAGTCGATTTAGCTATATGTTGATGTTTTCGCGATTTAGCCTCGGGACTTAAAAAACACTAAAATGTCTAAGGCAAGGTCCAAACGTCGAACTTTACATGTGCCGAACCTAATTATTAGGTTCGGCACAACTTTACATGTGCCTGCCCGCCTTTAAAATGCAGACGCTTTCTGTCGTTTTTTCAACGTTACATTGTTAGGGATATATCGCTGACTGACACATATCGCTGGCTCGTTACTTTGGCTCGCTCATTGAAATCTTATCCGCCATTTTGAAAAGCACTGGAGGGCAGGCATGGAGGACATTCAAGAGAAAGATTGTAGCTTTTTGATCCCCAACCTTTACTATGGACTAGTTTATGAGCGAAAATTTAAGAGTGAATATTTGGAGAGACAAATTTACGAGCGATCACTTAAGAGTGAACCTTCCATCGTGAAACTTATCGAGAATAAGAGCGACTTATCAAAGCTATCTACATTGAGTGAACCTTCCATCGTGAAATTTATCGAGAATCAAAGCGAACACTTATCAAAGCTAACTTTACATCATCTTAAAAAACGTGTTACAAGGCGATCTAGACGTGCTCGTGAACCGAGCAGAATTCTAGAAGAGGTCCCAACAAGAAGAATAGCATGTTGAAGAAATTTGTCTTCAAAAAGATTTCAACGATTGAGATACCGAAGTCTTCAAAGCTCCATCGCTATGTTAATAAGGTGAGAAAACTTTCAGTTATGCACGATATAAATGTAATAACAAACGCGATCCAAAGATAATTAACTTAAATAAAATGGCTATACCCAAGAAAGCTTCTTTGTTGTCTTTCTTTAGCAGGCATGCATTGTCACAGGATAATGAAACTAAAATTTAAAGCACATCGATATTTATCATTGTTTTCTTGCAATTGGGTGAGTCATATGTGAATTTCAAACTAAGTAAAGATGTTGAGAAGAATCCAGGACCTACTCAATACAACGCTGATCATCATGAAGTAATAATTAGACCTTTTATGCAAAATCACAGCTCAACAATGCAGTTGATCTCTCCTATTTCCTCTGAGAATTTGATACAGTCAAGATTAGGTGAACTTGGTTTGCAATCAATAGATGTTGGCGGTGCGGGTGATTGTTTCTTTAGATCTGTATCAAAGAATTGGCATAAAATCTAAATGAAAAGGCTGCTTCTTACAACGATATCCAAAAGAAGTAAATTTAATTTGGTCATGTTAACAATTTTTAAACACGCGGGTACCCTGTGCTATTGTCAGAATTTGAAGTAGGGAGCAACACCTGTAACCATATAAATATTAATTCGATTAGTTTGTTAATGCGACTATATTTACCACTTATCAATAAATGAGATCCCTGTGTATTGAAAAGTATACGGTAGTTACAGTATTCATCCTAGCGAGTTTTCATCAGTCTAAAGAATATTTGCAATAAAAAAGATTTTCATGTCGCCCGACAAACTTGTTGATGGAAACTACCCTTCCACGTGGCCCCGGTAAAATTCACGAAGTGATTCTTGTTATTATTAGGTTCGGCACATGTAAAGTTCGACGTTTGAATCAATTAGGAACGGCTCTTTTGTATTTGGGTCGACTCTGCCGTTCTATTCGACTGAGCTAGTCGAATAGAACGGCAAAAGATCGACTTCGATTCAAACGTCGAACTTCGCATGTGCCGAACCTAATGCATAAATTATGTTAACGTATTTTTTAATATAACCGCGCTTCTGATTGGCTCTTTAGTGGGTTTTCGCGCCTTTGCTGACAGAACTCACAGAAGCGTAACGACGGTTACTTGCCTAGTCCCTAGGCCTCATTATTCCGCGCGGCCAAAGCGTTTTGGATCACTTGGTCCGATCGAAAATGTGAGGCCTAGACAAAAATCCTAGAAAGTGAGACAAAAGTGAGACAGCTCAATGGCGATGGTAAACAAGAGAAGAGTTTCGCATTTCAAGGTTAAAAATACACCGCTAAAACACACAGATGGGAAAGGAAACTTCAAAAGAATGCTTAGTTTTCTTCAAGTTGACAAAGGGAGGCTGTTCTTTATAAAATTGTCCTTCGTGGAATTCAAAATACACGAAATTTTCATCCCGGCCGTTCGGAGCGGTTGGCCTGTTTTGAAACGACACCAAGTAGCGAAGTTTTTGAAGAATTTTCAGGTAAATTGTGTTCTCTGTAGTCAAGAAAGTGACGTATTTGGGAATACCGGTATTTTATCTTGGACGTTTTATACATTTCCAGATCGGCTTGAGCGCCCTGATTTGAGATTTGTGTTGTACATTTTTTGCCATGTGCTCAGCCGATTTCACTTGCGTGAACGGTTCCACCAGCCAAATCTGTGTTACGCGAATTGCTTTTAAGGATTAATTTATGGGGCTTTAAATAAAAATTTTTCGAGAAATAATTTGTGTCTGTTGTTGTGTGTTCTTTCATTGATAACATAGCTCAAAACACGATCCTGAGACAACGCATGCAAGTTGAATTTTATGCTTCTCACATCAATACACGCATCACTTCTGTGAATGTCGGCGAATTTCAAATTCTTTAAGTTATAGGATTTTACTTTTAGATTCAGTCTCTGGGCACTTTTTGCTACGCAGCTTATGTATTTTATTTGAAAGTATGGTTTTTCTGATTATTCAAGATTTGAAGTCTAATAGAACACAGAGGGTGAATGTTGTTTACTTTGAAAATTCGCGAGCGGCAAACTCCAATAGCTCAGTTGGAATGATGAGACTGAAGGAGCAGTATGATCCAGTATCAACCCTCAAAGGACTATGAATATCATTCTGATGACTTTTCAAAGCCGGTCGGCAAAATTCGATCCCGCAAATATCCACAAGGGTTGTTAAAAAAAACAAAATCTCCTGTTGCTTACAACATTAACATACATCTTTGAATTTCAAAAAGCAACACAAGCATGCGCATTCTGTTTTTGTCTAGGCGTTTCCCGACCGTTCGCCTCGGATACGTCACCGAAATGAATTGACTGAGAGGGACTGGGAAAACGCCGTACAGGGACTAGGCAAGACGGTTACGGTCTAGTTACCAGCATTCACGTTGTAGATTTTTAGACTGAAACTGGACAGCTCAAAACGGTCTTCTAAAAAGTTGCTTTTCTTTATGTCCATAAAGAAATCGTAATGTAATTTAAAATTTATTTTGTTCAAATATCACGATCACGATCTCCTCAACGGTCTCCTTGCCATAACAGAGCACAAATCACACTAAAATCAAGACAACAATTTCCAGGCTTGGTAAATTTTACTTTTTTCAGTTTATTTCCCTATTTTAAGCAGTAAGAATGATATTTCTTCTCGCCACGAATTAGGTTCGGCACATGTAAAGTTCGACCGTCTGAATCAAGAGTCGAACTTAATAGTTTGGGTCGACCTAAATAGGTATTCAAGGGCGTAGCTAGGGGGGGGGGTCCTGGGGTGCCCGTGACCCCCCCTTGGTAGGCCTTCTTTTGAGCAAACAACCTACAATATTCTGGTGGCGGAAACGCCATGACAATATCTTGGTCGTAAAAGCCATTGTTGAAAAGCCCACTTTTTTTAAATTTGTTTTTTTGTAAAGGCTATTGTCTTTAGTTAATAAGGGCCTTCATGCCGCGATAATACGACTGAACCCGCTGATACACGAAGGAAAGCAGCGGTATAAACCATATATATAGGGTGTCCCAAAAGTTCGTTCCTCTACTTTATAAGTCTGTATTTCAGTACGATTGGACTTGGTAAGCAACTCTTTTCAACAAAAGTTGTGTCTTTCAATATAATTCACTATTTCCATACTTGTTGTCCTATCTTCTGACTCGAATATTCGATCTGTGTACTTCCGCACCAAAGGTGCGCGTGCGCGAATATATTTTGCAGCCTTTTTTTTGGTATTTCATAGCCCGAATTGCTCAAACTCCTCCTTTTTTTTTGTGAATATCACGAAAGATAAACCCCCTTAACGCAAAAACGTTAGCTGCGTGAGAGCACAAGGCTGTATACTTCGATTTACTGGCTTATCTGTTGTAGAAATTGCTAAAAAACTGGAAAATCCGAATGTTGGGTGATAGAATGATCGTGATGGAGAAATGAAGGTTTTGAAGGCAAGAAACTAAGGGGAGACCAAAAGCCCTGAATAAAGCAGCTAAAATAGTTTTAAAGAAGGCTAGATACAAAATAGGAGACTCGACAAGGAAGCTCAGTCTCACATAGTTAGCAAGCCAAATAAAAGGGTCATGAAAAGCTGTTTAAAATGTTTAAAATTAGAGGCCCTGAGATGGCAAAAAAACCTCTCCTTTGTCTGCCAATTAACGCCCAGCTCGTTTCAAATTTGTAAAGAAGTACAAATGCCTTGCTATGGAAGGGGGCCGGAATGATTATCTTTTTTTGGATGAATGCCTAAAGTATACTTTTTCAGCTGCCTAAACTAAACAAATATTGTTTGGGGGTTGAACTGGATCCTGCGCACCAGTGATAAAATGCTCAAAATAGATCATTTGTGGGTCTACACGCTGTGTCTACTTCATGCCGCAACGGCTACAGAATGTGATAAAAAAACAAAAAGGGCATGCCAGTCACTGAAATTCTGAATACACGTACTTGATAGAGAAATAAACATCTTCTAAAAATTTCATGTAAAAATAAAGTTTTGATCAAAAGCTATAGAGCATGAAATTAGAGGAACGAAGTTTTGGGACACCCTGTAGTCGGCGATCCCCGGATGGTGATCTGGTGAGTAGCCTCTGCAGAGCTCTCAAGTCTCACGCAAACAAATTTAGTCTTACGCTCTCACGCTGAAAGTATTATTTCTCACGCATTTGAGATTGCTTGCTCCTTTAGTGAAGTTCCTTTATAATAAACTATATTTTATGATATAATTTAAGTCCTTGTTTGGTTTGTACTCGCTTCGAACACTTTATTCTTGTGCAGAGCCAGCGTTTCTCTGGCCAGTGGCTTTCATGACTATTGCGCATGTTCACATATGCTGACCCGGTAACGTGTTGAGCATCCACACATAATGGCGGATTCCAGTTCAGAGTCGGACTCCGACTTTTAAAGAATGACATTTCTGATCAGAATGAAGGAAAACACGTCTTAGCTACTTCCATTTTTCAAAATTTCCTGGGGGAGCATGCCCCCAGACCCCCCTAGTGGGGTGACGCCTGCAGCGTCACAAGATCTCACTCTTTCCCAACAAATCAACTTGAGAGCTCTGCCTCTGTGACCCCCCCTTTGAAAAATCCTGGCTACGCCCCTGGTATTAGGTTCGGCACATGTAAAGTTATAAGGCGGGCTCTCTCAATTTCGCCTTAACGAAAATAGAAGCCTGATCTCATTTAACAGCGAGGGGGAATTCCGGTTGTACATGTTAGGGTTTAATTTTGTCCCTGGTTCAAATTTGAACTAAGGCTATGTTTACACTATACCGAATATCTTTTTGTGCCGGTACACAACTGGAACAAGTCGCTCACACACATCGAACATCGACAACATCGTGCCGGAGCGATTGGTCGAGAGGGTTTGGATAAATAATCCCAATCCCAATCATGAATATTTACTTCCGTTTCAGTGGATTTCAGTCCTCTTTTCTACTTATCCACTTCCGTCACGGTCTGAATACTTGTTCACACTGTACCGAAGTGTGGTACAGAACCTATCCGACATGTGAAACTACACTTTCGAGATTGGCGCCGTGCAGCTTCGCTCCGGTACAAAAATGGCGGCAAAAGCACTGTTATCACGTGTGAACAGAAGCCCTATCCGGTATGATTTTCGCGCCGGTGTAATAGAAAGGAGAAGTGTGACGTCACGTTACCATGGTAGCACTATTTCTGGATGACAACAAAACCAACGGCGACGGCAAAGAGATCGGCAAAAAATGATATGTTTATAATAACAAACAACAACTTTGCACGTGCATCACGCTATTTTGTACATTTCTTTGCCGTCGTTGCACCACTACGACATGGAACTTCCTAATTTCACGAGCCCGTTTTATGGAGTAGGTGAACACAACACAATTATTGTCGCTTTCTTTTTCTAAACTTAGATAACGATGGATACGGTCCCAGGGAAAATTTTACCAAGATTTGCCAAATTAAATGAAATTGAATAAGATCGGTGAAGTTTGAAATAGTGCGAATAGACTTTTAAGTGACTTTTTCGGTGTGCTGTCATCCAAAAATTTTGCTACCATGGCAACGTGACGTAACGACTTCTCTCTATAGCTATTCGATATAACGATGTAAGCATATCGATACCCCAAGCACGGAAATTATAATTTAAACCATGGTTAAATGAAACCACAACTATACTTACATCTTGCTTTTCCCTTTTTTTTATTTGAGAATAATGCCTACGAAAGTTGTAATTGCAGCCCATTATGAATTCCTAATACAGCTCTTGACTGAAGGGTCATTTCCCGGCTCCTCCCCACCCTTACAAAGTTGCAAAGTCATCAGATAAAGAACACAAAAATGACATCACTGACAAAGTTTATTTCGTTAGATAAGCGAACCTTTCTCCTTACATACTTTAAAAGTCAACATTGAATGCCTTAACTCCTGTTAAGATCTCTAAATTTTTAAGCAAGGAAAACTAATATGATTAAGAGACGGCTGTGTTCACCGCAGGCTATAAGGCCACGAGTTCCTGTCTAGCAAGGAGAGGGTGCCGGGCTTAAACTGATGTATTTCCCCGTGGAAGCAAGTTTGGTTACAACCAGTTTACTGAATTCCCACAATTGATGGTAGCCGTTTATTCTGAAAAGGTAATCTTCTGCTGGCGTAGGACTGGAACTGCTTCCGGCAACCTGTACCATCTCGCCTATACCAGGAATGTAAGATCCGACAGCAAATACGTAAATATGGACTCCCAATCTCTTCAGTTTGTCGGCGTTGGCTTTGGTCAATTGCGGCTGGACATTTGATTGGCCGTCAGTGATAAGTAAAACATTCTTACGAAAGGCAAAACGTCCACCTGGAACAAATAAAACATGCATGCGATTTATTAGAGTGGCAGTCACCTTCGCGGTGTTAGGTAACTAAACGCTGTGGCTGTATACCCGGAAGCGTAGCCTGTTGACACACGTTTTTCTCTTCTTTTCTTTTCTTTTTTTCTCGACAATTTGGTTGGTGCCCTAGGAAACACAAACGGCTTAACTGCGAAGCCACTTTTGTTTTCTAGATCGGTTAGTAATTCTGTGAACTGAAGATAGAATACGTTGAAGACCGCAGTGAAAGGAATTTCGGGAAAATTTCCACATAGTTTTCTGACTGGCGGGAATTTAGTCACAGCGAAACATATACCTGTAAGAGATTCCACGAACAGTTTCATGGCCTCTGCCAATCCTGCTTGAGTATTGGTGGCGCCACCGGGGAACTTTATCACCGTCAACCTCTGCTCAGCTGTAGAATATGGTAAAAATTTGAAGTTCACGCTGGCTGAGGAGGCGAAGGTAACTGCAGCGTACTTTTCGTCAAACCCATTTTTGATCGCTACAGCATTTTCACTCTTCATCAAATTCTTGATTGCTACCTTTCCTCTTTGAAATTCGCAGTTACCAACTGACCCGGAACCATCCATGACGATGACATTATCAATAAGTAGGGTACCCGCTTGTCTCTTGCCGCGTGTATTCGTCGGGTTTATAAACAAAAAGTTTGTCAGAAATTTATTTGCAGTGACACTGATGGGGGGAACTTTTTGAAACTCTGCAAAGGAAAAACAAGACTAAACATTAAGAGGACCAAGAAACAGTCCGGATAACTTTATAGTGAATTTGAAACGGCTAAGAGGGAATGGGGCTGAATTCATGAGATGGAATTTTGCATTGGACTTACATACGACTTACTATTATAGAAAAAAAGTTCTCCTTGTGACTCGTTACTGACAAAAACTGTATCGCAATTAAGTTGATTTTATTATCAATAAATGATTATATATAAGAACCAAGAGGCTAAAAACGAATCTTAGAAACTACTGACCTCGTCCCCAGGGCCTTCCAAGAAACGAGAAGGCCGCGGTGGGAACGAGATGTAAGCTGAAGCTAGCACGAATGAAAGTCACGACGCACGGCCTGGAAAAGAAATGACTTACTGTTATAGAAAGGATCGTTCGGGTTAACAGGCAAATTGGTCACGGGTGCCTTTGTTGGGACCCAAACAGCGGCTGAACTCTGCCTGTTGTAAAGAACAACAAGGACGCACACCATGGTGGCAAGTCGAACCGTAAATCCTGACATCTTTGAACTCAGCTCCAAGCTTCCAACTTACCGATGAATCTGAAGAAAGCTGTTGAGCGTTTAAAGAGAAACGAGACATGTTTGTGTTAGGTGATAAATTTTTTTACGAACTTGTTTTAGCTTATGAGGAACTCACCTGTTGCAGTGTTTAGAGCGTTCGCGAAGCATCTTTAATTACTGCTACTTCCCAGTGTTCTTATCATTCTCATTTTTATTATTTTTTGTTTAACCTTTTTATTTTGCAGTAAATCCACTGCTGTTGGCTAGACAGTTTGATACATCAATATAATTAAAGTAAAACTCGGTTTCCCCCCGGTCTTATGATTCGCTAACAACAAACTCCACGACGGATCTAAAAATGTTATCACAAAAAGCAGCGCAATCTCATGGAACAGGGGTACCCAGCGACTTTTTTCTGTAAAATAACTGTTCGAAGGAGCAAATATTGCCTAGAAATTTCTAAAGCTTTTGAAAAGCTAAAACTTTCTGGATAACCGTTCCATTCGTCTAAAATATTCGGACTTTTCAAATAGCTCAACTACGATTTTCGGAGGTTGTGTTAGTTACGTTTTAATACCAAGATATTGCGATTGTTGTTTAAAAAGGTCTCCTGAAACTTTCGATGTAAAGGCAAAACGTCCCCTAAAGTTTTTTTAATGAAAGCAAGGCTACTTCATGTCTTCGTACTTTCGACCGAACCCACAAGGGTAGCTAACACTTTCAGATGAGACGAAAAAGCCACCTAAAACTTTCGTGACCACCAAAGTTCGCCTAATACATCCGAACAGATAAATAGTTTTTAGGGCAACTCCAAATTAACCAAACAGGCTTCTAAAGCACAGAGAAAACCATTTGAGACACTTCTGGCGTATTGGGAAACATTGGTCGTTGGGTGCCCCCGATGGAAGATCATCTCTGCCTGAACCGCTTACCTGTTTTCAGCAACCCAGCTACACTGGACTGAAAAACACTGCTAGTTGTTTAAGTTTAAGTTTAAGTCAGTCATCGAGCACCAATTGACGTATTTTAGAAACCAAATATAATTAAAAGATCTTTCATTTCTTGTGTTAATACAGCTTTATTTAAAGGGACAATTTGTCAGAAATAGTCACGAAGCGTTTTAATAAGGAATATAAAGTATAAGTATTGTTTTAACAGCCACCGTTTGTCTGGAAAGTTAACATCTGCTTCAGTATTGGTTCTCGCCCATTCCCCGCGAGGTTTTTCTTCACCGGGATATCTGGTTTAACCGACATTTCCAAAATCTAATGCGATCCAGAAATGATAGACAAAGGACCACTTCCTATAGCGCAGAGAGAACAACTACAGTCTGTAGTGAATGAAGAAAACGTACATAGGACGTTTGACAAGAAAATAACATACTAGAGCAATGAGCAATCTTATCAATCTTATCTACACGCAGTTCAAATACATGACTGAATTTCATTTATTTAGTGTTTTTCTTTCTAACAGAGGAAGTGTAGACCCGTGATCAGCTCTTACTAATTTTTCCTCCCGTGTTCACGAGCCAGAACGGATATAGACCCCGTTTTATACACGTAGAACAAACTGCTATCAAGAAATAATAATTTCGGTAAAGTATGTTAAAATAACTCGAGTTGTTAGTTCAAGTGACATTTGTCTTGGCACTCAGTGTAGCTGCTTAAACCCGTTCTCATTTAACTCAAGAAGAAACCAACAAGGCTGTATTGCAATGACGAAAAGCTAACTCATCTAAGTAACTCAGTGACAGAATGTTTTGAAATATAAGAGAAGTGTCTCAAATAGTTTTCTCTATGCTTTAAAGGCCTGATTGGTTAATTTAGATTTGCACTAAAAACTTCTTATCTGTTTACATGTATTAGGGGAACTTTGGTCGTCTCGAAAGCTTTAGGTGGCTTTTCGTCTTACCGAAATTTTTAGCCACCCTGATGGAGCTCGGTCAAAAGTTCTAAGACATGGAGTTGTTGTACTTCATAAGTATAGATTCTAGGGGACGTTTTGTCACTCTATAAACCGAAATCTCAAATGACGTTTTTTAACAATAATGGCAATATCTAAAAAATCCTAGGTGAGTAGTCCTGAGTGGAAAAGCTTGATCCGAATATCTTAAACAAATAGAACAGTTATCCAGAAATGTTATTAAATAAGCCTTTCTCCACCTTTAGAAACTTTCAGGCAATATTTGCTCCCTCGAACAGGTATTTTACAGAAAAAAAGTCGTTGGTTGCCCATGGAAAATCAAACTTCTCAAAATAAAAAGTCTCCGCTAATTTTTCTCATACGCGATGTTGTGATATCTTTTATTATTATCCAAACTGACAACTGGCTATGAAGATACGTGTAATTTATTCCCGAAATCCATCAAACGCGGGACGCTTTAATATCACAAAGTTGAAGCAAAGTATTTTGATCAATTGTTTCGTAGCTCTTCAGTGATATAACCCTTTAAAACTTCTTAAACAAAGTGATTTAGTGGAAGATTTCAAGGATTTAAAAACGATCGAAATGCCTTCATCAGATTCAGTTTCCAAATTAAATTACACGTCACAGTCTTTCAATCTTTGGAATTTTTTAAAAATTATTAAAGACTGAGTAAGCGGAAAATATTAGGTTGCACCCGCTAATAACCCACTAAATCCTCTTTCTGTATTCCTTCTTTGAGTTCAGCTACGTTCTTACACCAAGTTTATCGGCAAGCTCTTGTAAAATAACTCATGTTGTTTTTTTTAAGGATTTGCTCCGAAACAACACAAAGCAAGCTTTTATTCTAGGACACTTTGCACAAAACCTTAAGAGAACTTCGTTTAAAGTAAACACCCACCTGTAGGCAAGTGATCCCGAAGATTGTCTTATATTCAATTACGAGTTCACCCGCTCAGGTAAAAAAAAATCTTGTGCCGATTGGAACCGTTGGGGAAGTGCAATTTACAGACGAATTCATATCGATTTAAACCAAGAGCTCCCGATGAATGTGTTGAGCGGACAACGGGGGTTGAAGAACGAGACACTATGACTGACGTGGATGAAGAAGAACTTGAAGAGGAACAAGATCCTCGTGTCAGAACAACCTCCTCTGGGAGAATCCTAAAGCTTCCAAACCGTTGTTATTGAAAACACGGCCTAAAGCCCAGTAGGTACTCCACATTTAAGGTGGCGGGGATGTGCAAATGTTGTCAAATTGTAAGCCAAAAAAATCCCTTAGGATCAAAACGAAAACATAAAAAAGGCCCGAGAAGCACAATTTAACCCCAACTGTTAATCAATTAAAAGGCTACAAGAACAATCCAGGATTATTGTATAGTCTGAATATTTGGGTCACGTTTTCGTAATATCTGTCGTCATCATTTTGCAGACCTTAAACCTTGAAAACACTGATTCTCGATCTAGTGATCTAGTGTCAAACTACATGATCCAAACGTTTGGGAAACGTCAACTACTTCGGATGCAATGGCACTGATACAAAGAGTTATTCTTCCACTTTTGTGTAGCTGGGTAAATGTTTGTAAGTTGTGATCGGTTTTAAGAATGATATGCAAGCCAGTCAGTGATTATTAAGACTGAAGGTACCGCAGTTCGATTCTAAGAAAAGAATTGTACGTACGTGAACAAAATATCCGAAGAACCATAACATTTTTATCCCAATTCTTCCTGTCCCTTTTGAATACTAAAAAAAACCGTGGTAAGATCAAATTATCCCCCAAACTACTAGCCAGCCAAAAATCCCCAGAAGCTGAATTATAAACTCAAAACCATCCTTCACACCTCCCCGTCATGTACGCTAGATACGAAATATCACTCTTGCACGTTTGGCCCAATGTTATATCTAAAACCGAAAGACTAGTAGAGCGAGCTCTAACCCTTTAACCAGTCCATTTGGTTTCTTAAGTTGATAGCTTTATTGCCGTATAATTTTCAAACCTTTTGAACCTCAAATCTTGAATGAAAAACAACCTTACGGGCCCAGAAATTATCTGGACCTTCAAGAAACGGCAGGGCGTTTATTATACTTCACTTGGATAGAGCCTCTATCCACGGTTCAACGACAACTAACAGGAATCTTCTTCAATTACGGCAAGAAACAGAATACTTGAAGGCATTCCTCAATGAGATATGAAAGAGTACAAACCTAAACCTTTCCTGACAATACATCCAACCACCTCCCAGTAACCACCCAACGGTTTTGAGCTGAGTGGTAGAAAAGCTAAGGAGCTCTCAGAAGTAACTGTACAATATCTTCTTTTTTGAACCATATATAACTAGATCAGCTGAATTATTGTTTATCGTTGTCACTTATCGCGTGCATTTCCACTGAAATTGATAGCAACATTTATAGCTATTTATAAGACTTACAGAATTACATATATTTTGCCTCAAAAAAGGATTTGAAAAATTTCGAGCTATAATGTCAAGCCGTGTGAGCTTGCGAGCAATTGCAAAATTTTTGCGAGCATGAGCAAGCGAGCACTTAAAAATTTTAAGGTACAATTAATCACCCCTAGAGCTACCTCTTATGAGAACTACAAGTGTAATCACTAAGGATCAGTGTTGTCTTTTGTTTGTAATAGTTTACGCCTACTTCAAAAATCATTGACAATACTAAAGAGCACAGAAAGCGGAAATTTTGGCGCCGTGAATTTAAGTGTTTTCTGACCGACTAATTGTTGAAAATTGATCAGTTATAAAGTCGCGTTACTCTCACAGATTGATACGCTAACAACAAACTCCAAGGACCTAAAACTCTTATCGCGAAAAGCAGCGCAATCTCATGGAAGATCATATCTGCCTGAACCGCTTAATACCTGTTTTCAGCAACCCAGCTATACGTGACTGAAAAACATTGCTATTTGTTTAATTAAGTCAGTAATCGAGCACCAATTGACGTATTGTAGAAACCAAATATAATTTTAAAAGATCTTTCATTTCTTGTGTTAATACAGCGTTATCTAAAGGGACAATTTGTCAGAAATAATCATGCAAGAAGCGTTTTAATAATGAATATAAAGTATGAGTATTGTTTTAACAGCCGCCGTTTGTCTGGAGCGTTAACAACTGTTGGTTCGCGCTCATCCTCCGCGAGTTTTTTCTTCAGGAGGAACTCTGGCTTTCCTCTCTCCTCAAAAACCAACATTCCAAATTCCATTACCATCCAGAAATGATAGACGAAGGACCGCTAGATATAGCGTAGAGTGACCAACTACTGAATGAAGAGACTACTAAGAAAAAATAACGTAACTTAGGAAGTTACATAATTTCAGTTTCAGTTTATTGTTTTGCCAGAAAAAGATTAAAGAGACGTAAATTGTAACTAAAAGAATTAAAAGTGTTTTTCTGGCGAGGAAGCTCAAATAGAAACCTTGAGGCTTTAATATTGTATGCGCTCCCTCCCTAACCTAAGACTAAATATAATGAATAAATAAGCGACAAAATCATACTAAACTATAATTAGGATAAAATGCAAGCAAAAGAAAACGGACAAAACGAACAAAAGGCAGCAAAAATCAAATATTATTTACAAATGTCAACTAAGAAGAAATGTTTTTAATCTGGAGTTAAAAAGAGAGATAGTAGCAGCACTTTGTATATTGTTATTTAGTGACTTCAAAAATTCAGGCCCCTGAAATCTTATACCAAAAAGTCTTATATTGGTTCGTGCACGAAATAAGTAAAAAGTATTTGAATTTCTGGTATTATACGAATGAACTTGATTTGTCATTAAATACATTAAGGAGCAGGCCTATTTTATAAGAATACATAAACTTTCCAACTTGAAAAAAGTGAATTTCAGATAATTTCAGTATTTGCAGACTTTTGAATAGGATAATAGGAAACGTCTCCCGTTCGCAGGCTAGATCAGTGTGAGCATCAAATGGCTTCTTGGAAATAATTCGAATAATTTTTTTCTGAAGTAGGACCATACGATTCATGCAAGTTTGTGGTATAAGTCGATGGCCACACTGAAGCACAATATTCAAGATAAGGATAATATAACGGCAAGAAAACAGCAGAGCAATGTTTAAATCTTTATCACGTAGTTCAAAACTATGACTGAATTTCATATATTCTTTCAATTTGACTCAGCGATCAGCTCACTTGTGAATCAGAACTCATTTAAACCCTGTTTCAGACACTTAGAACAACACTGCTATTAAAACGTAGTAATTTAGGGAAATAATATGTTAAAATAAGACGAGTTGTTAGTTCAAGTGACACTTTTTTGGCACTTGTAGCTTCTTGAAGTCGTCTTCAGTTAATTACCAGGAAGCATTCCATACAATAATATTATAAACCAACCATCTCCTTCTTTCGCCGTCACACACCGTTGTTAGGAGGAGAAATAATAATTTTTGGAATGCTCATAAGTTAAACATTCCTTATAGTCTAACTGTTAAGACTTCGGAAAACCCATTTTTACGCTAAGATCAAATATCTAAGGTTAGAAAGCATTTTTTAACGTGAAAATTCGTAAACCGTGCGTTGGACCGAAAATCAGATTCTAGAGTGTGCTTTGGCACAAAGATTTTGTGCCTAAAATGTGCCGAAGATGTGCATAAAATGTGCATTTTAGTTTGAAAAACGTGGCTAAGCTGTGCCTCACTTGTGCCCAAGTTGTGCCCAAACTGTGCCTAATCTGACTGTGCACAAGTTGTGTCAAAATATTGAGTCACTCGGAAAATCGTGGCCAACCTATCGAGCTCCACAGCGAAAGAAAGGTGCGCACGGCAGTTTTAAGGTTTACGAAGTCTAGAAACACGGTCTAACGACCTTTTTATCCCCTAATAAGAAATAACATGACTCAGAATACGGTTAGAGACAGCACGGAAAGCCCCGACAAACAGCAAACTGGAATCTTAAACAGGTTAGCGTATTTAAAATAAGTGCACAGCTCAATTACATTTTTATATTAAATTTCATCGATTCAAGAATTTCACTGATGTTAAAAAATTTCCAAGTGGGTTTCTTCTCCCCTTGTTAAGGTGGCTCGACTGGGTTTCTTGGGGGGGATACCTCCCAAGTTTGAGCATTAATTACGTCGCCATGAGTAAAGATATGGAAAAAAGATTACCACAACTCTATTATAAAAAGATGAAAATTTCTTATGATCTGGGTTTTATTGCAATCCGAGTCGCCATGGCAACGTAACGACGCCATTACGTTTTTTATTTATCTTTGTGTTTCTCTGTCCCAGGAGTTTTTTAAAAAATCACTTAAGGGATTATGTACTTGCCATATGTTACGCGGGTAATCTTTTAGAGGACGAGTAGCTTGCAAACTAAACTGAACGCAGGGTTGTCGGAACAGCAACAAGAAGATTTATTCCAAAAATGAACGTAGTTTCCACGAAGTAAAACTCCACAACAGCACTTAACTCGATAAACTTACACGGCCTCTGCCAACTTCAATAAACTCACACGGTCTCTGCCAACTTGTTAAACACTGCTTCAGTCACACTTGACTACACACGGCTGATCGCCAAACTCTCTTCGCTTGTGGTAAACTAGTTAAAACTTCACTCGAATTCGCTTACTTATATACGTTTACAATAATAATCTAGAAGTTTCTAAATAGTCTAATTATAGAAAGATTACAAAAAGATTACAAAATATACCGTTTTAGAAACGCTGACACAAGATCCTAAAATAACCAAACTATGAACTCTCGCGAAGCTTCTAGAAAGTCACGCTAGTCACGCAACAGAGTTTTTCGTAACACCATAGTTGCCTTAATTATGGCAAGGTTTGGACAAATTCTATGAGAGCGTTTTCGAAATATTTTGAAACAAAGTTTTAAGCATCATAAAAACAGTAAAATAGCATGCTGTCCATACAATTAGCTATTTTTTAAAGAAAATGATAAGCTTTGGAAACGTGGCTTCATCTCATAGTGGTTTGATTCCATTGTAAACTGTGTACAAAAAAAAGAGGGAATTGCTCTGCGCGATCGCGAATAAGAAGAATTTTATTAACTTGCATTCAGCTGCTTTTGTTACAGTTTTTGCATGTAATTTGGTCGGCATCTACAAATTGCAGATTTGCATTCAAAAAAAATATTCGAGATGAAAACGAAAAAAATTGATTGTTTTGATGCAAAATTGGCATGTCTCATCGATTATTATACGATCAAAGCTTAATTTGCTAACAGAGCCAGAAAACAAAAACAAACAAGCAGCTTGAATTATTTTACCACTAAGTGTAAATTCTACCCGTTTAGTTAGAGAAATATTTTTAAAAAGAAGCTGCATTTTGCATTAAAAGGCAACACGTGTTGTCATGAAGGTTTTCATGTTATTATGCAAATTCAGGCCAATCTTACCGCGATCGCTATCGGCTATTTGCTTTTGTTATTATAGCTTCGACTTTCTTTCACGATTTCTTCTAGAAAAGAAAGAAAGCTCTATAAAATTGCATGGTAATCGAAAAGGTTCAGACCGCATATATCGCGTGTGAATTTCCCTGATTTCCACTTTATCCTCGGAGTAAACAGTACTAAACACGGACTGTCGAAGAATACTTTAATTTTCCCGACTTTCGCCGCGGCTTAAAACTTAGCATGTGATTTGAGTGAGATTATTGCTGTGATCAGTTTTTGATAAAATGGTATCGTTCATTGCTGAATTAGGATCTGCCATTATTCCGAATACATGCAGGTTGTCCAATTGGGAAAAGTCATCAATACTTTCGGCTTTAGTAATTACCTTTTGTAATTACAGATTACTCATTTATTTCTTAAGCCAATGAGAGAGTGAGTTATGTATGAAAACTATTAATTAAAACTGATCACTTCTTTTTTGTCATTTATCTGTCAAGGAGTTTCTAATTTATTAGCTTTTCTGCTGTTTTCTTTGTTAGAAAAAATAAAGCCAATGACATTTTTCTCACGCAGATTTTTTTCCAATCTTAAAAACAGTTAATGCCTTTATATACAAAAGATAATTTCAGATTGATAAATCAAAAGGAGAAACCATTATTTGTATTTTAAGAGAATACAATTTTTTTATTGTACATGTACTTCAATAACATGAACACTTCGCGTGCTGAATTACAATCCGATTCAAATTTACCTGCACATCACAATCGAGTCAAACAAATAGGTCACAGGGAGATCTGCATAATTTTTCTAATCTGTCGATTGCGTTTGTTCAAAGCTAATGTCAAATTTCAACTCAAATCGATTTCTATCGTTTAGAAAAAGTGCGTTTTCCCCATCAAACTGTTAGTAAATTGAAAAGCTGTTAAGGGTTCGCCCAAAATTATCACAAGTATCAAAATTGTTTTTGTTAGTATCATTATTGGCTTAGGTCTGTTCAATGGTGCCATAGTGTTTCTCTCTGCCTTATTGATTGGTATAAAACAAAAGTTCAATTTATTCAAACATTACCACAGTTTTTTCGATTTAACTTAGCACATATTTTTTAATGTAGCTCCGCCGCGGGTGTAAATGAAACTACTTGTGGTTAGTGAACCGGGAGAAAACTATGGGTCGCAATTTGTTTTCCTTGTAACGAGTGTCATAGTTTTACGTGTCGTTTTCGTTTTTCATTGGTAAACCTGAACATTACTGACGCTAGATGCACGAAAACGTTTCTATTTCAGCCTTGCAGGTTATGAAAAGACGTTGCTCATATGTTCTTTCTAGGCAGAAACTTTCCTATTTTGTGCATATATAGGCCTATTTCTAATCTTCGTTTCATATCCAAAACTATTGAAAAATGTGTTGCTAAACAGCTGATTCAATACTTAGATATTAATGACCTTGGTGAAACATTTCAATCAGCCTACAAGAGAAACCATAGTACAGAGACGGCTCTTATTAAAGTCCACAATGACATAGCCATGGCAATAAACCAGCATAATTCTGTTATCCTAGTACTTCTCGATCTTTCGGCTGCATTTGATACTGTCGATCATGATATCCTCCTCTCACGACTGTCCAATCGCTTTGGAATTACTGGAACTGTATTGGTCCAAAATGGTTTCGATCATATCTTTCTGATCGTACACAGTTTGTCCAGATTGATGGTGCGTGCTCTGCTTCTCATGTCCTTGAGTTTGGTGTACCGCAGGGATCCGTTCTTGGTCCGTTGTTATATTCAAGCAATGTACACATCCCCTCTTGGCGAGATTGCTCAACGCCATCAAATGTTCTATCACTTTTATGCTGATGACCCTCAGTTATATATTACGGTCAGGACGTCGTCTGTTTCTGATATGAATCTCAGTAACGCCAAATTGGGAAATTGTGGTCTGGACATGGACGCATGGATACTTTCCAACAAGCTGAAATTAAACAAAGACAAGTCTGAAGTTCTCGTAATATCCTCTTCCTATCGACCTCGGCCACCACTATCTTCTGTCGATATATGTGATGAGACTGTATCCTGCTCCCCCAGTGCACGCAATATTGGAGTTATCTTTGATCAGTCCCTTTGTATAGTACCTCATGTCAATGCAGTCTGTCAATCGTCCTTTTTCCATCTTCGTAACATTGGTTTCATACGCAAATATCTTACTTATGATGCTGCAAAGATCATTATTCATGCCTTCGTAGTTTCTAAACTTGATTATTGTAATGCTTTATTGTAAGGCCTGCCATCCTATCTTATACGAAAGCTTCAACATGTTCAAAATTCTGCCGCGCGCCTTGTCAACCAGTGTCCAAGATTTTGCCATATTACTCCAGTCCTGAGGGATCTTCACTGGCTCCCTGTCTCCTATCGTATTTAATTCAAAATTATGTTAATTGCTTACAAAGTACTACATGATCGAGCTCCAATCTAAATACAGGAACTGCTTCAATTGAATACACCCAGTCACAATCTTCGATCCTCTAATATAAATTTATTACTTAAACCCTATTTTAATCTCAATTCGTATGGCAAACGAGCGTTTTCTGTTGCTGCTCCGGAACTTTGGAATAACTTGCCTGAGAATATTAAATCTGCAAACTCAATTGATGATTTTAAACGCAAACTTAATGCGACTTACGAATCGTGATATTTTAATCTATTGTGTACATTTATCTATTTAGTAGTTAGCGTCTAGTTTTCAATGTCACTTTCTTGTGATTGTTTTTACTTTTTAGTTTTGTCTATTTTTGTAAACAGCGCCTTTGAATCTTGTAGAAAAGGCGCTATATAAATGGATTATTATTATTATAATATTATTATTAGCTGTACAAGATTAGTGATGTAAACGGGTACGGATAAGGCGTCGCTGTAGACCTGTGTCTTCACATATTACCCCGACCGACATCTTCGGCGGCATGTTTGTGCAAGAATAACGCTACTATAGCAATGATTAAGTATGCTTCTCTGTGCTTCTTACGTTTGAAGATAAGTGCAGTTTTCTTGGAAAAACAGTTGTAACCTTCACGAAGTTCTAGCGATCTAACTGCCTTTCGGAAGGTGGAATCTCCGTTTGCTTTGGCCGTGCGACAATCAGAATGCGGGCAACAGCATAGGAAAATAACACACACACGTAGATATGTCAAAAATTGAGACTCCGGTTATCCGCAATATTTTTAAAATTGTGTATGAGTTCGTACCGTGCATTCCTACCAAAATAGCCAGCGAAATGATCAAAGGAATTATCCACGACATAAAAATGATTATTCCAGGGCTTCTTTGAAGTCATGCTGTTAGGATGTCTGAAGGGCTGAACAATGTTTTTGTAGCGATCCGAGGTTAAAATGCACAAGTTCGTAACGGAAGAGTGAAGGAGAAACCAATGTAAGGTCACATACACGCTCTTATTGCATACAGTTAAGATGCTGCAAAGAAGTCCCATGGGAAATATCGCAACTCCCACCCCAAAGTCAGCAACAGCTAAGGACAAAACGAACCAGTTGGCCGTGGAGTGTAGCCTGCGATTTGTGACGATGAAAAGTACCAAAAAAGCCTTTCCTTTTTGAAGTATCTAATCCTGGAATTTCAGACCATCTGGCAGTAAAATGTAAACTACAATTTACCAAAGTGGCACCTCAAAAGAAAAAGGTTTCAAATCGCAACTTACGATCTGTCTCCGTCGACAATTTCTGTGCTGAACTCCAAAACTCTGAGTTACTGAAATCTGATGATGTCCTGGGTCTCAATGAGTTACTTTCCCGTTATAATCGAACACTTGCGTCACTGCTGGACAAGCATGCTCCCTTAAGATGTCGGGTGGTCCCTTGTCGTCCTCGTATGCCGTGGTTTACTGCGGAAATTGGTCATGAAAAGAGAAAAAGAAGACAATTGGAGCAAAAATGGCGCAAGACGAGAGTAGAGGAAGATCACCGATTATATACTTTTCAGTGACGGGTGGTCAACGAAATGATTAAGACTTTTAAAGAGAGCTATTTCTCCTCTGTAATTGAGGACAACAAGGGTGATCAGCGCGTTCTGTTTAATCCATTGACACTCTTCTAAATCGCAAACCAGCACCTCGTTACCCTTCGTGTGTTTCTGATGAAATACTGGCAAATCGTTTTAATTCATTCTTTTTGGATAAGATAAATACAATCCGTTCTAGCATGGTTGGAGAATCCGATGCTGATATTCCGTTCGTATGTCCTCGTGCAGATGTGGTGTTTCACAAGTGTGAATTTTTGTTTTTTCAACCTGTTACACAAGATCAAGTGTCTAAATTAATCAATTCATCGACGATCAAGAGCTGTGATTTAGATCCTATTCCAGCCGTCATGTTGAAGAAATGCTGGCCAGTGATTGCTCCAGTTATTACTGAAGTTGTTAACCGTTCGTTAGATTGTGCCATAATGCCTGAGATGCTGAAAATCGCGCAGATCCGTCCTCTTCTAAAGAAGTCAAATCTTGATCATGAGGTCTTTAAGAACTTTAGACCGGTGTCTAATCTCGCTTTCATTTCAAAAGTAATTGAGAAGGCAGTCTCTTGTCAGCTTATTGAGTATATTGAGAGTAATGACCTAGGTGAACCATTACAATCGGCGTATAAGAGGCTGCACAACACTGAAACGGCTCTTCTAAAGGTTCATAACGATATCCTTAACGAAATCGACCAGTATCGAACAGTTGCTCTGCTGTTGTTGGATTTGTCTGCCGCGTTCGCCACAGTAGACCACAAGCTATTGCTTCGCAGACTTCGTGTACGTTTCGGCATCGGAGGTAAGGCCCTTGCGTGGTTTACCTCCTACCTCACCGGACGCAGCCAGTATGTTACTATCAGAGGGGCGGATTCTTCTCATTGCAGTGTGCCATACGGTGTTCCTCAAGGTTCTGTATTTGGGCCGCTGTTATATCTTCTGTAAACTTCCCCTTTAGGGGACATTGTTCGGAAGCATGGAATGATGTTCCACTTCTATGCTGACGATACACAAATTTATTTTTCATTTGACTCAGAAGCGTGTGTTAAGGATGTCAGTGACTGGATGTCATCGAACAAATTGAAACTTAACTCTGACAAGACTGAGTTATTATTGATTGCATCTAGATTTCGTCCCAGGCCCCACTTTCCGCTGTTGAATATTTGTGGTGATCAGATCAGAGCTTCTGCTTCAGCTAGAAATATTGGCGTAATTTTCGATTCTTATATGAATTTTGAGTGTCAAGTGTCTAGTGTATGTAAAGCATCGTTCTTTCATATTCGTAATGTATCTCGCATTAGAAAGTATTTAAGTGTGGAGAGTACCAAGATTTTAGTTCATGCGTTCGTCACGTGTAGGTTGGATAATGGGAACGCATTACTGTACGGACTTCCAAAATATCTTATTGAATGACTTCAAGCTGTCATGAATTGTGCTGCACGTCTAATTTTGCGTAAACAGAAGTATGATCATGTAACCCCTTTGTTGATCGAGCTTTATTGGCTCCCTGTTAGTCAACGTATTGTGTTTAAGATCCTATTATTAACATTCAAGGCGCTTAATGGACTGTCACCCAGTTACATAACAGATCTTCTGGGCAGGTATGTGCCAACACGGCCATTGCGATCTTCATCTAGGGGTCTCTTGAAGGTTCCTCGGTCCAATTCAAAGTATGGCGATCGATCCTTTTCTGTCTGTTCGCCGACACTTTGGAACGGCCTACCTGACAATCTGAGACTGGCAGTGGACTTAGATACTTTTAAGCGTGATCTTAAGACTTATTTATTTAGAAAATGTTTTTATTCGTCTTGTTAATTTTTAAGTTTTTAATTTTTAAGCTTTTAATTTTATTTTAATTAATTGTAAAGCGCCTTAGAACTTTAGCATATAAGAGCGCTATATTAGTTTTTATTATTATTATTATTATTATTATTATTATTATTCCCAGTTGCTGTTCACTGGGTTGTGTAAAGAGCAATAGCTATTGTTCACATACACGTCTAAGTCATTGAAGTTGCCGTCGCAAGTGCGGAGATAGATTGCTACCTCAATGATCGATCCAATTTGTAATAATAACAATAATTTAATCGCTTATATTGCGCAGGTATTCATAAAAATGAAAAAAAAAAAATGCGCATTACATTAGTAATAACAAAATGAAAAAAAAAAAAAAAAAAAAGATAGAAAGAAAACTACAAACCTATTTACAATAAGTCAAACAGTAAGAGTATATACACTTCCGCCATAAAAATTTAAAATATCAATATGTAACAATAACAATTCATTCACCCATAAGTAAACTTAAAAAGGTACATCTTTAAAAGATTGCTCTTAAAAGTATGAAAATTTGGAGTATCGCGAATCTCACGCGGTAGAGCATTCCATAACTTGGGCGCAGCTACCTGGAAGGACCCATCGCCTAGTGCGACCTTAGTTCTAAATGTTAACGATGCTCGCAAACCCGCCCCCCCCCCCCCCCCCCCCAACGATCTGAGGTTATATGTGCCTTACGATTTCAAAGAAACTAAGTTCTGAATGTACTTAGGGGCTATACCATGGACAGCCTTGAATGCAAATAAAAAATCTTAAAGTGAATGCGCCGCTTTAACGGAAGCCAACGTAGCTCATACATCAGTGGTGTAATATGGCTGAAGCGCGGAGCGCAGCAAACAAGCCTTGCTGCAGTGTTTAAAACAAGCTGAACCTTGTTAAGCTGCAAGGCAGGTAGACCATACAAAAGGCTATTGCAGTGGTCAACGCGAGAAGTAACGAATGCATGCACCAAGGACTTTCCACGGGGCTTAGGAACTTGCGAATACGACAGATGTTATGTAGACGAAAGAAAACTGAGCTACAGAGCTTGCAACTATGAGTAGACATACTAAGCTGCGAATCAAACCAGGAACCTAGATTCCTAACAACCGGCTTTGAGTTCACAACAGACTCACCAACAGTAATACTATTTATGCCGACCTTGGCTAGCTGTTGCTCCGTACCAAGGAGCAAAAACTCAGTCTTAGGTCTCTAATCATTCACTTTCTTAAATCCATGATGCAATCATATATAGCCTTTACCGCACTTGCGTCAACACCATGCACGTTTGGACTGAACGCCAAGTACAATTGCGTATCATTGGCGTAGGAGTGCACGCTTGGCAAGTGTCGACCCAGTAAATTGAATAGTTCGCTGGTATATACCGTGAACAAAAGCTGTCCAAGGCATGACCCTTGCGGCGCCTCTTGCGCGAGCTGCAAGGTATCTGAAAGCCCTCCATTAACTGCAACACTCTGTGTACGGTCGGAAAGGTACGATGTAAACCAGTTGAGTGCCTGGTCAGTCACACCAAGTCTTGACCTTAACCGATCCAGCAAGATGTAGTGGCGAACAGTATCGAAAGCTGCGCTGAGATCTAAGCGAACTAGCAACGTCACCTCCTGCTCATCCATATTCAATAAGATATAGTTCTTCACTTTTAAAAGCGCTGATTCAGTACTATGATGTTTCTTGTAGGCCGACTGTAGCTCAAGATGCAGACCATTGATCGTCATATGATCAATCAATTGATCAGCAGCTGCTCTTTCAAATAACTTGGAAACATACGGGAGATTGCTTGTACGCGATGTCTAGACCACACTTCTTTAACGTGGGTAATACGAGGGCCTGCCTCCATTCCTCTGCGAACAGACCAGATTCAAACGACATGTTGACCATACAGGTGATTACCGGTAACAGCACATCAAGAACCTGTAGAACCACAGATGTAGGATGGTGCAGGATCTAAAGGACAAGACTTCACGGCTGCCTTTCCAATAATAAAAGAAACCTGGTCTTGTGACAAGGTATTGAAGTTTGGGAACTCTGCACATTCGCGCGGATCAGGATCAACACAGTTTGCGCATGCGCCCATGTTATCTGCAGACACATCGCCATCGCCAAGAGGCTCAGATGACTGAATAAGGGCGAAGTATAAATATCAAGAAGTGTTGCCCGTGAAAAACTGCCCCAAAAGATCATCACAATCATGTCATTTGTGTTTTGACCGATTGAATCATGAGAAATAGTCAGCTGTTCAGAGGAAGAGGTCAGTGTAAATGTTTACGGTCAAGATTATTATCAAATAGTTAATGGGTTCGTTTGGAGATAAAAAAGATGTTTGGAAGGCATTAGTAATGTTTTCTTTGAAGGATACTATTACATTTATAAATTTTAATCGCGCCCTTTCATGTACATGTACACCTGTCCTTACGTATAGTTTAAAACACCATAAAATATATACCTCTTATTAGCCGAGTTTTCGGTCCGTACTGTAAATTACGGATCCTCGTTTTTTTCCATCGATTTATTGCCCCCGCGCTTCACGCTTGGGCCATAAATCGATGGAAAAAAACGAGGATCCGTTATTAATGTACGGACCGAAAAAACGAGGCTAATAAGATGTTTATTATATGGCTTCTTCTTGTTTGGGAGACCGGAAACAAGTGCAGGACGCACGATTTGACAGTCAGTTGACAGGTGTCAAAAAGAAAGTTTTTATTGGCGCACGAAAACAATAGCACGTAACAAAGGCTTTCCGAGAAAGTAAAAACAAATTCGCCATGTTAAAAAAGTTTATTCGGCAAAACTAAGAGCACTGTAAGTTTTAGCTCTTTAATGTAACGCTGGAGTATTTTGGAAACCGGACATTGTGTCTGTCTAGAAGTCGCTTCCATCTTTCCTCCGTTTGTCCTTATGAAAAAACACTGCAAAAGGCAAAGAAGCTTTTCAAGGTAAGTTTGTTGTCATTGTCGAAGAATTAGCTCGTTAATTGCAGTAATTCTTTTTGGGAAAACCTCTCTTTCTGCCAGTTCATTCTCGTCGTCAATTGCAATCCGCGTTAAAATTTTCAAACACTGACTAGGATTCTCTTCCTCGGTAAGGTTGCGATTCGGTTTCTACAACAGCTTCGTTCTCATTAAAACTGAAGCTGGGTTAAAATTTGGAAAGGCAAAGTCAACATCCCAGTCCTCAGGGTTTGCATACGTATTTGAAAGTTTATTCGGTGGAAACTAAGAGCACTGTAAGTATTTACCAGTTAATGTGACGCAGGAGTTTTTTGAAAACTGCAGATTATTGTTCTGGCTCGATCGACAAACTCGCTTCTATATTTCTTTCGTTGGTTTAATTATGAAAAAACACTGCAAGTGGAAAAGAAGCTTGTCAAGATGATCGGGTGCAGGTATGTTTGTTATCATATTTGTTGAAGGAATTACTCATTTTCTCTCTGCCAGTCGATTTTCGTCTTCGTAACTGTGTACTACGATAAAATTTTCAAACACTGACTAGAATCCTCTCCGATTAGATTACGAGTTAGTTTCTTCATCACCTTCGTTCACAAATAAACACAGTTTAAAATGTTGAAGGCCAAAGTCAACATCCAAGTCCTCAAGGTTGACAGGCGTCTTATAACTTTATTTAAACATTTTTTGCGAGGTAAAGAGATTTAGACCTCCAAAATGAGCATTTTCTTCAAAAATTTTGGTCCGTATAGCAAGTTACGGACCGCAAATTGGCCAATCGCATGGCGAAAATATACTCAGCCATATAATAAGAAAAATTAGACGTAAGCTCATTTGTTTGCTATTTCCTCCATTCTTCGGAAGAATTGTTTAATTCTATTTCCTGTGTAAGCACTTGCATTATAAATAATTTCAAAAGTAAGAATTTCGCCGCTACATTTCGCCATTGTTTGAATCAATGAACTAGTATCCAAGCTACGCACATAATCGTTTAGCTATAGAAAGTACAAATACCCGTTTTGAAAGAGCGGACGGACAATTTTAACACAATATATCTTGGGCCCTCTCAAATTAATTGTCAGATATGTTTTCGCCTGATGGTATCAGTGAACCAATCGATCAATACAGCAGGTCAATACTACCCCAAAAATCATCACAATCATGTCATTTGTGTTTTAACCGATTGAATCATGAGAAATAGTCAGCTGTTCAGAGGAAGAGGTCAGTGTAAATGTTTACCGTCAAGATTATTATCAAGTAGTTAATGGGTTCGTTTGGAGATAAAAAAGATGTTTGGAAGGCATTAATAATGTTTTCTTTGAAGGATACTATTACATTATTTTATAAATTCTAATCGCACCCTTTCATGTACATGTACACCTGTCCTTGCGTATAGTTTAAAACACCAAAAAATATGAAAAATTAGACGTAAGTTAATTTGTTTGCTATTTCCTCCATTCTTCGGAAGAACTGTTTAATTCAAAAGTGAAAACCATGGAGACCTTCTGGCAGATACTTAATACAGCAAATTTCCTGTGTATGTACTTGTATTATGAATAATTTCAAAAGTGAGAATTTCGTCGCTACGTTTCGCCATTGTTGAAATCAATGAACTAGTATCCCAGCTATGCACATAATCATTTAGGCATAGAAAGTGCCAATACCGGTTTTGAAAGAGCGGACAATTTTAACACAATATATCTTGGGCCCTCTCAAACTAATTCATTTGTCAGCTATGTTTTCGCGTGATAGTATCAGTGAACCAATCGATCAATACAGCAGGTTAGTAGCGCTTCTCAATCAATGCATCTAAACTCTAAATAGGAACGCAGTTGACTCGAACTAAAAATCAAACTTGAACTTGTCCTCGAACAGAAACTCAGATTCAACCAATAACTAACAAGTAAATGAAAAATGAAACTGTAGTTATAAATATTAGAGAGTGCGCAGAATCTTCTTAAGGATCTCTTAAGTGATTGTGCTTTGATCATAGTTGGGAGTGAATTGCATAGATTATCACATGTAGATAGCAATAACGACGGAATCCGATAAGTTTATTTTTCCCTTCAACTTTGTTCGTGAATATCGAAAACGTACGTATCTTGCCTCAAATCGTACTCAACGGTCGACCTCCTGGTCATAAAGAAACTGTTGGTGGTTTACTAATAAATAGAGACCTTACGATAGGACAAAGGCAGCGGCGACGGCGACGTCAACTCTTTCAAATGCACAACTGCGCATGCGTTGGCTGTCACGTCGGGGTTGTCGAGGGAAGGCGCGGACGTCAGTGAATGAGTTTTGCCGTTCTGTGAAAACGCGATCTCAACCTTTGATCTCGATGTCGAAGGAAAGCGAAATTCCAGCGAAGGAAATGACAAAGGGACCAAGGTAATGTAACGTTTGAGTTGTGTTTTAGTCTTCTGCTGGTCAGTAAGTGAGATTTAGAGGGTATCAGCGAATGATTTCAAAATACTTTTTATGATAACACATGCGGCTGAATTTAAGCTTAATCGAATCGCAAGGTTAGAGGTATAAAAAAATCTTGTAAGTCCCAAGACAGAAATAAAATCACTGTTATGTCTGTGTTGTCTTTCAATCTGTTTTTCGGGTGAGTCGTTGATCGGGTTGCGTTGGTAGCGACTGACCTTCCATTCATGAAATTATAAACAACTTTTAAGGCTTGAAAGAAACTCATGAAAATTTGTCGACTGGTTGAAATTTTATTACTGAAATGAATTTATATCATCTTAACGATGTTTTTAAATCGACCTTTCACTGATTACAATCAAAAAAAGTTTTGCCGGGTTTGGTAGTTGTTTGCCACTTTGTGACGATTTACTGCTATTTTTTCTGACTGAATTATATTGGGATTCCTCCAGTAAGGTAACCATGCTAGGAAAGGTAGCTTTTCAGTTGCATCTGTTATTTAGTTATACTTGACCAAAGCATTAATTCGATTTCTGGTATATGGTGATTTCTTACTAGGTCGTTTTCAGGTACTATAGAGGTAGAATTGCTTGATTCGAAAAAAGAGAAAAATTCAAGAAGAGGCTCTTCAAGCAGAAGAAATGAGAAACACAAGTTTGGAAACATTTAAAGAAAGTCAGAAGAGGAACCAAGACGGTAAGCCAAGACCGAAAAAAAAAAAAGGGCAAGTGGAGCTGACTCACTGGCATTCCTAAAGGAAAGAGTTGGAACAGAATCTCAGCAAAAGAAGGAGGAGCTGGAGTTAAAAAAAGCAAGAGCTACAAATAGAGAAGGAGGCGAAAGAAGCTGATTGAAATTAAGAGCTAAAGAACACGAGGAAAGAGTAGAGCAACAGCGAAATGCCACACAATTGCAGCAACAGCAGCTACAACAGTTACAAAATATGAATATGGTTTTAATGCAACAGCAACAGCAGCAAGCCCAGTCCTTTATGTCCTTACTACAAAAGTTCCTGGAGAAATAGAATCATCTATTTTAGTTCTATAAGCATTTTCCGGTTGATAGACGATGCGTTCTTTATTTTAATCGTTTTTTTGAATCGCATTTTCAGACAGTTTAAGTAATGTGAACATTTGAATTAACACTTAAAAGTAAAGTTGGAAGTTTTGGAAATTTACTACTTAATTTACTACTCCTACAAAATTGTTAAGAAAATAAATTATATTTATCAGTCACTGAAAGTACTCTTGGATTGTTGGGGGAGATATCTGAAAAAACTCTGAAGTTGTTGAGCCATATAAACATACCCGGGCATTGTGCATTAGAGCACATGAAATGTACATTTTGCTAAAGGCACTTAAACAAATCTTTAAATTTTTCTTAAAATCTAAGAATTTGAAATAATTTACGACATCGCCAAAAATCCATTCCACGGAAACTCGCACTTCGCTCATTGATTTGTTCCAAGCCCTCTGGTCGTCGGTTAGCCTGGCACCGCGAAATGGACTCTGAAGGTGCGGTTTGAGGGGATACGCTGGGTCACCATATATGCATAAGATATCCCCGTGACGGTTGAACGAAAGACGTTGAAGTTGGTTCAACACTTGTGATTGCGCCAACATTGCACTGTCGTGCCTTTTCCCTTCAACAAGCCCATAAAGGTTAGCGATAAGGCCGTTTGGTGTTGCAATAGATTGAAATTTAATAGCGTGTACTTTCTTATGTCCGTTGTACATGACACGTTGGTTTCTACCAGGACGCGAGATGGGTCTTACAGTTCCGTCTATAAATCCCCAACAGTTTTGGAGAGCTGCTCCCTTTTCTTTGATAACTTCTGCGAACGCTTGCAAATGTGGGCGACTTAGCCATGGCTGATCCAAATCCGATAGCAAATGTCTCCAATTAGTGTAAATTGAATTCAGCACAGCATTTGAGATCATGCAAAGTCGAGGCTCAGGTCTCGCAAATCTCGGTATCAAATCCACATACCTGCAAGGGTAGGCAAACCGCTTGAGAAATATACAAAGTGCTTCTGTTCTGTCCACGTTGATGCCGTTGTAGCAAAAAACCCGGTCTGGAAGATTCAAAATTTCGCTGAGTTCCCATATATCGTTTTTGTAAAACCTGAACTCGGTCTTGCATTCATCATCTGTCATCAGGTCTAGATCGAATCGATCGTAGCTCCAATATGGAATATCGGGATTTTTGGGAGAATAAGCGTCATATAAAAGCAAGCATTCTGAAGCATCGATCAAATTGAAGGCATAAGATAAAAGGATGGTGTCTCTCACTTTTGGCATCATATCAGTGAGAACTCGACAACATTTGTAAGATAAACATAAACAGATTCACAAAGACCGGATGACTGGAAGTTTTCAAGGTCTTTTCGTAACGTAAACTTTTGGCGGGAACGCGGACGGCAACTGACTGCCTCGACCCAGTCCCTTTTTGTCGCCGTTGCCGTCGCCGTTTTCGTATCGTAAGGTCTCTAATATTACAAACACGACGACTTCAGTTCCCAAGGAAAAAGGCTAAAAACCTATAAAAGGCCTAACTCATCCTACTATTCGGCTTCAACGGTGAAAAAAATGTCCTCGCTAACGATGACAGCTCAAACATAACCATGACAAGTAAAATGTTGAATTTCACGTGACATTTAAAACTTTAAGGGGAGTCGGGAGCGACATATAGCTTCGTCGCTTACACTTTTTCATGTACTTTGTTAATAGTTTGTCATTTTCATCTACTGACATATAATGCACTTCTACTTTCACAAAGACGTTTTTAGGACTTCTTCATGCATTCCTTCTACGAGACTGAGGAAGGAACGGGTGACAGAACTAGCACCCTAAATACGACTGCCTGCGTGAGGGTTAAGGAGGGACGGGTTAGGGTTGAAAAGTACCGGCTTGAAATAGAAAAAAAAAAGTTATACATTAGGAATTCCTGCATACGATACAGGAAATATGATTTTAAGGTGAACTATACTGGAGAAAAATTCCGGCTGACGTAAATTAAATTTAAATGCTTGTCAACTTCGATCAGCAGTTAAAGCTCAAGTAGTACGAGCCACGTTTCTGGTCAACTTCTTGCGCAATACAACCTCGTTCCCAGGGTTCTCTCATACCCGCCTTACGGAGCGAGAGAGAGAGATCAGGTCGGCTACACACTTTCATGGCTACACTGACCTGTCTACGCTCTGTAGGGACAAATCTCACACTTACCTGTCCCTTCCCCGAATCGTTTGTTTGTAATCTCCCAGATTCTAGGAGACACGTGACCAGCGTTTTCCAGGGTCTCTCTCTCTCGTTCCGTAGGGTGGGTAGGAGAGAACCCTAGGAACGAGGTTGCACGCATTATTGTTGCATTGCAAGTTGGAGTTTATGGTTGTCCGTATAACCATTTGAGCGATCACTACGTCAAGCAACAAAATAGTTTTAGTGTTGCAAGTTGTGGCTCATCAAGAATATCAGTCTTGCTTCGTGATTGATCGATTTATTTTTGCATTCTGCTCTTTTGGGCCTAGAGAGAAGTCATTACGTCAGGTTTCCATTGTACAAAAATTTCTGATCTCAACAAATCTTGGTCCTGCAAATATAGAAAAATAAAACGAAACAATTGCATTGACATCTATGGCTTTCCTGTGCGTGATTGCCCTCAGAAACAAAACGGTAGCCCATTCTTTTCTTCCATCGTTCGAAAAGGCAAATGTCCTTCTCTCTCAAGAAAGATTTTTGTGATACAGCAAAGTTGCTACCATGGCAATGTGATATCACACTTGTCGTCTCTATTAGCCCTTTGCAGAACTTGGTTACACGCTTGGATACCACTTATCAATGGCTCGCTGAATGGCAAGCCATCGAAGAGTTCATTGACAACACAAAGCTTCGAGTGTAAGCGGCCGAAGCTTTCATAGGTTACTTAACACATCCTTTACATCTTCTAGTCTATACATTTCGGTCAATTTTCAACAGAATAATCAACGTCTTACTTTGGAAAGCTGGTTCACTAACTTAGAACAAACGCCACTGAATCGTAGCCAACAGTTACCAGCGCCGTACAAACGACTTATTGACGAGATGAAGCGAAACTAACTACGAGAGATCGACTGGAGAACTGACAATTTGACTAACAATAGACGACTGCTTAACTGTGACAATAGACGGATCAAAACGCACCAATTACTGATTACGAGTCTTCATAGCCAATAACACCGCGGCTTAACTGACAGACGACCAATAACATCTTGACTTTATTGACCAATCAGATCAATAACCAGAGTATATAACACCATCTACTGACGTGATACAACTCACTTTGACTCTGAAGATGACTACCGCACAGGTTGTCGAAACGTCAGTCACTGTCAACAACAACAGTCCTATTCAGGACTACGTTCACCCGGACGATCAAACTCAACCTACTTTTGAAATGACTCCTGGGTTCAAACCTTTCACCGAATAATCAAACTCAGAATGCTTTGCTTGATTGAGCTCAAGGCTTTATGATTTGAATGATGAGCGCTTGAACAGCTTGCCATCCAGCGAGCCTTTGTTACATGTAAGTGGTATCCAAACACTTGACTAAATTCTGCAAATGGCCCATTTTAAATTCACTGTCTGGGGTGCCGCAATGGTCAACCTCTACCATGTTTACTTTATGTCTAAAGTTGCGAGTGGAGAAAAACCCTGGTATTTAAGTTGGTCCTCAATATAAAAAAAAATATGTATATATAATTCTTGCTTGCAATTGCCATTGGTATTCAGGAGCTTTATTCGGCGTATGGAAAGTCCGTTCCATCCTAGCTCTTGTTGTAGGACGGCCAAGCTAGAGTCACAGTTTACACATTCAGAAAAACTTTCTTCCGTTCCAATATATTCTGCAGGTCAATACAGAGGAGAAGTGTGACGTCACGTTACCGTGTTAGCACTTTTTCTGGATGACAACAAAACCAACGACGACGGCGACGGCAAGGAGAAAGGCAAAAAATAATCTGTTTATATTAACAAACAACAACTTTGCACGTGCATCACGCTATTTTGTACATTCCTTTACCGTCTTGCACCACTACGACATGAAACTTCCTAATTTTACGAGACCGTTTTATGGAGTAGGCGAACACAACCCAAAAATTGTCCCTTTCATTTTCTAAACTTAGATAACGTTAGATATAGTCCCAAAGAAAATTTCGCCAAGTTTAGCCAAATTAAATGAAATTGAATGAGATCGGTTAGTTTGAAGTAGTGCGAATAGACTTTTAAGAACAGGAGTCAGATTGTTTCCGGACTGTCAGAATGTTTCCGGAATAGGCTTATTAAACAAAAAAGCCTGTCTTTTTTGTTTATTAAACACAAAAGCCCGTCTTTTTTGTTTATTAAACCAATCTGACCTGGAAACTTTGGTTATTAAACAAAAAACATGGTATTTCTTGCTTAATACGCAAAAACGCGCGCCTTTATTGTTTAATAAGCAAATAAATTTTGCTTATTAAGCAAAAGAGCTGCCCTTTTAGGCTTAATAAGCAAAACTGCCACTACACAACCATGGCAACAAATTATTTCTCCCAGCCGCCATTACGGGAAAAATTATGTAAGGCTGAAACAACGCTACTGCAGCACCTTTGTACAAGAATTGTATTTTGTTGAATAGCCGACTGGTTAATCTCTCCATTCGAAGAAAAAAAGATGTGTCTTTTCGTTTTGGAACATATTATTTTGCCAAAGAAAGATCTTCGCAGCGCAGTGATCGGCGACTCGGCCGCGAGCAAGAATCTTGTTCAAAAGATTTGTCAAAACGATGGCCGGCTGATTCCTTTCATGTTGTCAAAAGTGACATAAAGTTTCTCTGCTAAAGAAATACAAGAAAATTGAACGCTTTTAACAAAAAAATAATGTTTTCATATAACGTTCCAGGTTTCCTTCAAAAGTGTAAACAGAGGAGTGGAAATAAACATTTTACGCCATCCTGCGGTTCAAGTTCATTGGAGACTAACCCGATGTTTTACTATGTGTGGAAAACGTTCATATCACAGACTTTCAGTTTTTCAGAACGGTACGATTTTTCTATTGAAAGAAGAAGAGAAAACATTCACAAAACGGAATCTCCGGAGCATAATGTTATTTCTCTTCTTGGGCAACTGAGGTTCTCTTCGCTTCACACTCAGTTGGCAAAGGCATGAGCTGGAATAAAATCTAGCCTTCAAAACAAATGTTTTTACTCCGACGACGCTGTCACTAAAGCGAAAGAACAGTTTTCGTAATGCAAATAGAATAGCCAAATTAATTTATTTTATCGAAAAATGGAGTGTTCGTGATCTAAAACAAACAAAGCAGCTGGGCAGAACTAAATAAAGTCATATGAATCTGACATCAAATTCTAGCGTGCGGGCATGAAGTTCAGTCATGAAAATTTAGCACCAAAGAAGCTACAATTTTTCCAATGAATTTATTTTTTCGATCTACCAGCCACAAAGAAAAGACTTTTATCTGTGTTTACATGGAATAGACTTAAAATACACAAAGATAGAGGCATGGTGTATATATGAAAGTAGCGATAATGCCATTCTGAGCTGCAAAGTTTGTTTATAACCAAATGAGACGGTATTTGTTGCTTAATAAACAAAAAGGTAGCCTTTTTTGTTTAATAAGCAATTGAATTGTTCTTATTGAACCAAAAAGGCGCTCGGTTTTGCTTATTAACCGAAAGATACACAAGCCAATCAGGTTTTCTTTTCCAGTCGCGGCATTGCGGGAAAATTTACGTAGCGTGAAAACAACTGAATAGATAAACAGATTTAGCAGAAGCACCTTAAGTTCGCTTAAAAAATGTTTTAATTTTGTGGAATAGCCAGCTGCTAAATCTTTTTATTTAGCGTAAAAAGGAAGCAACTTTTCGTTATGAAAAAGATGACTATTTTACCAAGGACAATTTATGCGGCAAAATAATCATCAAGGCCGCGAGCACGGTTCTTGTTCAAAAGTTTTGTTTTGAGAACGAAGATCGAACGGCAGACTTCTTCCATGGATGATGAATGTACACTGTATGTAATTCTACTGTTTAAAGGAAAATTACCCAAGGCGGCAGAAAACACGAATATTCTAACTTATCTTTTTACTTTGGAGAGAGACATCTTAATCCTTCCCAAATGTAACGACAATGAATAAGTGCAGAATAATTCGCTATCGCTGTGTTTTTTCTCGCTTTAAATCGTCGTCAATTTCAACGCGATGTTGGTAAACACTGGCGTGAATTACACTTATCGTGAGAAATTTTATCATTAATGTTCACCACATTTCTGGACAAAAATAATGGTTTTCAATTTTAGTTTAACTCAAAAGCTTTCACTACTTTTTATTGACAGCTTTGTCTCTGGAATTTTTCCTTAAATCTTTCCCTAAATCATCGAAAATTTCAACGCGTTGTTGGTAAACACTGGCGTGAATTACACTTGCCGTGAGAAATTTTATTATTAATGTTGACCACATTCCTGGACAAAATAATGGTTTTTAATTTTAGTTTAACTCAAAAGCTTTCACCATTTTTTTCTTTTTTGCCAGAGGGAGAGCTTTGTTTCTGGAATTTTTCCTTCCTCACCGAAAGCGGTCCTCATATTTCGGCAGGGTTCAAAAACAGTCAGTGTTCAGAGCGATTACAGTATCAACAAATTATTTATTGATCGACATTCAGCCAGAAAAGAGAAAACCGACCGTGTTACTTTTTTTTTTAAACAAGGGTGATATACCTCTCTAGACTCAAGATCTGAAAATAAATATCGATCAGATTTGTATTTTGGAGACTCACGAGCTTGTCCTTGTTTGTCTGCAATCACACGAGCGCAAGCGGCAATTTCATCTGTCTTTCATCTCATGGTAAAATACTAGCTGAAAGCTTCCAATTCGATTGGAAAGAGAACATTTTCTACAAACTGGAGAAATATATTCAACCAGACTGCATGACGACAAACCTTCGACAAACCAGCCTAGTCAAACCAAATTATCAATACATGTACAAGTGCCATGATCGTGATGAGAATTCCCTTAACAAAATGAAATATACTTATAATATACTCCAAACATACATGAAGTATACTACACTGGGTATACTTTAGGTATACTTGATGTATACATTTTGTATACACTTGATGTATACTTTTTGTACTAGTAATTTGGAACCCCCCAATGTATACAAAAAGTATACCTCTCCCAGAGGATGTATACTAATGGTATACATGCTTCATGCACAGAAAAGACTACAAAAAGTATACTTTTTGTATACCCCTACAAAAAGTATACTTTTGTACGTAGGGTAGAGGTTCTTCCCTAGAACCAAGATAAAAGTATACAATTTGTATACTTATTTAGTAAAGACAAAGACATGCATGACCACCCTGGCTCTATATATAATTATAAATTCACCCAAAGATGTCTAATGTTTGCTTGTAACAATATACCGGTATTTTATTATTTTTTTTTAACTCACAGTAACAGACAAAATTATGTCAATTTATAAAACATAATATTATTTTCAATGCAGAAATAGCTTGAATATTCTAATATATTTTTTTCATATTCAAGCCTAAAGACTGCTTGCAAATCAGGTTTTGCCTAATAACTTTGTATATTGTATTCTTCCTGAAAAAGGACATTAACCGAATGTCCTAACAAACTCGCAATAAAATTAATTATTATATTTAATGCAAATTGTTCTTCCTTTTCAATGGCCAAAAGCACACAACATGACCTGCAAATAACTGCATAAAAATAATGGTCTACTCAAACATGCACAATCTTGTCCAACTGTATTTGGCTGCAAATAAAATTCTGCTCATGTGTAAACGAAACCACGTTTTTCTCTTTTTTGCGATTGCTCTTGCGTGAAAAATGGCAGATCGCTTCGCTTCCCAAAAATATATAAATTTATCAAAAACAAATTATTGGTTTCGAATGATAAAACAATTCGTATTGAATTTGTTCATCATAAAATATCGTAATTTGTCAGTGTCTCACAGATCAATTATTAAATAATTATTGATCTGCTCACCAATGACAACTTAGGATATTTTGTTCAACCTCGTCCAATAATTGTTATTAG